>PYHW01010717.1:13125481-13139593 GCA_013186435.1 Turdus rufiventris | reverse complement strand
GCGCACCGGACTATAAGGTGCACTTCCGGGTTTGGGGAAAAATTTTAGTCAAAAGGGTGCGCCTTATAGTCGTGAAATTACTGTACTCATTTAAAGTGATGTTTCAACTGGTTTTAACATAAAATGAAATGAGGAAGACATGAAAATATCTTATCAGAGGGAATAAGGCTGTCCCAGCTCTCCTTTTTATTAATAAGAACTAGGGTACAGTTCTGGGTCACGAAGTACAGCACCAAAGTCTTCTCTACTAATTCTGAATTGAAAATAAGGCTTCACAGCCAAAAGAATTGTCTATGAACCATACACTAGATAGGTCACAAAGCCAAAACAGTGTATTTCTCTCCCATAGCATTCAACAACATGGGAGCTACAAACTGCTTCAGCCCAGAGCACAGGAAACTGAAGAAGGCCAGTACTTGGAGAGGATGCATATCCAGAGCTGCGCACAGTGGTAGTTATGCTGGGAGCAGCTGGCAGTGGTAGCATTAGTTATGCTTCTGCTTTAATACAAAACACGAAAAATTAAACTGTTTTCCATTTTCATTTCAGCTGGGCAGAAATACAAAATTCGAGCTAAATTTCACAATTTATCTTAACTGACATTGCTCTACTTTTTTGTTTCATGCACTGGCTTGAGTAGCTTCCCAGCACTGCTACGGAGTCCAACCTTCTTGTGTTCAGGAAGATCCAGTCACACCTTCCTAGAAACAGCTTTCCATATTGCCTTTCATCTGAACCTCTTTAGTATGCTTAGACTGTATTTACAAGTGGGATTTCTCAAGTAAAGGAGAAAATTTTTTTCTTGCTTTTCCATACTGTTTGAGTAACAACCTAATTTCAAAAAACCCTGAAATGTATTTGGGGAAAAAAAAACAACAAACAACTTCCTAGAAAAAAGCCTTTATTTTCTTCTTTAAGAAGAAATAGAGCTTCAGTCTCAGACAACGCTGGTATTGGAGATACACTGTATAGGGAAAAAATTTCTCTGCTATTACCTGTCTCTGTAGACATATTTTCTAACTGATAATATTACTCAGATCTTCCTCTTTGCAGAATGCTGGCAGAATTTCAAAAGTGAGTCAGTCTCTTAAAATACATCTTGCATCACTGTAGGGATACCGTTCAAGAGTCCACTTAAAATTTACATGGAACATTCTTTCTAAAATCTGTTTCCAGAAAGTTAATGCCCTTTGAGAGCAAAGCAAGTAGAAGTGTCACAGCTACTGGGTCTCAAGGAGCTCCTAAGCATCAGCTAAAGAGGTGCAACAATCCAGTCATCAACAGACAATTAAACACGCCATTTTGAACATCACAAGTGACTTTATGGAAAGGGTTTTTTGCAAGATGCCTCTTCACAGGGTACCTGACCAGCCATGTCCCTGCCAATTGCATGTTACATATTACTTCTACTCATCCTGATGATACTGAACTGTCAGATGCTCGAGTGTTACTTTCCATATCTCAGTCTTGTCTTCTCACATTACTTTCACCATATTCAGCCCACTGACAAACCCATGTGTTTTGATGTTTGCTTCATCCCTTTAAGTCTCCACTCATTAGTTACTGAAAAAAGACACAATATGCTAACAGAGAAAGTGTAAAACCCCTAATGCCCTTCCAGTGTTGAAGAAGCAGAATGGGAACACACTTGGACACCAAGCATACAGAAACAAATTAAAGCCAGTTGTCACTGTTAAAGTTATTGGAGACATCATTTATCAAGGAATCTTATCTAAATGCATCACCTGATAGAATAATGGATTGCATGTTTAGCTGAACTTATTCAGAAGGATCGCACCCCAACAAGCACAGCTTACAAGGCCTTTTACAGCAGGAAGAAATCAGATACCTGCTGTCTGCCCCACTCACTGGTGTTCCAATCCCACAGTCTCTACTCCCCTCGATGCTCAGACAAGCTAAGCTTTCCACACAATTAAACAATTCCACTTACACTACATAAGCAGAATGAAAGGACCTAAAAGAAGCCGATGTTCTATCTTCAGCTTTTCTATCTACAGAGGAACTAAAAGCATCTGTGGACATTTTGCAGCAGTCAGTCAAGAAATCAGAAATACCTTCTGCATACAACAGATGGTTTTTTTATTCAAGGGCTGCAGCAAAGATTAGAGAGGGCATCTCAACTATTATCAAGTCCCAGTAAAGTCATAACACAGTATGGCATTTTCAGATGTCCAACCTCCTCCTCCTAAAAAGAGATTCAACCAAAATACAAGGGTATCTTAGAAGCCTGTACAAGGTAAAACCCTTGACTACTCACATAGCCCTCCAGCTCTGGAAGTCAAGCTTTCACATAAGCCTCATGATGAGACTTTTCCTCTGCTCAGAGTGAAGATGCAGACTGTGGCTGGTGGATCCCTAAGCTGATCCAAAGGGCCCATGTTCCCAGCAGCTCATTCCTGCCCCTACACTGCTCCCACTGTTGTGCCAACAGAAGTATTTGTGCAGCTGCGTGATGAAAAGCAACAAGGAACTGATCCAGCCAAAGAGTAATCTGCTGAAAAGATGGGGGTGTGGGGGAAGGTCTTATACTGACTCAGTTTTGTTCAAATCCAGCATGCATAGGAACGAGCATGAGTGGCCAGGAAGCTCAATCTGGCACTGTTTCTGAATTGCAAACTGAATTACAGCCTAAGGTGAAGATCCTTTTTATCCTCTTTCTCAGCAGGCTCTTTCTGCTGAGTGCCAAATCAGCTTTAAGACTTCTTGCCACCCTAAATTAGGAGAGCTGGTTTAGTTGAGGCCACACTCCTGTCTCCTATGCTGACTGAATCCTTCTAACAGCTTTCCTGCCAGTGTCAGAAAAGTAGGCTTTTGGAATGCTTTTCCTGGCAGGTGACTTCAGCTAGAATGTTTAACAATAATCCAAAAACAATGCTTAAAATTCACTCACAGCTCTTCCTGGCAAATGATTGCAAGTATTCAACTATGATATTTATAGCTTAATTTTTGGAACTATGTAATGCTGGTACAAATATATAATAATTACTGGTCACCAGAAATTTTTATAATTTTTATTTAAGCCATTCATTTCTCAAGTAGCAATGAAAAATTGCAAAAATTCTTTTTATTTCTGCAAGCATGAAAAAAGTGCTATGACAGATAAGAGTAGATGACCAGAGGCTAGGGAAACTGATCAAAGAAACAGTACCTACATGCAGCCCACCCAAGAGCTGAGCAGCATACAACTTTAGGACACCACACTTAATACTAGGAAGTATTGGGAAGATTTGTGAATAAGTTTTCAACATGTTGTAAGAAACTTAAAACAACCAAGTGTAAAGAAGAATCTTTCAAGACCTACGGAAAGAGCAGAAAAGGCATAAAATCTAGGGCCACATGCTTTCCCTATTTCTTTCCAGAATTACACCAAGCCTGCACATCACCTTGTGCAATCCCCCTGGGGTGCTTCAGAGCCCTCACACCAGCTTGCCATTAGCAGATGCTTACAGTCCTTTTACCTACACACCTATCTCCTGTGCCACAGTTCGGCCACCCAGTGCTGAATGCTTTGTCACACTGAGAGGAAATCGTGCACAGCAGTTGTCCCCCTCAAGTCGGAAGGAGAAGGTGACGGGAGAAGAATGCAGCACTGGATGATGGTTCACCTCCATGACCAGTGCAGCCACCTCCTGTTGCTGCAGTCCTGTGCAGCACCAGGAAGACAATCAGCAGCAGCCAGGGCAAGGGCTGCAGGTCCATCCATGCTACATCCAGACACGGGAAGAAAATGCTATGGAAGCAGCGGATGTGGAGGCTAAGGCAGATGAAGTACCTGAGGAGACAGAGAAGTGGTCCAGCATGAAGGGTACACAGAAACTGAAGGTGTTGGGGTGAGAGCAGACGGCAAATGTTGAGTCAGGCCTTGACAGAACTCTTGCTGCTCAGCAATAGCTTGTGTGATGCCAGAGAGAGCTAGGTTGTAAAATGGGGCTCGTTTGGGTTATTTCTGAAGGTGGTTTGTTTCTGCCACATTTTTCAGTTAGCCTTAGGGTCATAAACTAGCACTTTCAGTATTTGACAGGCACTACCGTATTTCTCCTGTTTGCCTGTATTTACATGTTACTGTACAAGATAATACTTGATGTCAGACTGGTATTCTTCTGCTTCAAGTGTACAATTTCTTATTTCAGAAGGGCTGAGTAGAAACATTTCAGAATACCTTCTTATTTACATCAAAATTAAAATTACTTACACACTCTATAATATGTCTGTGAGAAGACTTCCCTGTTGGAGGAGAGGACATACCTTGGTGCAACAGAAAAAATACTTTCAAGTGCAATCATCTGAGTTGGATACTAGGCTTCTTCCACTAATAAAACACACTACTTTCTTCCTCAGACTAAAATAATCTAAACGTAGAAAAAGCTGTCAGCTTTTTGAAATCAACCAATTCTAAAAATACCCTTTGTATAATATATTCAAATTTCCTTTCTATTACAATAAATTATAGTTCTGGTCTTAATTTAATTCACAAATTTCCATTTCAGTTGTGTATTCTAGGAACATAATGTAAAGCCAGGAATTCGAGTGACAATGGTTGCTTGTTTGGGGCTTCATCTGTGAGAAATATAAAACTTATCTTGTGCTTCTTTCTGCTGCTGTTTCACCATTCTACAAGGAATGAGACAACGCTATATTACGATTCAACAACTCCCATTTTGTCCTTGCAAGTGTATCTATTTAAGCAAAATCCTTTTTTGTAACAACTTCAGTGTCCAGCCCTGTGCAATGGAAAAAAACAAAACAAAACAAAACAAAACATACCACATAAAAAAAGAAACCCAAACCAAAAAACACCTCGTCGTTTGTCACAGTAAAAATCACTATCTTGCTTCAATGATAACACTGAGAACAGAAAGTTTAAAACTAATCCAAACAGCAAGGGATGAAGAAGCTCTCCTACAAACACCTTCAGCTAAAACCCTGCAAGTTCTCCTATAAGAATAGCAATATGAACAGTAATGCATTGAAGTGACAAACTGAGACAACTCATTTAAGGAAGTGTGCTTTGAGGAGTCTTTTCTAAGGGTACTCTGCAAATAAACCAAGCAAATCACTCTGTTGTATGCTCCAAATAGTTAAAAGGGTGACAAAAAATTACCTTATCCTAGCAATGAATAGATATAAGATAGATGTATCTATATTGCATCTAAAACTGATACATGGCTAACTACTTCTGACAGTTGTCTGTAATCTGAATCATTTAAGAGGGGAAGGCTTCTCAAAACCCCAAAGTATAAAAAGTTCTCTCAACCTCCTGCCAAATCCTTAGCTCCACTTGAACAAGAAAGGCTACTGGCCGGCCTAAAGCACCTCCAATTAACCAAACCATCTACATCAGGAAGACAATGCACCTGCTTTCTACACACCTTTAAAATTAAGAGATGAAACCCTTTACCCTTTCCTAAGGATCTGCTACTCTTTGACTAGACTAAATGCTAAAAATTTAAACCATTTTAGCCATTTACTAGCAGTTTTTCTTCTCTGTTACAATTTCATCTGCAAGATGAGAAAAGCTGGCTTACTAGTTGTCACTGAGCCATTGAAAACTACTCCCCACACACTGGTACTGCAGTAGTTTCTAAACCAATAACAGTCCAGCTACATCTTTCACTCCAAATGCTCCCCTTTAGCTGTTAAAGTGCTCGGTTGGTTTCCAGGTTTAAGGATACAATGCATTAGGAGGCAGAAGATGCTATCTGCAGCCAGAACACGGACAGCTGTGCCTAGACTGTGCCTACTGCTGAGATAAGGATTTCAGACGAAAGACTCTATTGCAACCAAGAAATGCACAGCTTCCCCCCTGCCCTCAACGCCAAAGTTAGGCTTCCATTGTCAAACAAAATTCAGTAAACCTGTTGCTGCTGAATACTGCCTTCTCTTTGGATTTCAGAAAACGTTTCACTCAGTTCTAACATGCTGTTTGCCAGAAACTCAGACCTGATGTATCTCTATGTACTGTCACCTAATACAAAACCCAAAGTTCAATGTGACAACACTTCTGTGACAAACCATATGCCTCAATTCTACTCAGCCACTTAAATTTGGTATTTTTTCCAAGTAACTTCTTATTTGCACTGTGTCTTCATGTTACAAATCACAGCAACTTTAAGATGCAAGACTAAGACTTAAATTTCCTTCCACATACTAAGTCACTGAGTGTTTTTTGTCTTTTACCTCCCCAACTACATGCAATTTCTACCTACAAATGCTTCCCAGCTTGTCACTTGGCCAGAGGTCTCCTCAATACCTTTCTAGAAAACCTTCACAGCTTTTGATAACAGCAAACATTTTAAAGACAAAGGAAGACAGCTGCCTTACTTATTCTTACGCTAAACACTTTTTGTGCCAACCAGCAGTTTCTAAATAACAGTCATTTACAGCACTGTATATGAGTTACTGGGGATTGCAGGTCAACTGTGTCACAGGTAAGAGAACCAGCTCTGAACCAGCATGATCAAGCTCTGGTGCAGAATGAATGAAATAAACACATCACAGAGATGGTGCTCAGTTATTTCAAGGGCCAGCTTGGATCTAGAAATAGCCTTTTTAAGTTTTGAAACGCCTATCTGATGACAGCTTACAGACACAGCAGATTCTATTCAAAACCCAGCTTTGCTGTGAACCCTGCAGTCTCAGACTGAGTACCTTGTGTGAAGACACCACACGCATGAAAACAAAACCATGCTAATTAGTAAGGCTCAGCCTCAACTCTGTTGAGATCTCAGTGAGTTCCAAAGTGCCACAGTACCCCCTAAGTCTGTGGTTGCTGAGAAATTTTATAAACAAGAACAATTAGAATTCTGCTGGATGTAAAATAGCCACTGTGCTGTCTAAGCACAATACTACTCCCCACCCAAATCTTAATTTTATAGCAGCTACTTCATCCCCTGCCAAGCCCTTGTAGAGGGTTACTCTGGCATATAATTTAGTTTCATGACCAGACTGCTACACTGGGAAGATGTAGGTGAAAAAAAAAAATTATCAAGGTTAGCATACACTGAATATCATTAATCAAAACTGGCTACTTAATGCCATTTAATTCTACAAGCATTTGACTATGTAATGTAGTAAACCAATGAGCTGATCATATATGTCACAACATTTCTCCTCCCTTCCTATGAAGCCACTAGTTATGACTACAGCACTCAGCATCTTCAGCTCCAGTGTGTTTCTATCAGATAGAAACCTGGGTGTACCATCACTACTCCCAGTACCTTGGGCCATAATAAAATTTGCATTTGCTTAACAACACTCCACAAAATAAGAACCCTCCCAGTCACACCAAATTCCCTTGGAAAGCATTCTTAAGTCCCTTGATTATACTACTGACTGCTCTTGAGTGCAGATTACCACCAATACCAGCAAATTGCATTATTTCAAAAGCAGATTTCAACTATGAGCAAGTTTACTACTAGAGAGCTCTAGCTGCTCCCAGCAATAATCTTAAATCTTCTGCTGACACAATCAAAAGCAACAGAATTCAGAGGTGGGCAGAAGACTGTCTCATAACAAGGGATGCAGGATCTGTAATTTTTAAACCAAAATGCTAGCTATTTGGCTAAAAATAGAAATATAACACCTTACCAAAAATCTCCTACCTTTTTTTCTGGTTCTAAAAAAACTAGCTACCTTCCTTTCCACTGCTTAACACCTAGATACAGACAGTCCAATTATATTCCTATCGCCACTGACAATTTGGATTATTTGTATCCTCACCTCACAAGCCTTGTGTCTGTGTTGCTTCTGTGGCACCAGTGGGCACCCTTGGTAGCAATTCCAAAAGCCACTGCCATGTCCAGCTTGAATGTGTTACTGTTTGATTCAAATAACTAAACAGTCTGTGTTACTAATATTTAAAATTGTTCCAAAAACTATCCTTAGCAAAACTCACTGCCTCTATATGAAGCAATGAATTTTGTACCAAGCATCATGAATTTCTATATATGGTGAGGAAGAAAGCACAGGGTTTAAATTAAGTTGCACCCACCAAGCTAAGTTATGGCCTTTGCTTTTTGGTTGAACAAATTGTTTTAAAAATCACTCTAACATCCTCTTATCAGATCTACACTTCCATTACTCCCTGTGCCAAACAGACAATTATTTGTGCTTAAATTTCCCTCCTTTATTTTATATTTAACCAAAGAGACAAGGAAGAGCTTATTAAACAATAAGAACTCATAATTAGTTTAAGTCAGTTAAAATTATAATAAAATTATCATAAACACTTAAAAGCCTGCAAGGTTCCATTTCTTCTTAAACTCCTGAGAATGTGGATATGTCTCTCCACTGTTCCAGTCAAAACACCTCTCTTCTCCACAGCATTGGCCATGCCTACACATGGAGAATGTTTCTTAACAGTAACATTAACATGAAGCTCTTCCTCAAGTGTCTGAGCAACCAGCAGGTCACCAATGTATATTACTCTGCATAAGCTGTACTCTGTACAATCTCAAAATTAGGTTTTTAAACCTTAATGAAGACAGGTGATTTTAACTGAGTCAATCTCATCAATATTTTCAAATTCACACTGCCACAAAACTGTACATTTAAGCTACAAATTGAAAATCCAGGCAATATAAGGCAGTATACCTAACACCCATGAGCACCAAGGAACACATTCATTAGTATGTGTAAACTTCTCTTGCAGAATTTAACCCTCTTCCTCTCCTATTTTTCCCTTACCCATGTCCTTGCTACCTCGACAACACCTGACCTATAATTTTCTGAATAACTGAGTAGTTTCTATGTTTCCTAGAAATTACTGGATTTAAAGTAGAAGAAAAATCACTACCAAGAATGGATCCCATGCTCTTAATAGACCAAGACAACAGCAGCTTGGCAAGGAGTGCCTGGACATAGATGTGTGCTTTCCCCAGGTGATATTGGATGGAAAAGAGCTTGTGTGCTTGGAAACAGGGTATCACTGGGGACCTCCTGCTTCAACATTTCCTTTTATCTGACCATAGAGTTACTACAGAGAAATAAGAGCTACCAAAACATCCCTAATAAGCACTAGTAACTATTCTCTTTGAAGCACCTCATCACCTACTTTCTGTAGCCCATAAAACAGCAGGTGACTGACTCAGCTCAACTTGAGCAGCCTGGCAACCCTGATATTCCCAGTACTTTCATTTCATAGCTAATACCGTGACCATCGGCCATGACCGAGCAATTGAATGATATTATTAATGAACTGCAGTAACGCGCTTTTTATTTTTTTAGTATATCATTATTTTTCTCTGCCTGTGAATCACCAAGGACTGCTACAAATTTGTACTGATTTCCTTATCCTTCCCAACAGCTACCCAAAAAGCTGCCAATGTTTGACAAGTCAATGACAGGCATTCCTCACTCTAGTACCATGAAGTCCAAATGGTTCAGATTGAGAAAAGTTGGGGTTTTTTTAAGTAGTCATCAGAATGCCCTCATTTTACCTATAAAATCTCATGTACCAATTCCTAATGAAAATCCTTCTAATATGTTTCTTATTTTTTGCTCAAAGATTGACCAAAAGCTCTCACGTACAAGTTGGACTCTTCTTCCCCCAGGTCATCTGCAGCTGTTCAAACTGACATTTAGCATACTAGAATTCTTCCTTAAATAGTAATCATCACCCTTGCTTTCAGTTACATGTTACTTCAGTATCATGGCCGCACGGATCTCAATTCACATGTTTGTGAATCTATATCAACTAAAAAAAAACCAAAAAAAACCCCCAAACTACAAACCCCCCAATAAAACACCCCAAAACAGGAATTTCAGAGCAAGTAATTTCAGAATCTTACTTTGCACTCATCTCCTTTAGCAGTATGGATTACATTTTACAAAAATTCTGCACACTTGTTTTGTTTTTTTTTCCAGAGCTGTTAGATTCAAGCACTTGCAAACACGTAAAACTTTACCCAGCAGAATGTCAGTATTGCGAACATTTAAGTCTCTCAGTGAAAACTACAGGTAAGACATTTAACATCTGCAGAATTTTCAGTGATGCAAAGAAACCCTCATTCTGTGCTTTAAACATATTACTTATTTTCAGTAAGTATTTTGATTGCTAAATAGAATTTTAAATTTTAATTTAAGTCATTTACCATAGAACATCACAAACAGGTACTCCTAGTGCAGTAAGTAATCTTCAACTTATTTCAAAAATACTTAATGTTTTAAGAGAAAAGCATACTGCAGTATCTTCTAAGTGTATCTAAGTGTATGGGTTTTGCCCCAACTTTCAAGTGCCCCAAAAGAACAACTCTCTAACAACAGTGAACAGTAATTTTTACCTGCTAACTACTTGCCAGTCAAATCACACAGTGGTTAAATACCAGTTGCTGGGGTTTAATGCTTTTCCCATTACATGTGGAATCACTGAAGATTAATTAACTCTGCAATCCAAAACATCTAGGTGGATGTAAGTAATTTTCATTTCTTCATGCAGTCTGTCTTATAATTGTATATTTGGGAGAGCAATTGAAACTCACACTTATTTATATTCAATTTATTTAAAAAGTTCTTAGTTATGGATAGTTTGCTTTTATTTATCTTAAGTATATATAAGCTTCTTAGTAGAACACATTTTAGCTAAACTAACAGGAGGAAAAAGTAGTAATTTTTTTTTTGACTGGGATGCAATTTCTCTCATGCTTCCAAGTAATGTTTGTTTTGGATCTTCATGTTTAGGACAATAATTTTATTGTTGTACATAAAGATAAAATTATTTTAAAAGTAACAGTAACTATTTGTAATGTTTGAAACATTGAAGTTATCAAATGCTTAAAAAAATTCCTTACAAATTCATTTGAGTTTTTAGTAAGAGCAGTTCTTGTTCCAACTACAACAGCTCTAAGAAATTAACATTTTTGCTACAAATCCAAACCCTAGGGCAAACTTGGGGGATTAAGTCACTTCCATTAAATGAGATCTTATCCACTCAGCAGTGTTATTTGTGTGTTGGCTACAGCACTGCTATTGCCAGACAGACT
Source organism: Turdus rufiventris (assembly GCA_013186435.1). NCBI lineage: Eukaryota > Metazoa > Chordata > Aves > Passeriformes > Turdidae > Turdus > Turdus rufiventris. Next base: position 13,128,593 of record PYHW01010717.1, on the reverse strand, counting down.
GCACTAAGCCACTGTGCAATCAATTAATGCAAACAACTGTTACATCCACTGCTAACATCCTAAGCAGTAAGATCAAGGACGAATACTAAAGATGTCCTAATTTTTTCACATCTGGGAACATGAAAAAAGGTAAGTTCATAATTCCAGGGCATACAACAGAGCCTTGGGGGCTTTGTTATAGTTTGGAGTTTTTTTGTTTGTTTTTAGGTTTTTTTAGTTTGTCTTTAGTTTTGGTTTTTTTTTTTTTTAATGCGACAATGCTACCATGAACTTGTGTCAGAAGATGCAAACTAAAATAAACATGATTTAAAAGTATTAGTGCCTGGCTTTATTTTAAACTATTAAAGCAAAATTAAAATCCATAGAGCAAATTCAGGGGTCTCAACCTGTAACATGGAAGACTAGTAACAGATGTTAAAAATAACACTACTTCCTGATTCAGAGAATGTTTAGGCCTTTACTTGTCAGTAAAAATAAATTCTTATCTAATCATAATTTTTACAAGCTTTTGGTATGCCCATGGGATTTTCAAACTAAAAATCCTGTTACGTAATAAAGCAAGATGCATCAAACTCCACATTTCTGCATCTTCATGCTAGTGAGTTTTGCTCCTCTCCCCCTTTGGGGAATCTACATTTTCAATATGCATTTGTTCCTTTCAATTCTCAATTTTAAGGCTGACTACATTTAAAAACTGCGCATTTAGTTCACTTCAGTAAACCATATAACCTCTGGACTTGTTCTGAGACCTCTGCTACATTCCTCTTCTTCCCTGCCTGAGCAATTCAAAAGTGATGGTTTTTCCTCCCAGCCATGGAGAAATGTCTGTCATAACACATGGAAGCCTCACCTTTAACACACTCCCCAGTACTTTTTAAAAAAAGTATAGGCATTATTCTAATTAAATAGCATTCAAACTGGTCTATACACATTGCACTTGACCAACAATAGCCTATTACTTACTTCTTTTCACCAATTAGAACTGACAAATATATCATTACAAAACGGCCTATTGCCTCTGGAGAACACTCGAGCATGTAAAAAAATTACTAACTTCATTGGGTATTTAGAATTTATTATTTACAGTAATTTCACGACCATAAGGTGCACCGGACTATAAGGTGCACATTTTTTTTTGCAGCGAGGGGCCTCGCTGCGCGCAACAAAGTAACGAAATAGTAATGGAATCCTGCCATCGTGGGGTTTACTGGCAGGTGCACAATTTGCAAACATTTTTCACAGACTGGCATAGCCTTTAAATGCAGCCCCAGGCACCCTCCCTGTGTTGCGGGCCTTGGCACTCCCACCCGCCCCCTTGCCGGCTGGCAAGGCATACCTCGGAGCTGCCATAGCTTGGGGCTGCCTGGGGCTCGGGGGTGCTGTGGCGCAGCCGCGGCTCGCACTTCTGGGTTGGCTCGGGATGGCCATGGCTCACAGCTCAGGGCTTCTGCGGCCGCCCACTCCCGTCCTCGCATGGCGGCTCCTGCCAGCTGGGCCTGCCCACGGCCGCCTGCTTCCGCCCACCCGGCACGGCTCCTGCCAACTGGGGTGGCCTCTGGCCGCCTGCTCCCTCCTTTCCCATGTGGCTCCTACCGGCCACGGCTGCCCGCTCCCACCTCCCTTGCAGCTCAGCACTCCCGCGGCACTGCCCCCACCGCCGCTCGGCTCACAGCTCGCACTTCCGGGTTGGCAAATTTTACAACTTTGTCCATATATAAAGCACACCGGACTATAAGGCGCAATTCTGGGTTTGGACCAAAATGTTAGTCAAAATGGTGCGCCTTATAGTCGTGAAATTACTGTAATTTAAACAAAGTTGCTTAAAATTTCATGAAGTGCAGTTAGGGGCAACTAAGAAGTTCAACTAACAGCTAAAGCCTGAGATGGATGTCAGTGTGCTGTGAAAAAAAAGACATAATCAGTAGTTCTGATACTGAAATAACATCCAAAATAACTGTCTATGTTGAACTAAACAAATAGCAAATTTTTACTCAACCTTATGACTGATTGGTTTACAACACAGTTCCTGTGAGAAGGTACTTACTTGTTTCTGTTTCTCTGTAATAATAATTTTTTTTTTTAATCACACATACACACCCACCACCCTCCCTCAATATTGGAAACTGGGGTCTGAGGGTGGCGTGTGGCTCCTCCAAATAAACTAACCTTTATGTATAACTATGACTTTTATAAGCAATTGCTGTACTGCTTAAAAAAGCACCTTCACTCTGGAAGGTCTGGGAACAACTCATTTTAAAGGCACTTCGACAGAATGCTTGGTACCATTTATTATAACTGGACATTTTGTGCATTATTTTGAGTTATTTAGCATATCTAATTAGCTAAACCCCTTCTTATAACAACTTCAGCAGAGTGGTTTTGAAATAAAATAACACTGTGTTTACCCTTGCTAAATCCAACTCAGCTACAGATATTATTGTAAGCTTGAAGTAAATATTTAAGAAAAACATCCACAATGAATGAATAACTACAACAGACCCCTTTGTAACTGTGCTAGTTAATTACACCTAATCTACTTTAAATTCAGGGTTTAAGTGCTTTTTAATTCAAATTAAAATCTTGTGTTTGGGTAGATACACATTTCAGCTGGGGCATATAGAAGTTTTTCTAGGATTTATTACTAGGAGTAAAATTAAAGTCCAACTGGTATTAACACCAAATATTTCCTAGGAAAAGCGACCTCAGAAGAATTAAGCCACAAACCTGGTAGGTACTAATCTAAACTATGTCTTGACAAATCTCATTTACAGAACCAGTAGCTTTCCTAATGTGCACAGAAGAAGAGATGGCATTTCCCACTCTGTAGTTAAGTGCATTCACACTCAAGCTCAATCCAAAAATACAGTAATTTTACAATTATAAGCCGCACCATTTTGACTAAAATTTTGGTCCAAACCCGAAGTGCGGCTTATAATCAGGTGCGACTTATTTATGGACAAAGAACGAAAGTTGCTGTTTTAGGAGGACAGGTGTCTGCTGAGAAAGGCAGGAGCTTCTCTTTGAAATGTAAACCCCCTCCCTCCAAATTATTATAATTTTGAAATTAAGGGGCTTTCAGGCAAAAATATGGGAATTAGGAATAACAGTTCTT
>PYHW01010717.1:13080784-13124178 GCA_013186435.1 Turdus rufiventris | reverse complement strand
AAAGAACTGTTATTCCTAATTCCCATATTTTTGCCTGAAAGCCCCTTGATTTTAAAATTATAATAATTTGGAGGGAGGGGGTTTACATCCTCCATTTCAAAGAGAAGCTCCTGCCTTTCTCAGCAGACACCTGTCCTCCTAAAAGAGTAACTTTTCATTCTTTGTCCATATATAAGCCGCACCTGATTATAAGCTGCACTTTGGGTTCGGACCAAAATTTTAGTCAAAATGGTGCGGCTTATAATCATGAAATTACTGTATTCAAATACATCCACATTATTATTTACATGCATAAATGCCAGTACTCAAAAAAGCTCCCTTCAGTCTCAGCAATGAAATGACCTGTGACACCATTGAGAACAGATAGATTTCACAGTACATCTTTCTGGAGGCTGAGGCCATCCACAACAACTTCAACACTGTGTACTAGTATCCAAGCTTAAATACAACATCCACTTCCAAGACCTATTTGAATGTCAATATTAATCACACTGTCACATGCATGTGTCACCAGGCACAGAGGCTCACTCAAATACAAGGAGAAAATTATGACAGCATTGGTCAACATCGAATTAAACAACAACAGCTGTCTTTGTATGTAAGATTTTTTATTTTTGCCATTACAATGAACAAATAAGCCTATTTAAGAATGAAATAACACCTTATAACCCTTTATTTCTACTATTTCCATCATCATCTTGTTAATCGACTTCACCAACAGATGCAACAATTTGCACCTCTATTGGGGGGGATTTTACTCTTTTGCCTCTGTGGAGAATTTTTCCCATTATCATGCTAAGGAAGTCTGCCGGGCGGATACCTCAGCTTTTGATTGCTGAAGACAAAGGGATGGGTGGGGACTGTCTCACTCACTCAATCGCTGGCAGGGTTTTGGGGGTCAGGGTGGCTGGTCATTTTTGCTCCCTTGGCACTCTCGCTGGTCCAAACGTGAAGGAGAGAAGTTCCTCTGCGGATGGATTGGCCTGGCACCCTGCTCTGCTACAGCCTCCTGCCTCGGAGACCACCACTGAGAACCGGGACCCAAACGGTGAGCGGAGTCTTCCTTCACCCTTCTCCCACCTGGGAGACGACCCTGCCACTGCCACCTCCACCTCGCTGCTTCCATCTGTTGCTGCCGCGGCTGCGAGGGGCCCACCCCACTCTCCACTGGGACCTTGCGGAGGATAAGAGTGTCTGCGACTGGAAAAAAAGGACTGGGATTGAGTTTTGCTGTGTTTTGTTGCTGATTTTCATAGCTGATGTTGTTCTTGCTTTGCCTTGTAGATATATCAGTAAAGAACAATTATTCCTAAACCCATACCTTTGCCTGAGAGTCCCTTAATTTCTAAATTACAGTAAACTGGGAGGGAGGGGATTTTCACCCTCCATTTTAGGAAAAAAGCTCCTGCCTTTTTTTCTTGGCAGTACCTGTCAGCAAAACCAGGACAACCCCATAAAAGGCATGCTAAACAAGACCATCTATGTAACAGGTATTACATAAAAGGGATGAGGAGACACTACCCCTTTGCAAATAAAATCTGATACTCAACTCCCAAAAGTTTCTCAAGGTCAATAATTTAGAACTGAAGTTAACAACTGTGAGAGAGAGGATTTGTAGAGACTAGAAACAAAACATCTTACTTCTGAAGATTTAAAAACTATTTCAAGATGGTGCTAGACTTGAGACTCATTGTCCATTATCAGGCAATTCAAGGTCACAGACACTTTCACTTACTTTCATGACAACTGCCCTATGAATACTAAACCTTCCTTACAGAGTAATGTTGTTTAACTCTGTATCTAATGCCTAAACTACATTGGCTCTGATGTGGTAGTGGCAGTTGACACACCAGAGGGACCTGGGTAAGCTCAAGAAATGGCCCCATGGGAATCTCATGAGGTTTAACAAGTGCAAGGTGCTGCTCCTGGGTTGAGGTAAACCCTGGTATCACAGGCTGGGAATGAAAATACCAGAGCAGCCCTGCCCAGAAGGACTTAGGGTGCTGGTGGATGAGAGGCTAGACATGACCCAGCCACGTGCACTCACAGCCCAGAAACCAAACATCTCCTGGGCTGCATCCAAAGCAGCGTGGGCAACAGGAAAGGGAGGGGATTATGCCCCTCTGCTCTGCTCTGGTGAGACCCCACCTGCAATGCTGCACCCAGCTCTGGGGGCCCCAGCATAGGAAGGACAGGGAACAGTTGCAGTGAGTCCAGAGGAGGGCCAATAAGATGATCAGAGGGATGATTCTAATCCATCTGCATGACAAGTAGTCAACCAGAGTAAGACTCTTCAGCACGCAAAATTGTAGGAACAAGAGAAAGGTTTACAAAATCATGACTGACTTGGTCAAGGCAAATTAATTGTTTGCAAACTCTCTCAACACAAGAGAATAAGCTCTCAAAGAAAACTAGAAGGTAGAAGGCTCAAAACAACACAAGGAGGTGGTTAAAGTGATTGTGTACCACTGGATTTTCAACATATAAAAGAATACACAAGCCCAAGGGAACACTGAACAAGTTGGTAGAAAAGCAAAACTCCACAGGCCACTGAAAATACAGGAATATCATTCAGCTATGGAAGACCCAGTTGCATGCTGAGGCAAGAGCTGGAGTTTTTCAGCCTTGAGAAAAGGAGACTCAGAGGTGACCTTATCACTCTTTACAACTTCCTGAAAGGTGTTTGTAGTCAGGCGGGGGTTGGTCTCTTTCTCCAGGCAGCAAACAACAGAACAAGAACACACAGTCTCTAGTTGCACCAAGGGAAATACAGGTTGGATATTAGGAAAAAGTTTTTCACTGAAAGAATAATAAACTATTGGAATGCATTGCCTCGGGAGTTGTGGAGTCATCATCCCTGGATGTACAGTAATTTCACGACTATAAGGTGCACCCTTTTGACTAAAATTTTGGTCTGAAACTGGAAGTGCGCCTTATAATCCAGTGCGCCTCATACCTGGAGAAAGTTCCAAAATTTGCTAACCCGGAAGTGGGAGTTGCGGCTCCCCTGAGTTGCGGCAACCCCAGCGCCGTGAGAGCCCTGTGCCGCGGTACCCCTGGCAGCGTGGCAGCCCTGGCTCGGGGTGGCCGTGACTCCCACTTCCGAGGTGGTTCGGGGTGGCCATGGCTCCTGCAGCACAGGGCTCCTGCGGCGCTGGGGATGCCGCGGCACAGGGCTGCTGCAGCTCAGGGCACCACAGGGCTCCAGCGGCTTGAACGTCCGGGTTGGCTCAGGGTGGCCACGGCTCCTGTAGCACGAGGCTCCCATGGCACAGGGCTGCCATGGTGCCAGGGTGGCACAGGGCTCCCCTGGTGCCGCAGGAGTCATGGCCACCCTGAGCCAACCCAAAAGTGGGAGCTGTGGCTGCTCCAAGTCGCAGCCACCCCGGTGCTTCAGGAGCCCTGTGACACGGCAGCCCCGGTACCATGGGAGCCCCGCGGCCACCCTGAGCCAACCCGGAAGTGCGAGCTGCGAGCAGGGGAGGGCGCCTGGAGCTGCGTTTAAAAGTTACACCAATCTGTGAAAAAAGTTTGCAAATTGAGCACTTGCCAGTAAACTCCACGATCGCATGATTCCATTACTAATTTGTTACTTTGTTGTGCCCAGATCCTCACTTAAAAAAAAAATTTTGGATATTTGCATACATCCAGGAGTGCGCCTTATAATCTGGTGTGCCTTACAGGCATGAAATTACTGTATTTAAAAAAAGACTGGATGTGGCGCTTGATGCCATGGTTTAGTTGAGGTGTTAGGGCATGGGCTGGACTAGATGATCTTGGAGGTTTCTTCCACCCTCGTCATTCTGTGATTCTGTGAAGAGAGTGGAGAAGCTTCACAGATGTTTATCCCATCCTTGCGGGATGTTTCCTGGAGATTTGGTTTGGTCACTGGCAGAGATAGAATAGCAGGAGAGATAAACATATGGTTTGGCCTGGAGGGACAATAGCTTCTCACGTTTCTGTACCTGAAGACATTTCTAAAATATTTACAGACAGGAACTCTAGCTGTAAATAACAAGTTTCACAGTTAGCAACCTGTTGGAATATCAGCCAAACATTGTACCATGAAAGAAGTAGTATTCTGTGATAACTCATGTCCACACATTTCGTTTATCATCTAAAATGAAATCTGACCAAAAGATTACTTTAGTAATTTTACTATTACCTGGGAAACAGTACTACAGTATTCTAGTTAGAGGAACAACTGCTCCTCTCATTTGAGTGTTCATAATTAAGATGAAAGCAATGAAAGTAATGTGTAGCCTTTTATGCATATGAACTTGCTAGTCAAATACACAACTGGGGATAAGGGGTACTTTTGAAAGGGACAACACTGAATTCTTGAAAATCTCTAACAGGAATTACACCTCGGAGAGGCAGAATTAAGCCTAAGTCAACATTCCCATAGGAGCTCCATATATTCCATCAAAACATCTTCTGAGACCTCCTGCTTGATATTGACATACATGTCTGCACAATTCAGTAGCTCTGTCACCAAGGGACTCTGCCCTCATACTACTGACTGCAAAATGGAGTGGCAGTGTGGGAAAGAGGTTGAATTAGGAGAGGAAAATTACCCCACAACAACTCCAAATATAGCAATTTGACTCTGCAGGGAGTGTTTTCAATCACGCCTGACAATTTTTATTTTACAATTGGTCTTATTATCAGAGTCACGCAAATGACTACAACTCCTTACAAGTATCCATTAGAGGAGAGAAAAATGCACCAAAGTTCACGGCATCAGGAGCCATACAAGGAAGCCAAAATATACTGCAGACTGAGGTACCCTTTTCAGGCCACAGATTTCTTTCATTTGGAAGAACACCTTAGAAACAACATTTCACTTTCTCTGAACAAAGGGGTGCAGTAACAGACTAGGTGAGAACTTGTTCTTTTCTGAAGGAGATCCAGGCATGTTTGCCCATATAAGCCACTTGCCTCAAGAGGTCACAGCCTGACTGCCAGTCACAACCTTTCCCTGGGAAGGGAAGAGGCAAAGATGTGCCTGCACTTCTCTGTCACCTCAAATTGCTGTCATACAACATACACAAAGTCCAGGTTGAATTCTACAAACAGCTTTATGAAAGCAGCAGGTCAACCTATAAATGCAGCTAAGGAAAGCAAAGTAAAATTGAAATCCCTCCCAAAAAAAATAATTGCTCCCTCCCTTCAAACATGTTCTTTAACATCTCTTATTCTGGGATAACCAAAGTATGCCACTTAGTTTTTATTCCACAAACTCATTGGCAATACTGCCATCTTAAACATAATAAAGATTCTTCTCACAAATGCAATTTAGTGGTACTTACTTATATAAAATTCAAACTAATTTACTAATACAAATATTTCTCAAACACTCACTAAGTCACATCATTATTTTATCCTCCCTCTCAAGAAATGAAGCTGTATAACCAGAATTCCTTACAGCTGGCAGGCTATAGTGAAGTCCAGTATGAAACAGATGGCTGCTGGTTGTTGATGTTTCAATGTACAAGCACCTAAAGAGTTGCTACAGGACCACGCAAAATTATGTCACCCATAAGGCACTGAAGACAAAGTAGCAAGAGACGCACTACACACAAATTTGAAAGATGCAAATGTATTGCCAAGTAGATATTTATTTCTGAGTGGACAGGCAGCCTTACTGACAGTACCAGAGACTTTGACAACCTTTCAAATTGAGTGATAAGTCTTTTTACACCAGAACTAAACATGAAGCCTACACCTGGAGTTTTGAGGGACTGGAGGATTTGTTTAGAATCATCAATTCAAGCCTTAGATATTCAATAAACTTTTTTAAAAGAGTTTTTCTACTTTCATGTGGTAATATCAACTAATGACTCATGACAGATTTTAAAATAAAGTGCCTTGCTCATCTGCCAGAGCTCACCATCTCTCCAGACAAGTCTGCAACAGCAAATGAACTCACAGTAGGTCTTCAGAAATCCAAATTTTCACCTTAGTCTCTCCCTTAGTCCCCCATCCCTGCTCTTGGGTAATACAAATACTCTCAGTCACCAAAAGAACAAAAGAATGGAGAGCCTGGGAGTTTAAGTTGGCAGCAGCCCTTAAAGAGACAGGATCTGAACAAATCCCTACTGCTAGCAGTGACCTTCACTAAGCCCTTCAGAACATCTTCATTAAGTACAAGGGCTTCACAGTAGCATTTTTAATCAAAATTGATCAATGTTGCCTACAACTTTATATTACCTTCGGATTCCAACATTCTCTCCTAGAGTCATCCTGATGTATTTCTGCCACAGATGCCACTCATAGAGAAGACAAAATGAGTGCTGACACCTCCACCAAAGTGAAACTTTTCAAACCCATAATCCAGTAACATTCGGACCCAACTGCAATGATACTGCAATCAAGCACTTCGAACTTCAGAAAATATTCTTCCAGATAACTCCACTACAGAGATGAAAATTCTGGCAGATGGGCATATATGAAAGCTCTAGCTATCAGAACAAGGCTACCTGAACAGCCTTACCCTGATGGGTCTTACAGTAGGCCAATTAGTACCACTCAAAAATTTATCTAATAATTAAGAGTTTACAATTTTGCTCATCAGAAGAGGCACAGTGAAAGGATAACTTTATCCACTGGACAGTTATACTTCTTCAATCTGTTGCAAAATATTTCCACTACTGATGAATTCTACAGCAGCATTTCAAATTTTTCAAAACATATGAACCAGTGCTCAATTACTGATGATTTATTTACTGAATCTCTTTCTGAATAAATAACTCTGGAGCAGCTTTTGCCCAAGAAGAATTTCTCCAGCCTGTCTGCATCATAGAGTCAGTTCACATGCCTGCTTTCTGACTGTCCTCTTCCTACAGCATTTTATTTGTTTCTTGGCTTTATGCAGCTCCACATTGAAATATCTTGCAGTTTCCAACACAGGAGTAGGACTTGCACAGTTATCATCCCATTCAAACCTGAACCATGTTTTTTCTAGGAGTGAATGTGTGAAGGAAGAAAACATCATCCATTTGGCTGGATTTGGCAGAGAGGAACCTCAAATATGTGTCCCTCTCTAGTGCATTAGTGATGAACTTGTGCTTTTTGAACACACAGAATTCTTCACAAGTGGTCACACAGGTCGCAGTCAAAACTAGGACCTGCATTAGGGTAGTACTGACAGGTAACTAAGTGCCTTGCCACAGGAGAAAACACAAAGGCAACAGCTGCTGTGCCACATGTAACAGCAGCCCTTCATCTCACACCTGTAAATCAATTAACCATCTCCTCCATTCCTTCAGCCTCTCCCAATCCTTGCAGCGCAGATATTTGGATAATGAGAAATGTTTCTGAAGCACAATCCACTTTTTTAGATGAAGTAATATTTTTAGAGCGATTATTCCTTTCACACATTTCATTTCTCTGTCACCATTGGGTCTTTGTCACCTCATTAGAGCATTTGCTGAGTTTCAGGACGTAGCTGCTGACCCTCTTTGGTTAAGTCTACACTTGAGCTTGGTGTACAGTGCAACAAAAGAGGGTCAATACAGCAAAATCCTGCTGCAGAAACCTCAATGGCTAAACTATGTATTTTGAATGAAGTTTTACAGGAAGTTTTACTTTTGACTGGCTGTTGTCTGGTTCTGTGGACTTAATAACTATTTGTAATTGGTATATGTAATTCCTTTCAATTTCCTCTGAAAGGAATTCTATTTGTGTGCCTGAGATGCTTCACATCGAACAAAGAACTGTGAAATGGGACAATCAAGAGATGCACTCCAAAAGAACACTTTGATCTGAACTAAACTGCTAATGGGAACAGCCATTAGGAGGCTCTAGATAACTAAACAGATTCTGTAGTTTCAGGCCTATGGAATGAGAGAGGGATTGCTCTTCTCCTTCTACTTTTTGTCCACTGAAGAAATTTTGTTGCCATTAGATCATATCACTGAAATACAAACAATCTGAACATACTTTAAGATTTAGGCACGTACAGGCATTACATCTATGGTTCATTTGAGCTATGGAACAATGTTCGAAGCTTTGTGTTATAATCCAGCTAATGTTAATTGTGGTACCAAAAAGCAGATTTACAGTGGCATAAACTATGGCACCAAAAATAGTCTTTCACTGGATGACAAAGCCAAGCACTGGAACAAAACAAGTCAACCAGTGACAGGGAGCCCCACTGATTTGGAACAGTGTGAACAGCTCAAGTCTGTCTTGCAGTCCTCCAGTGGACTAAGAAGCCACTGACCTGAATAGCAAACAAAGTAAAACAGTTTTAAAAAGCTTGCCTTTCCACTACAGAATGCAAATCTAAAACAGCAAACAAATCTCATCCATTAAAACAGATTGTTTTGTCTTGTCCTTACTCTACTGCATAGACAGTTTGTGCATGTACTACTTAACTGTGGTTATTTTTGACAAAGGTCACATCAAGATGGCAATCTGAATCAGCTAGAGACTTCCTCAAATTGCAGGCAACTGGAAGTTGTTTGTATCTTCCGAAACAGACATCTAGAATATTCTCAACTTCAGAAACAGGCTACACAAATCCAAATTTTCATGCCACAGAAATAGAAAGGAAGCCACAATATCTCTCATGAGAAAACCACAATTGAAATAGCTCCCAAGGGAAAACTGTCACCATGAAGGTTATTTATCCTTCATTTTAATTTTCAATTTCAGTCAGCAACTGCAGAAGAAAATGGACATGTTACACGAGGCCATTAGAAAGCCAGCCTCTTGTTTATGAAAACTTACAGGTCAAGCTACATGCAATGTTTTTCCTCACACTGAGACAACAGTATTATCTTGTTTTCAATAGCCTTCCAACAGTTTACTTATTCTTTTTGTCCTACACAGGGCTCCAGGCATTTCAGCAGCATGGCAAACTAGCAAACACCTTTAACTAAAATAATCAAGTCTTTCTCACTGCATATAAGCTATTGCTATTTCAACCAAAGCCTTGACAAAAGGTCAAAAATGGAATAAGAGGTTTCAGAGAGGCACAGTTGTAGGATGACTTTGTAAAGGAAGGGCCCTTAAGTTATCTATCCCTGTTAATTATCATGTGGGGACAGACATCGATTATCTGTGCAAACACAGAAAAGGACAGTGAAGCTTTTGAAAAGGAGAACTGAGGCAAATAAGCAATTATTGATTCGTGTGTTTGGCAAACATTTTCACCCACTCACGAGAAGGAGAGTTTAAGAGGATTTTCACTACACTGTAATAACAGAGTCAGCCTCTCCAGCTCATAAAAGGGAAGTCAGAACATAAGCCAGATGCAAAACTCCAACAAACACTGATTCACAGCTCCAGTCACACTCAAAGTCATGTATGAAATGAGCAATTCAGTCATCCAATAAGCCAAGAAGGGGAAAGAGAGGGCAATTATGTCTCTGTTCAACAGAGCGCCATTTAAAGTATTCCTTCTGATTCAGCACCAACCCTTGTGATCAGTATTCTTGGCCTACCATCAATGAATTTAATTACACAATTACTGAAAAAAAATGCAGCGTTCTCTCTTCCCTGCTTGCCCACAACTAGTCCAATACAAGTCACAGGAATTAGTCAGAAAGAACATATAGAATAGCTACCTCCACTTTTGTTTTTGAAGTTCAAGTCACAGAAATGTACAGACATTAGCTCAAGCATTACTGAAAATTACATGTTACTTTTAATTGAGCAAAAGGACCTTAATCTTCTCTATTAATTGATACAATGCGAGGAGCCATGAAGGGTGCACCAAGTTATTTAACACACATCAGTTACTTATTTGAGATTCTGGGATATTTAACTGACAGCTGTATGTTTAGATCTATGTCATCTAGCATGTTTTTGCCCAGCTGTTGGATCTTCCTCTCCTGTTGAGCATACAAAGGCAAGCTGAGTTTTAGTTCCTCCTTTGTTTCGCCTTCTTTCACCTCCACACACAGCTAACACGCTTTGGCAGCTCTGCTAACAAACACACTTGCTGTCCCACAGCCAATGCCTCCTTAACTCCTTAATTTTTCCTACTTGAAACAGTTGCACCAACTAATTAATACAGACACTGCAGCAGTAAGCACTAAGTTCCTAACATTCAAGGTGACATAAGTGTACTTTAAAGACAATGTTCTTAAACAGGAAGGAATTCAATACAAAGGAAAGAACAGGGCCTTAGCCACGTTAAACAATACCGTTCTACTGTGGACTGACGCATTAGTGACTGGTTTGGGAACTAGATGCCCTCTTCCCTTTATGCCAGGTTTGGGCTTTGGCCTCCTATATTTGGGGGCTGGTGGAGACTACAAGAAGGCAGCAAGTAAGGAAGTTATGGCTCTCTTCTTTCAACTTGTGCCATCTTCCATAGACAAAATATTGATTTACTTTTGTTGTTACAAAGTGAAAATGTTAAGCAGGATTCAAGACCCAAATACCTTACTTAACATAATAAGGGTGTGCCTCATTTTCAAAGCTGACCATTCTAGAAGTCTTTTCAAAGAGACACTGTCCTTTCAGATGCCCACATGGCACTACCCATCCCCAAGAGGCAATTAATTTTGGATCCTGACCAATGCCCTGATGTTCCAAGCATATCAGCTACGCATTAAGCAAAGGACTTCATTAAAGGACAGGAATTTAATTGAGTCTATATTCAGGTATGTCTCTGAAAGCTAGAGGGTAAAGGCAGAGACATAGTAACTAAAAATGTTTTAAAGAACACACGTATGACCTCTTTCTCAGGAATTCAAGTTGTATAGCCTACATTTAACTCTCTTCAACACACAGGAACCGGTCAGACCACAGGTTCCTGGTTCTGAGCACAGTAAACTCCATCATACAGCTGCTACTTCAGGAAAAAACTTTCACACCAGCTCTAAAACATCAGGGAATAGGAAAATAACTACACATATCCAGAGACAGAAAAAGTGCAGTATTATCAGACAGCATGCCTCTGTACAACTCAACTAACCATTTCTAGCCTTAGAAACAACTACAAATTAGAAGTCAGATCAGAACATGTTGACAGGGAGAAGCACTGGGAACAGAAAGAGTGCAAGAGCATTTATTTTCACATTTTCTGTCCAAGCCTAAGAGCCTACTCTTAAGGACCTCCTTGGTCCTGTTTAGAACTTTGCATTCTGCAACAAATTACTAACTTCATTCTTCAGTTCCTTCAGCCCAGTCAATTTGGTTGTTTTACTACATTAATTTTAAGTCTACTTTTTTCAATGGTACATAAACGCAAACCTCTTTTTACTTGTCCATCCATTCCACTAATCATTTTTTCCACTTCTACCTATATCAGATGTCATCATAAAGCCTCCCTTTGGCAAGGCCAATTTCAAAGAAAAATATTGAATTACCACATTTCTACAGAAGTATCTTTATAAACTTATCCTGTTAATTCAGAACCATTTTCAAGCTGTTGGCCAGTTACCAGTTTCATACATTTGGCTAACAATTTCCTCCATCAGCTTGAAATGTCAAAGTACCAATTTTTATTTTACCTCTAAGTCATGGGCCAAAGTACTTCCAATGGACTCAGAACTCTAACCAAACCAACCACAAAAGCAAGGCATCCAGTAGTAACACCATGCTTAAATTAAAGGCAATGAGTGAAGCGTATGGGTTGTGGTTTGCTTATTTCTTATGGCAATATATTCCTAATTTTAGACACTTGAATGCTGTTAACACTAGATAAACTGCACACATAGCAACTACTGAAGTAGATCTCATTTGAAAAAACACTCAACCATACTCACTTTCTGAGCTAAACTCAAGGCAGCATTTTAAATATCACAGGGAATGACAATTCTAATTGCATACCACAGAATTAAATCCAAGATTGCTGTCAAAGCAACATTTCAGAATATGTTAACTTTGAAATTACTGTTAGTCAAGGGAGTAAACTCAGGTTAGCTCTTTCTTAACTCTGCTTCAGTTTTTCAGCTATATGAACTACCCTTTTTGGAAACATATCTTTACATCAATAAAGTCAGCTTTTCCTTCAACATACTTTACTAGGAGGGAACAATCAAAATTTAAGTGATTTGGCTTTTTAAAGGTTTAATAGAAAATTTATGTTTCATATCTCCACCAAGAACAACTTTTGACCACAAAGAAAAAGTACCTAGGAAAAAGTCAGCCTGGAATTACTCACAATTTGTTTTCACTCGACAGCATATATTTGCCATTGCAGGAAGTTTTGATTGAGCCTCCTTAAGCAGAGAAAACTGTCAGCAAAATAACCACCATTTCCAAATAGCTTTGTTTTCCTATAGCTGTGACATTTCTTTAATTAAAAAGTGTGATTAGTAATCTCATCTGAACACAAGACGATTACCTAGAGATAAAGTTTAGCAAATCTCTTGAGATCAGTACGGGCTTGTACACATATCTTCTATAGGAGACCTGGCAGATCAGAGGCTACAGCAAGGGGACTAACCACAAACATGTTTATTTGCTGGGGTCCTTGTGGACATAACACCGTCAGTGACCCTCTGGCATAACTAAGCTGCTCTTTCCACAGAAACACAAGTAGTACAATTCTACTGGGAGTGGCAGGAATTTGAGGAAGAGTGTAAGAAAACAGGTAATTTTAAGGTCAAATTTGTTAACAGTGACTTTTTTTTGAGTTGTGTCATCAAGGTTGTACTTTGTATTACAAAATTAAGGAATTATATCCAAGTTCCTTTCCACTTTCTTGCTCTTCTCTTCAGGGAATAAGAAACATTAGACCTATCTAGGGCAGGGACTATTAACAGCTTGTCTCTCTGATTTGAGCACATTATCCCTGTAAAGCAAGCATCTGAGCAGCGGGGTACATAACAACGCAACCCACCTCTACATTCCTTTCAAGGGTCAGCTCTCTTCCTGACCTCACTGCACTTCCAATCCCCAGTCTTCTGCATCACATATCCATTATCTCCCTTCCATTATTCTGCCTAGGCTTGTCCTTCTTGTGCTGTTCTTTAAAACAAGAAAGGCTTCCTTTTGGCCTTGAAATTGGTACTTGCTTCAGGGAAACAGTACATTTCTGTCAAATGGCCTGTGAAAATTCAGGCTCCCTTGCATCTATTAATCTGCCTGTGTACATTAACAGAACTGTTAGTTCTGTTTCAGTATAAGACCTTCACCACAACAGAAACAGCAGCTTTTGCAGTAGGGAGGTAGTGTGGTGATTTCCAGTATTTCTGTTAAGCAAACTGACCCTCTCCCTTCATTCTGTCAGTTACCTTCTTACCGCATTTTCTCTTTCATCCTTCATTGTCTCAGATATACTCCTGCCTGCCCCCAGCCAGCTATGGCTGCTTTCTCAAAGATTACATCTCGAATCAGTGCCAAACTTGAATATATCTGGGCAGAACCAAGACAAGGACAGCAGAGCTTATTATCCAGAACTGTACTTCAAAAGCTCAGCAATTCACACAGATGTCCTGCCTCTCTGGTTAGAGACTGCTTGACTGGTCTCCAGAACAAGCAACTGTTTTACTTGCTTCTCCCTCCCTTTCCCCCAATATCAACAGTGCAACATAAACATTGTAACATAAACAGATATTGACTTGAATCCTGGCTTTATTCTCAAATTTTCTGCAAAAGAAATTGATGCCTGGATGAGAAATGCACCACTTCAATATACTTAATTCAGTCTTGGTTTAAATGTATCTGGCAATACTGCCCTTACACTGTGTGCTGCTCAAAAGCTAACCAACCCCAACACAGGACTTGGAAAACAATAAATATTGATGTTTCAAATATAACTCCAACATTTTCAGATGTTTGTCACCTTTGACATCCAACTCCACTAGGGAGATACAGGGTTATTTTGTTTCTGATAATTAGCTCTCTATCAGTCACCTTTCAATAAGGAATACACTTCACTCCATTATGGTATTTAGCTTGAAATGGAAACAGTTATTTGACATATTCAGTCAATTTCTATTCCACAAAGCAGCAGGGATGCAGCTTGTAAACAGCAACATTATAACTCTCTCACATGATGTGAAGAGGCACCCCTTGATCTCCTTTTGGGTCTTTTCTTGGAGGTTACATGACAGTTCAGTTCAGAAAGCTTTTTATTAAATCAACAATCTTAGTCCACATAACTGGCAAAATAAAGAGTGCAATAATTTAGGTCACTTATCACTATGAACTTCCAGTTAATTCCTTTAGTGTCATATATTCTTCCACAGGTGTTTTGCAGGTAAATCCTAGCCTATTATGCTGTGGAAAGCTTTCCACACCTGAGAACATACTTTGTCTTTTCAATCATAATTATCTATTGCTTGTGAAAGGAAAAGAGATCATTTGGTTCCTTTTTGCTCCTTGGCATTTGATAATTTTTACACCTTGCTTCATTTAACTTTTATTACCATGGCAGAACTAACATGATGCTCAAGTGACAAAAAAATCAATCCCTAAGAAATCGAACATTAGAGTGTATTTGGGTCTATTAAAAAAAAAGTTTGAAAAAAGTAGTAAAGTATCTAATTTGTCCTCAATATACCTATCTATCAAAATAGTTTATACATCTGCCTTTTTTAAATATTATACCGTGAATTAATGTATTTCTATTCCCAAAATACCTTTAGGTAACATAGTAACCAGTGTCACCTGATAAAACCAATGCCATCTACTATCATCCACTAAGGCATTTAATGAAAACTTTACCTAAACTCTAAACAATGACTCAATATTGACAGGACCAGGTGTGATCCAAAGAGGATTCAAAAACTAGGAAATGCAGCATTAAGGCCGCCCGTGCAATCCTTATTTGTCAGTGCAGCACACGTCACATTTCTCAAACTCCGCAGGGCTTTTCCACAGGACCCTCTACTTATCCTTGTGCCGATAATGGGCCTCCTGTAGAGATGAACACTGATGCCTCATGACTGAGCTTATTGTCTGCTGGACCTCTGTCTTATTTATTGAAGAAAAGGAACAAAAGAAAGGATCACAAAAGCAGAGACAACAATTAAGACAGTGAAAAGCCACTTGGAAAAAGATGCCTATCCCTCCTCTAACATTCATCCCTCCCGTGGTTAAACAAATCTCATTAAACTAGGAAGAAATCTTCAAACCTTAAGATTTTGTAGCCCACTTCTCAAGCCAGAACAGGAGCCAGAGTCCAAAGTATTAGCAAAGGAGACAAGTGGGAGTGAGATTCCTACCCCAAGAAGTAAAAACACTTCACAAATAAATAAATTAAAGCCTAAAATACTGTTTTGGCTGCTCAAGACCACAAAAACCCCTGCTCTCACTTGCTGCTGTATCAACATGTAACAAAGCTTCAGCACATGCATAGAGGGAATTCAGCTCTGGCAGAGCAGACAATTTACAGACTGCACTTCAGATGTTCTACCTGAGTATTGAGGTATATCCATCCTTGCTTGCCACACTCAAACACATGGTTCTGCCATTTCTTTTCACGGTCCAGAGGACCTGTACTGCATTATGGAGTGCAGCACCTTCTCGCTCTTTGAACCCACTCATGTTGCCTCAGTGGACAGGAACTGCAAGTCACATCCTGCTCATGAATTTGCCTACAAGTAGAAACACCACGGGTTGCACAGTCACCCAGTTAACTAAATGCTCTTGCAAAAGGGTTTTACAGCTTTAACTTTCTAACAGTTGAGTTAACACAGTGGAGACAACATGGACAAATCCATTCCAATAGCATATTCTAGAAAAATATGATATTTTAAACACAGGTTTTTTTGCTATATAACAAGATCTTCCATAAATAAAAAGTTTAGATTGCCAAATAAAAATTTATTATTGGTATATAACCATGACAGTAAGTAGTCAGGTCCTTTTGCTACAAACTGTTCATTGCTTTAACAGATAAACTGCTGCTTGGAACAAATACTATTTTTAGTAATCAAAGATTCCAAATGTTTTTCAAAACAACCTTGCAAAAACAAACATTCTCAGGCTCCGCTGGAAAACCAAACAAAAACATAAAGCAAATAAGAGCACAACTATTTATACATCTGCCATGCAAATATTCCATAGTAAATTATATATTAAAACAAAAAGGGAGTATTGAGTAAAAAAAACAACGCTCAGTTCTTGTGGGACTGATGGGTGGAGAGTTACTGCTGAACTTAATCTAATCAATGCTATCATTTCTACCCACAATATCCTATTACATTTACTATATTTGCAAATGGTAACATTTGCTTTCTGACAAAGTCAATGTATTAATATATGTATTTCACCTCTCCAATGCACAGC
This sequence comes from Turdus rufiventris, assembly GCA_013186435.1. Lineage (NCBI taxonomy): Eukaryota > Metazoa > Chordata > Aves > Passeriformes > Turdidae > Turdus > Turdus rufiventris. The sequence continues at coordinate 13,107,978 of PYHW01010717.1, read as the reverse complement.
TTCAGAATTAGGTATAGCATTACGAAAGAAACACCCTTCACTGGCAGTTGGCAAATGCTAAACCACAGGGATTTAACTGCACTGTCCCTGCTTCAACACTGGAAAAGGCCAGTTTTTAGTTAGCAGTACTGCATTGGTTGCCACCAGTTACCCAAAAAACATACACTGTTACTCAAGGAAGAAGGAAAGTTTGCTTATCTCTGTTTTCATGGCACTACCACAATCACCTAACAACAGTAATCTACAACACTCTCACATATTAACAGTTTTTCCTATTTTTTTCCCATTACACTCAAACAAGCTTACTTTTCCTTACCTCAAAGGAAAGCTGATAGCTTCTAAACTTTGATTTCTGGCAAGGCAGAGAGCAAATGCTTTTAGACAGCCAAAAACCCATTCTTAAATGTTCAGGTTATCATAGTTCATTCCTTTCTATGTACAGATATGACAGAGGCAAATTTACAGCTTTTTGCAGTTGGGGGAAAAAAATTACACCCCTTTTCAACCTCACAGATATTGGTTCCAATTGCGACTGGTTTAAAACTTCTGTTCAGAAGAGTCTGGAGATATCATTTCCACTGAGAAGTTATTCAAAACAAACAAAAAACCACCAACACAACCCACAATCCACTTTTCCAGGGAGTTAAACTATGCTGTAACAACAATCGTCAAGAGAGAATCAGACTTCTCAGTGCTGCCTATTTGAAGTGCTGCAAAGCAAACTCACAAAGCTTGACACAAGTTTTCCTCTGAAGCTGTCTACTATAAAGTTGAATGCAAGAAAAAGCAGTGATATCCAAAAGGGGTTACACCACTCAGTTATGTAAGTCACAAAGGTTCAAATTTAGATTTATATTTAGTTCGTCAATTCCAACCAGAGTTCAACTCAGTAAACTGATCTATTTTTAGCTTTTGACTCTTTTGGACATTTCCTTCCTTCATCTGTGTAAATGCGTCAGAGCTTCTAAAATGTTTCCCTTTGGCTAGAGTAGGATGCATCTGATTCCAAGCTTAAAAAAAAAGTTAACACACACACACGCTGAGTGGTTATTGTTGGCTGAATTACACCCTTGTTCTGAGTTCAGCATAGGCAAATTTGACTCCAAACCCCACGCTGTACTAGAAAAGATATTGCTCCTTCTGCACTGATGGGTTAAAGCATGCCATGGCTAAAGTCTACAAGGATCACAAGACAAACCGTATTTTATCACCTTCTATAAGCAGGCTTGACTTAGGTCTCCTGCCTTGGTAATTCAATAGACAAACAGCAGAATTTTCATAAAATGGGACAGAAATTAAGTTCGGTTTTGTAACTTTCTGCTCAGCCACCAAGGCAAGATATTCAGTCAACAATTCCTTACTAAGGAATTTCTTCCAAAGACAGCCTTCTGCTACATGTGGAGAAACCAGTATCTTAGTTTTTATTTATTTAATATAAAGCATTACCAAGCCAATGTCCTGGTTCTGGCCTGGAGGGGACACAATTAGGACATGGAGTACCACTTCACGTCATTTTCCAGGAGCAAGGGGAAGGGCTCATTCCCAAGTCGGGGCAGCGTGGCAGAGGGAGTGGTCAGGAATGTCGGAGGCTTCCACAAGGGGCGAACAATAACATTTCTTTTCTTGTATTTGTATAATTACTGTCTGTTTTCTTACCTCATTACTGTTCCCAGTAAATTGCTCTTATCTTAACCCATAATCTTTACCTCTTCTGCCTCCAGTTCTCCTCTCCATCCTGCCATAGGGAATACAGAGGGGTAGTGAGGGGAACACCAGTCCTAAACCATGACAGCCAACCAACAAGTCATTAGATAAGCCATTATCATCTTTCCATCTGAAAAGGTGCGACTGTCCTAATAAATTTTAGTTTGGCTTACCTCTGTTGTCCTTACAGAAGGCCGGCTCACATGATACCCTGTCAGTTAAGCAATGCACAGTATTGATTTCCTCCTTAAACTCTGCCAACTATGGCAAATTGAAGCCTAACAGCTATAAGTGCAGAAAACTTAAGGCACAGGAAATGTGACTTTAAGACGTGTAAAGACCATAAGCTATTACTGTAGCTGTTCCATTTCCATTCTTTTAGGACCAACCCTATGCGCAGTGTCAACAAAAATTAAGTCGCTGACTAACATTAATAAAGCAAATCAATAAAGACAGGGATAAAAGCTTTGACAGTAAAGATTTATTTAAGTAAATAAACAACAATGGCTATTCAGTTTCTTTAGCAGAGAAATCATATGCTATTTTATTACTCTATAGTAAAAAACAGAAAGAGGCCTCTAAAGATGGGGTGTGGCATCTTCTTAGGTCTGATATTCAACATACTATGTGCTATCGACTTCTGCACACAACAGGACAATCCAAACAATTTTTATTTCAATTCACCTTGATTTGCTGACAGCTTTCTACATTTTTTTCCTGTGCTTTCAGCTGCATATATCTGGAATTCAAGGAATAGAAGAATTACAAAGGGCAAAAACACTTCAACCTTGGCCTAAAGTTTTTAGAAGACGGTGGAATATTTTTATGATCTCAGAAAATGGTATCATCTTTGTACTCAATGCTGCTTAACCCAATATGCCCAGATGTCAGTGGCATGATAAACAGTTGGAAATTACTACCTTAAGGCCAGCAGAAAATCATATCCAACACTGTACAGCGAAGACTACACAATGGATACAGTGAAGTCCGCTGTGTAGCATAAGAGGTTAGCCATGTAATATTTGGTATTTAAACACTCCATTTAGTATAATTCACTTATTGGGATGCTCCTGATGTATCTTCTCTTAATCACCTACGACATACTTCAAGAAATGTCACCTGATCTCATCGCAACATTTAAGATCTGTTTGGGCTCTGAAAAAACAAGCAGTCCCCAACACTTCAAACACTTCTGATTTCATCAAATTTCACCAATAACATTTTTTGTTATTTGATGGCCTCAAAATTATTAACCAGCTATGTGATCATCGCAAACCTTAGTGAACAGCCTTTGACTAAATGCCTTGATAAAGTATCTCATAAGGTTGAAGGTTTCCACAAAATTACCCAAAAAATGCAGAAACTTTTTGCATTTTGAATCACTCTTTTATGCAATAAGTGAGGTACAAAATAGAAAAAAACAAATAGTTATTTACTTGATAGGTCCCTGTGAGCCCTATCTTTCTGTAGTATATTTTCCTGTTGATTTTTAGCACTTAGAAAATCTCACTTCACTATAACCCTGGATACTCAGACTCTAATTGCTAAGCAGTCATGCACAAATCTAACCACAAAAATCACTACTGGTTGTTTACACCATCTGCAGACACCTCAGGAATAACTATTACTGCTTATACATGCACTAAGACTACAAGAAAACATGAGTAATTAAGTTCCGGGTAGTTTCACAGATGACTAGAACGCATTGGGATTACTCACAATAGCCCCGTTCAGTGCCTGCTACCCAGAATACTTTCTCCAACTTTTTATTAAAGAGATTTGTCATGCAAACTTAAGTTTTGGAAGCCACATGGAATATTTGGTTTGACAGTGCATACATGCACACATGTATCCTCATGCACATGAGTAAAACAAACCTTCCTGAGTCTCAGACTCCTGTCAGACTATTACACATGCCAATAATCATCCTGCCTCTTGCACAGATTTGTGGAAATTATCCAAGCCCACTATACTATTACACCTACAGTACAAAACAAACAAACCCCTGACATATTTTGGATGCTGGAAACCTTTAGTCCTGATACTTTCAATCTTGTTTCCTCAGCATCTTGGGTCCTGAGAGACAAAAATTAAAAAAATTCTCATCTCCCTGTAAAGACTGCTTTCTCTTCCCACCATAATTTATAAAACACTTATAAAATGCTTATTTCGGTTGCTCAGAAAGGTCCAGATTACAAAACATCATATTCAGAACTAGCAGTAAAAGACATAGTTCAGCACTGCTCAGTAAGAAAACCTGCTACATATTTGCAGTTGTTTATATTAAACAGTGCTACTGCCACTTACGCAAGGCAGTAACACGGGAGATTAAACAAATTTGACTAAATGATTTCAGAAGACTCTACTCAACAGTCTTGAAAAAACACCCTATTTTTTAAACATATGCACAATTAAGCTATTTCAGATGACTTAGAGCAGCTATTTGGCAGAGAAACCACTGGAACGGGCTTTGTATCTTTTAAGCATAGTCTTGTCACTCAGAGTGTTTTGTGAAACTGTGGACACAACTCATTTATGACCCTCCTCTTTGTGTACCCATACAACAACCCACTCGAGAGGCTGAAAATCAGATGCTTTAATGTACTGTAGTGTCTACTGCTAAAAGCACTTAGTTGTTCCCTGTCATTTCAATTCCTCCTCCTCACTACTGGGTAAGTGATCTGTTTTCTCAAAACAGCAGTATCCTTCCTGAAGGAATATGACTCAGCTTTGCAGATCATCAGTATTACTTCACCAGTAGTCTACTTTTCAATTTTACTGCACCAAGTTAAACAAAGATCCTTCTCCAAATCAGGCAAATTTCTTCTTGAGAACAAACAGATGTAACCATCTTAGTTATTAAATTAAAATATCCTGCTGTGACCTTCGTGGTTTTGGTTTGGTTTTTTTTTTTTACTTTGTAGCCTTTTGTTTAAGATTAAATTTGGTTCTTACCAATATCAAACAGAAAAAATTGCTTCCCCTGTTCACTTTAAAATTATCACCCATGTTCCTTCAACCACCACTGCATTTGCAAAATTTCAATGTCTCTTTACTATTTTAACACTTTTGCTGACCATGAACAGCTATTTCAGTCATCTTACCTCCATATTCAAGATGCCGACCAAAGATCACTATGCAGTTTCACCCTATTAAACTGACCCAGCAGTGTGGACCTAAGCATTTTTTTACACTAGAATTATTTTAGTTTTTTATTTTCAAATGAAAAGGAGTAGAGAAACATGAACATTTTCTCTATATATAGGGGTAAGGAAAGTCTTTCTGGTTTTTCTTCAGATTTTAATTACTTAGATAGTGACTTTAAATACAAAAGCTTTTGGAAATCATGTGATATTTCTGGTTGAAATTCACACCTGTTTGTGTTAGGTTACTGTGGGACATGTTTAACTGCTGACAAACTACTTTATTAAAAACATTTACTACCCATCTTCTACACAGTGACCAAGCTCTGCAACTGATGAAAGCCTCTGCTGTAGCAAGTCTCTTCCTACTTCTGTCAGCTCCTTTCTGAGCACATCAGCACTTCATGCCAGCTCAAATGTACTCCTTCCAAGAACTCACCTGGCTTTTCTCTAACTCCCATTTACCTTCCACTCCAAATGTGCATTTAGTTTATCAACTGCCAGCTATTACAGATGTTACAAGTAATTTTCTGTCCTCTCTTAGAAATATTCATGACTTTTGCCTCCAACTGTTTCAAACACACCCTAACCTCTAACTTGATCTATCCTTGCTATCCACAGAGAAGCTTGGCTGTTTCACACTAAGCCAAATTGCACAACAGCTGCTGCATTTCACACTGAAGCTCTCTATCCTCATCTTCATTGTTCCAGGGAATGTCAATTCAACAATACTATTTCCCAGCCTAACTTCACCATTGTAACTTCATTGTTTCTGCAGTTATTTTTGCTCTGCATATGCTCATCAGAAATTATCAAGCTGTGGCATTTTTCTATGGTGTTTTTCAAAATATCATTTACACGCACACACACACACACACACACCATCCTGCTTCAACCATCTTATTAAAATCGATACTTCTGGAATCGGATCAAACCTTCACAAAAGAGCCCACTTCTTCAACCCAGGTAAACCGGCACTAATCTCAGCAAAGCTGCTGTATCCTTCTCATTTACTAAGACAACTCAAAGCCCAAAGTAACCGATTCTTGAAAAAGTTTACACAACACTGTAAATTTTTGTTGTGGTTGTTTTTTTAATACAAATACTGTCATCACTCTAAGTCACATGTAAGAATGGACAACTTCTTTCATAGTTGACATCCTCTGCATGCTCACCAATGCTTAAAACACACCTCAGCTCAACAGCCACAGGGCCAAGAATCAGTTCTTGCAGAGGACAGTGGGGAGCTGCCACGTGAGCTACTACCAATGCTGCCTGGCAAAATTCCACTTTTAGCTTCACTATTACAGTATTTCATGACCATAAGGCGCACCGAACTATAAGGAACACGCCCGGGAGTCGGCACATTTCTCAACTTTGTAGATCATATAAGGCACACCGGACTATAGGGTGCACTTCTTTTTTGCAGCAAGGATCTGCCCCAGCTCCCCCCATGTGGTTGCTGGCCAAGGCCCCACCTCAACCTGGCAGCCATGGCCCCCCGGGCCTGCCTGTACCCGGCGGGGCCAGGGCATGCCTGTGGGGGGGCTGCCCCACCTGCACGGGGCCGGGGCATACCTGCCAGGGCACCGCCCCGCCTCCATGAGGCCGGGACATGCCTGCTGCCACTCCGCCCCGCCTCCACCTGGCAGCCGTGGCCCTGCCAGGTCCCCCCACGGCTCGCTGCTCTCACTTCTGGGTTTGCAAATTTCCGAACTTTGTCCATCATGTAAGGCGCCCTGGACTATAAGGCGCACTTCCGGGTTCGGGGAAAATTTTAGTCAAAAGGGTGTGCCTTATAGTCGTGAAATTACTGTAGATGATTTCTGTTAGACACCTGTAACTACTCTGTAGCTGCTCCAACTGTCACACCAAGCAAGCAACAACTACAGCTCAGACTAATTTCTCTGTAGTTAGCTACTACACATCACCCAGAAAAAGTGCCTTCCTAAGAAGATTCACCTATCTTAACTTTATATATGGTGTGCTCTGCTTCACAGTTTTCAGATGGAAATTTGGCTTGTTTTTCACACTTGATGCCTACCTTGAAAGCTATTTTGCCCATGATCTCAATGATAGTGTATTTTTATTAGTAGCATTCTTGGAAAAGCCTGCTGCCTTTAATAAAATGCTTGCCTTTTCTTTACCATGTAATCTTTCCCAACCCTCTCTCTCTTTTCTTAGAAGACTTTCTCTACTATGATAGCATTTTTAATGCTGTCTACTACAATCAGTCAACTATCCCAGCCACTATCACACAAAACACTAATATAAAGCAAGCAAGGCAACAGTATATAAAGCAATATAATCAGGAAGAAATAAAACCTAAGTCCTCCTTGTAAACTTGAAATAAAACATTTCTAAATGCTGGCTTTTATCTTTGCAGTATTAAGAGATGTTCATGAAAACTAAGCAAACAACAAGATCATTACTTAAGAGGAAAAAAAAGAAGAAAATCAATCATGTTTTCATGACACTCATTAATACTTCTTGTAAAGTCTCAACTATTCAAGCAACTATCAGCATATCGGCAGACTTAGCTGAACCCAGACTGATCCAAGTTTCAAGTTACTAATACTTGCAGAAGTCTTCAAATGTCCACAACCACAATAAATCTCAGCATTCTGTTTTCCTAAAATACTCACATGTACATTTTGGTACCTAAACACACATATCTCAAACCAAAGTTTAAATTCTCTTATGATTAAGCTTACATCAAGAAGCACAAGCAGGACTCACTAAGTGTACAGCATTAGAACTAGGTGCTATTTAAAGCTATTCTAGCCACCAACCTGTTCTCAAACTTCACCTTGACAGAGGTGGCACACTGAACTCCCTACTTGGAACACCCTCTTCCTCCAGACCCACATTCATCTCCTGAGAAAGGACTGCTGTCACCTGTGTAGATTAGGTTTTCCATTTTTTTTGTTTTCCCCGTATCGAGAGATGAAGTACAATTAACAATTATATTCAGATTTAACCTGGTAAGGCCTGGACATTATTCTCCTTAATGACAAGACTTTTGGGGCCCTTTGTTTTTCAAACACTTCGGGTCCTCCAAAGGGTCCCTTCCAGGAATGTGCAAGTGTTCACACAAATAACACTACTCTCCTCAACAGCTTTGAAAACTGTATCATTTGTCCATATATGAATGAAGTTACTGCAGTTTGTAGAGGCCACTCATAAAAAAATGTATCTTACAGGAAATAACTACATCCACTTCCAACTCAGAACTGTGAAGAGTTATCAGTTTGCTGGTTTTTTCCATGAAGACTTATCAGAGTAGTTTGTAAAGGCACTCCCCTACACTGTTCTAGCCAAGGGTTGACTGAAGTGCTTACAAGCCTTTTTCTCTGCCACCTTCTGTATTCACAAATATCTCCACCATCCCAGAAGGGTAACTTCAATTATTAAAATTTAATCAACATGTCTTTTACTTGGATTTTAAAAGTTTTGTTCTTTATGCCTAAAAGCTAAATTCACGAACTTCAACTAGCAAAAATACTTGGTTTCAGAAAACACTGTTAAAATAACATGACTCAAACTTGACAGCCTTCATTCTTGCATCTTGAAGATGTCAGTTGAGTCCCCTTCCCAAAGTACTGAGGACTCACAGCTGTAAAGATGAAGATTAAACCAACAACCAAACAAAACTTCTGTATGGTTACTGCCCTGTAAGCCATGGCTTGATGGCACTCCCTCAAATTCAACTTTGCTCGTGTCAGCTGTTTTCAGACCTTTCAGATACACAGAATTTTAGGTTGAAACTTCGAATACATCTAGAAAAATTTTATCTTAATAGCTTTTCTTAAAAAATAGATCTTATATACTTAACATATGTACTAACACCGCTCCACACAGCCACTTAGACTCTGCACTACTGGGTTTTCATACAGTAAGTCTTTTTTTCATAGCTCTAAGATATTTTACCAGTCCTTGCAAGTCACACCAGTACACTTTTTAATTTAAAAAAAGGGATGTTTGTCTATACATTTATAGTTCAAAACATATCCTTCTGTCAGTTTACATTGTCATTTCTAATCTCCAACTTACATATAGGACAGAAAGGCACTTCCTACAACCATTGTGTTTTCTTCTTCAAAATGTGATCACTTTGCCTGGCACTCAAGTCTGCTTCTTTTATTATTAATCCTGCCACAAAGATGACAGACCTAACAAGGTACTATTTTCTTTTTAACTTCAAGTAATGAGATTTAGATACCAAACATGTAACAGAAAGCAAGCTGCCTCAATTTTTTCCAATTCTAATAAAGGGATTCCTCATTTACATTCAAGACATACAGTCTTTATGTGTTGCTACTACCACCACCTCACTTCCAGTTCAGCTGCTTTCCTCACATTTCAATTGCAACTTTATTTCCCCAACAACTCAAGACTGAGTTTATATTTACATAACCAAAGCGAAAACTGGAAATGTGCACATTTCAAGTGATGTGAACCTAGCTGCTGTTCAGTAGCCTAACAAAATCTTCCAAATAATGAAAAGCCATTCTTCAGGCTACTTTAATTCTACTTCAAGCTCACTCTTACAAATGGACAGGAGGGAAGCCAATAACCCCACTTGGCAGCTCAACTGACCAATTTAACCAACCCAAGATTAGAACTGATTGTTTGGCCAAGCTTTTTGTTGTTGCATTTTTTTTTTCCCCTCCTGGAAAACAGTGCAACATTTTTACTCATTTTCTCTTTTAAGTAACACTACAGCTTTGCTAATATTCTCTGCAAGTGACAGGAAAAAGGAAGCATTTGTCATTGCAAATTCTATAAAGAGAAAAATATTTTGTCTGCACCTAAAGCACACCAAACAAAGTTTTTTCCTTGTTCATTGATTGCTGCGCCCATTGTGTTTCACTGAAAAAAATGTGCCTGTTGTTTCAAACAAAGGGAAGCACCGGAGATCTCTTAATAGACCCTCTCCTTATAGATGAGTAGATCATGTACAGAGGTGGAATTTAAAGAGTTCTTCTCGACAAACACTCACAAGAGATGCCAGAACATTTTCCAGTGAATGTTAGTGCCCAGGCATAGGTAACTTCCACATGTAAACAGGGAAATGAGAATGCCAGTTGTTAAACATGCTCCAAGAGTTTTTTTTTTATAAGCACATCCTTCTACTGCTTTAAGATTTTCAGTTGCTGCAAGGCTGAGCTCAGTGCAACTTCCTTGTTATCAGAAGTTATCAGCATCAGAAGTCATCACTGCACCACTTACGAGCTTACCAGCTGTAGCATCCCTCAACCCACACATAAATGTGGAAGTTAATTATTAATACAGCTGGCAGGGTCTTCTAAAACTGCAAAATTACTACACAATTACCATCTGTAACTACAGTAGGCAGACTACTGTGTGTAAGCCTACTGTTCTAATCTGTCATTTGGCTTTCATCGGGATTTTTTCCCGGGAATGATAAAGCTCAGTCTTCTTCCACGACCAAGGAGTTTCTTGACAAGGAGTTTCACACTCAATGGCTGCCATGTGGAGCAGGTTGCCTCTGGAATATCAATCCCTCCAGAGGGGACACAGCCCCCTGTTCGGACCCTCCATCCACGCAAACGCAGCTCCCAGCCCTACCTCAGGGATGCCTGCTATAAATCACAGCTCCTCCTTCACCCTTCGTGAAACCAAACACACTGAGCAGCACCACCGACCGCAAGCAGCGCTGATTACGCCTGTTCCCACTTCCCTCGCGGACTTTCCTTAAAAACTCATTGAACACAGCTTTTACTACTATTATTACTACTGCCATCGTTATTTTTTACACATGAAATCGGCCAACCCCCTCATCTTTCCAGCGGTGAGTCTGCATTTTCCTTGCTCGCCGCTCCTTTTTAGGCATCCAGAAGGAGCAAGTGCCCAGCCCAGCCCGGCCGCCCCGCCCGGAGCGATGGCCGGGGGCTGCCCTGGGGGGCTCGGAGCCGCCGGCGGAGCGGACGGAGGGGAGGAGCCGCCGCCGCTCGCGGGAGGACAGCCGGCCCCGGGGGGAGGCTCCATGCCCGCCGCCGCCCAGGCTGCCGGCAGGGCTCCGTCCCCGGCGGTCCGTGCGGCCCGGGCAGCCCTGCCTTCCCCGCCGCTATCCCCCGGGGAACAGCGTCTCGGCGGCGGGCGTAGCCGCCCTTCCCACCCGGTTGCGTGCCGAGAGTAAACACCGAAGGAGAAGGCAGCCTCCATTTTTTTTCATCCCGGCAGCCTGTCAACAGGCTCCCCCCCTTTCCCCTCCCGATCCTCCGCGCCAAGCCCGGCTTTCCAGCCCGGCAGCGCCCGAGAGCCGCTGCTGCCCCGCCTCATCCCCTTCACACGGGCTTCGCTTTTTGTCTGTATCTTTCGCTTCTCCTCAGAACATCCACTTTCCACGCCGCTTCTTCCATCCCTCCACTGTGCCGCCACCCAGCAGCACAGCACTGGAGGAGCCCTGCCTCTTATAGCGGTGTCATCCTTCCCTGCTCGCCGGCCTCCCCGGAGGGCCCGGCCGGCGCAACCGGCTCCCTGCGGCCCCGCTCACGCTTCCCTCCCTCCGACACCCTGGGTTTTCCGGATCGGAGCGGCTCCTCCACCCGCCTCCCGCCCCGCAACCCCCGGCGGGACATTTTCGGGGGACTCGGGTCCGCCTGGCGCTGAGCGGTGCCGCCCGGCCCCGGTAACGCGCCCGCTACCGGGCCGGCATGGGAGGCAGAACCGCACCTGTCACCGGCGACACCGCCCCGGGGCGGCAGCAGCCCCGCACCCTCCCGGCCTGGCCGCGCCGCCGCCCCCGTTTTCACGCCTCGGTTCTGCCGGCGAGGGTGGCGTCCCGCCCGCGAGTTGCTGTGCCTAAGCCCCGCTGTCCCCGGCACGGGACGAGGGGGCTCGGCTCTCTTCCCCACCACCTCCTCGAGGAACGGACGGGCAGTGCCGAGGCAGCCCCGGCGGCGAGAGGCGGGCGAGACTTCCCCGAGGCCACCTGACAAAGCCGGCTGCCCTCGCCTCCTTTCCAGGCTCCAGGGAGAAGACGTCGCTTCCCCAGGGCCACCTTTCGCCTCTACCTCCAGCCGCGGTCTCGCCGCCGGCCCTTCCTCCCTATTCCCCCAGGACAGGACCGCACTCACCGGATCGGAAGAACGCCGCGATGTCCGCCGAGTCCTTGGCCGCCTCCTCGGCCCCTTCCCCCGCGCCGCTGCCGGCCGTGGTGGCGGCGGAGGTGGCGGTAGCGGCGCTGCTCATGGCTGCTGCTGCTGCTGCGTGTGCCAGCGGCGGTGGCTCCACCGGGCGAGACCCGCCGCCGACCCCGCCGCCCCCTCCGCGGATCCCGGCTTCACCTCCGGGCGGGAGCGGCCGTCAGGGCGGCAGCCGGAGCGGGTGAGAGATGCGGGGCGGCGGCGGGCGGCCGCAGCGAGCGCAGGGACATGAAGGTATGTGCGGAATGGCAGCTCCGGGAGCGCCCACCCCCCGCAGCCACCTAGGAGGCGGCGTGTGCATGCAGGGAGTCCGGGCGGGCGGGCGGGCGGCAGCCGGAGCGCAGACAATCGCAGGAGGAGGAGGAGAAGGAGGAGGAGGGCGACGACGACGACGACGGCATGGGAAGGGCCAGCGGTCCGCACAGCGAGTAGCCGGTGGGCGGAGAAAAGAGGAACGTTTCCAGCTATTTTTTTTCCTTTTTGATTTTTTTTTTTTTTTTTTTTTTAGAAGGAGCGAGGAGCGATCCGGAGGAGCAGCAGCTGCCCTAGCCACCGCGGTACCAGTGGCCGCAGCAACCACCGTCCTCCATCTTGACTGGGAGGAGGAGGAGAGGAGAGGAGGGTGGGAAGGGGGAGTCGGGAAAGGAAGCGAGTCCCCGCCCGAGGAACAAGGGCGGTGGAGCCGGGAGTGGGGGGAGCTCGGGAGTCTCCGGCAGCGTCCGGCACCGGTCGGGATGGGGCGGGGCCGGGCGGCGCAGGCCCCGCCGAGCCCGCAGCCCCTTGCTGGGCCGGAGCTTCCCGGCGGCTCCCGGAGGCGCGGCTGCCTGTGGGGAGCTGCGTGTTCGGGGTTTATTTTTGCTTGGTTGGGGGTTTTTTTAGGTGCTTCCGGCTGGCTTTCGCCCTACTGCCAGCAGACCAGTGTGCGGAGGTCGGAGTGGAGGTCCAAAAAAAAAAAAAAAAAAANCCGCCCGCCCCGGGGCGGGAGCGAGCGGCGGGAGCGTGGGAAGCGGCGCGTGCCCCGTGCTCCTGCCGGACGCCAGGGCGGCGGAGGGGCCGTGCCCGGGAAGAGACCCCTGCCCGAGGTCGGAAGCAGCCTGGCTTAACCTCTGCAAGGCACAGGGGAAAGGGATGCACAGATTTCTTAAAAAGGTGCCTTTAAAACGCTTCCGCTTACATTGCTGTCTGGATTGTGGGTATTTTTACTTCTGCCATCACGGGGACGCTTCAAAAGATTTTATGCTGTGGAACGGTTCAATTAATATGAAATATGCAAACAGCTCACGACGCGGAGGTTATGATGTGTCACCACCGTCCTGCTCCTCATGTTAAGGCTGTGTAAGTTTGCGTCCAGGTGAGGTTGAGGGGAGGGGGTCAGAGCAGGAATCATAGCAGTTGGACAGATTGATGAATCTGAGTAACACATCTCAAATGCTTGTGGTAAATAGTAAATTATTAGCACACTTGAAATGCCAAAGTACAGCTTCAGGAATTGAACTCCTGAACCTTTGGTAAGTGTTAAAAGGAAGGTAAGTTCAAGAGAAATGTGGTTTGTAGAAACATAGAATATCCTGAGTTGGAAGTGACTTGCGAGGATCATCCTAGGATCCTGCACAGGACCACCTCTAGAGTCTCACATGTGCCTGAGAGCATTGCCCAAACACTTCTTCAACTCTAGCAGGCTGTGGGCTATGAGCACTTCCCTGGGAAGCCTGTTCCAGTGCCCAGCCAGCTTCTGGGAGAACCTTTTCCTAATGCCCAACCTAAACGTCCCCTGGCACAGCTTCATGTCCTTCTTTCAGGTCCTAAGGGAATACTGACAGGTTCTGTTAGTTTATCAGTCATATGATGAAGAAGTAATCTGCAAGGTTCCCAAGGTTTGTATTGATCTGAAGTTGTATAGCTTGATCAAAAAGCTTTTGTGCCTGCCCTGATTTCTCTTACAGAGAAAAGATTTGTTTGACTGAAAAGATTTTTTTTTTATGTTTTTGTTTCAGACAGCAGGCACAGGAAAGAGTTCCAAATTAGCATCCCACTGGCAGAAGTGGTTGCAACATTAATTTCTTTCTAACTGGCCCCACCTACTTGGCAAAAACCATGAACAGGGTAAATGCTGCTGTTCTTGAGCAAGCAGTGAGTTCACCTATGGGTAAGAATACAATATTGTATGTCTGCCCAGAAAACAAACAAACAAAAACAAACAAAAAACCAAACCAAACAAACAACAACAAAAAAACTGCATAAGAATATGAGAAAATTCTGTAAGTGTATGCAAAGTGTTAATATAATGAGTAAAGAAAATAATAGGAATCCATCACTCCAGCTTTCAGTGCCTAGAGAGCAAGAAGTGCTTGAGATTACTTGTTTTCCAAATTTGAAAAAAGACTTCAATATGCTGTGGAACTCTGGAAAAAGCTTTAGAAGGCTTTTCAGTTGTTCAACACACTTGATTTTCCGTTTACAGCTAGGTGCTCCAGTACACTGTACAAAATGTTAGTGGGCGCTAAAAAGGCAAGGTTGATCTAAACACTTTTGAAGGCTCTGTGGCTCAAGTTTGTCTCTTCCTCTGTCCCCTCCATCTGCTGAATTGCAAGAGATGCTGAGTTTGCTTTTTTTCTTAGTACATGGATGCCCTGAGCCATGTCCTCCACTACAGGAGCCTTTTATTACTGTGTAAGTGATTGAGAACTAGTTGTAATTTGAGTTCTTCATCAGCAACAAAGGTGGCCCTTATAGAAAATCCTTCAAGAGCCAGAAAGGCTCATATCCTTTGCATGATTCATAAGTATTATAGTCATATATAGGTTTCATACTAATGTTCAGGATGCAATATTTACTGAAGGGTAAATTAAAAGAAAAAGACAAAGGAAAATAACATTATGATGAAGTTACTTAATACTTTCTAAGAAAACAAGGATTTAATTCACAGTTATGGACCTTAGGTATCAAATACCAGATTTAATATTTTGACATTAGGAAATTAAGTTTCTTAGTCTGATTCTTCTTGGTCATTTTAAGCTTCAAACAAAAACAAGCCAGGTATGAATTTCTGTATGGAGAATGTCCCATACTGGAAAATTGTATGAATTTGAAAGCCTGTCCTTAGGGAATAGTCATATTCTCCTCAACTCCTACATTGCTTATCTCAGTTTTTGTCAGCCTGCAGGTGTTTTTGCACCAATTGCAGTGGTAAATGCAGGAATAGAAAAAATATTCATGGTGTTAAAGATACTTTAGCGGTAATGTGAGCTATGAAATATCAATAGTGTTAAGGCACAGAATCAAATTAGAGTTTTAGATTCTATACTAGGAGTTTTAAATATTAATGATGTTCAAGTTCTGTGCTTAATTTCTATATTTTATATATGTATATAAAGCATTTAATTTTATGTAAGCACATTTTTCAAAAAGATTTTTACCCCAATAAAACAAATGCCCCAAGAGAAGTGCCGTTTCATTTGAAGGCCCTTTATTTTTATTTGTGTTGTGTCTAACTGTGGTTGAATGGTCACTCCAAAATCAGTATGCCAAACACAAAAAACTTTATTTCTGTCAAAGAGGTGTCTTGTAAGGGAAGAAGCTTTCCCAGAGCCTAGCCTTGTGTAGGCTGAGAAGTGTCACATGTCACTTCATGTTTCATCCCCAAAGGAATTTGCAGACTTGATATTTCTTGAATTCTTTTCCCGCAGTATTTGCTGCCCACTTGATCAAGAAAACAAAGAATCAAGATTCCCCCATTTCTATAAGATATTAATGAAAGAGGGGCAAGCTTGATTTTAAAAAATCACTAATATTTACAAGCTTTTAGGAGAAGTAAACTAGAAACTAATTAGTCTGGACAAACTAGGAGACAGGAGATGGTATTGACCTTATGCCATCAATCAGAGTTATCTTCTTGCTTAAAAGAGAAGAGTAATGGAAAAAGAGACTTCAATTATGAACAAAACAAACAAAAATGCATAACTACATAACCCACCCAACAACTAGATTTTTAGAGTGGTGGTTTCTTCTTGTAGCTATTTCACAAGCTTTGCTGTTCATGTAAACAAAAGCACAGAACATAGGAAGGATAGTGTGGAGTCAAGGCTTCCACATGGAAAACACTGAGGAAAAACGCACGTGGACTTCAGCCCAGTCAACCTCTAAGAACGGTTTCTTGCAACCCTTATTTTTCTGCAGCAGGTTTTTGGGGGACTTGAATCTATAAAACAAGTCATAAACACAGTAAGTAATAGAGAAGGCCATATCAGGTGCTACTACACTTTTAAGATGATAAGGCTTCTTTCAAGTTTGCAGCAGTTAAGAAAGGCAATCAAGAGTTATTAATGTGCACCACCTTGGAGCTGCTATCTGGTTTCTGATCTAAACGGCACTTGCGTTATAGCAGCATTCGTCAATTTCAAATTATTCTCAGAGCACATGGTGTATCACTTCTATCTGTAGATGGGCACTGAGGCATTTTCCAACCATTACCATTATTGTTGCCCTCTTTTCCACAGAAGCATCCAAGTCTTTTTAAAAAGTTGTCTTGAACAGTATTAAGCTTAAGTGCTCCACTTCCTTATCCTATAAAATTAATTTCTAATTTCATTGAATGTCTGTTTTTCTGAAAAACTATTTTTTTTAGCAGATGACGTACCTATCGCCTATATAAAGTATTTTCAGTCTAATTGAAAATATTTTCTCCATACTTTCCCTGTTAACAAACTGACATTAACAAGCTTGAGAAGTGAGCCCATGGTAATCTCATGAGTTTTAACAAGTGCAAGTTGCTGCTGGTCGGTATCAACACAGATCAGAGCAGTCCTGCTGAGAAGATCTTGGGGGTGCTAGAGAGGCTGGACATGACCCACCCATGTGCACTCACAGCCCAGAAAACAAACATGTCCTGGGCTGCATCCAAAGCAGTGTGGCTAGCAGGGTGAGGGAGGAGATTCTGCCCCTCTGCTCTGCTCTGGTGAGACCCCACCTGCAGTGCTGGTTCCAGCTCTGGGGTCCTCAGGAGGAAATGACCTGTTGGCGTGAATCTAGAGGAGGGACACAAAGATTATTAGAGGACCAGGAGCACCTTTCCTTTGAGAAAAGACTGATAGAGTTTTGTTTGTTTCGCCTGGAAAGGAAAAAGCTTCACATAACCTGAGTGGGGCCTTCACATACCTGAAAGAAGCCTAGAAGAAAGATGGGGAGAGACTTTTACAGGAACACAGAGTGACAGCACAAAGGGGAATGGTTTCAAACTTCAACAAGAATAGATTTAGATTAGATATGAGGAAGGAATTCTTTACTGCAAGGATGGTAAGACCCTGGCACAAGTTGCACATGTAAGTTGTGGATACTCTATCTTGGAAGTGTTTATGATCTGTTTGGTGGAGCTCTGAGCAACATGGTATAATGGAAGGTGCCCCTGCCCATAGCAGAGGATTGGAACTTTAAGGTCCCTTTCAACTCAAACCATTCTATGATTCTGTGATTCTTATATTTCCTTATAATCTTAAAACAACACTGCCAGCCCTTGCTAGGGCAACATTTCACACTCTGAGCACCTGTAAGGAGAAATTTAGTACACCTAAGTCAGAAAAATGTAAAGGGATGGTATTTGGTGGTAGCTATTAATAAAATTCTACTACTTATGTGGTCATGACTGTCAAATCTTAAGCTAAGAATCGAGCAGGTTTTTAATAGCCTACAGACCAAGATGTGTGCTTTTGCATATCGCTTACCAAAAATACTAACCATCCTGATTTTATTTATAACCAAACTTTTTTTTTTTTAAATTCTCACCATTTCAATGATGTGCTATCTCTATAAAAATCCAGCTCCCAGTTCTGCTGTGTGGCATGTACTGACTTGTCAATGTCAAGGACACTTACATGTAGAAATTATACCAGACGTCTGATGTTCTGTAGACTATTGGTGGTCTATACACCATCTGTTCACTAACTTCACCCTAACAAAGTGTTGGTTTTACTGTTTAGGCTTGGGCTCACATAATTCCACATTACTGTGCAACTGATGGTGGCTGAACCACTCAACTGAATCTCAGACAGGTCATCCCATTGCCTCTTTAACCCAGGTCTCCAGAAATGCTCATTCTCTCCATCAGGAAGTATGCAAACATGTAAGTGTACACACACATGCGCTCCCTAATTTCAGATTTTCTATCACTATCATTAACATTGGCAATCACACTGGTCTTTCAAAGAATACTTTCCTTTCTGTCCAGAATTTTCCAGGCAGAAATGAGTGTAGTGCTTCAGAGGCTTTCTGAAAGAATTGAACTTAGTGTGCCTGGTTGAAAGCAAGGTGCACATGCATTACAACATCACAACCTAGAAGGAGCAAATCCAGAAATCCTAACAGTAGGACAGTGTATGCTAAAGCCTCTATGGGTAATTAATTCCTCTTTTTTTTCAACCAGTTATTCACCAGGTGGCATGACCTCTTATTCTGCTTTTTAAAAACTTTCCTTTAGACATTCTGCAGTGTGCGCCTCACTCCACAACAGATCAAATTACATATTCTTGATCATTTTACTTTGTCATCCCTGAATTTTTGAAGACCAGGTTTTGATAAGGGTATGGTTCCAGGTAACTAAAGAAGAGGGATGTGATTTTATTTTCCCTGGGTGAGGAGACTGGCGACAAGAGCTGACTTCATCTTAATTGATGAGTCGTTGAATGTATCTTCTCCATCTTTCTTTAGCTTTAAGAATTTCAGGAAAAAACTCAAGAGAAAAGTTCAGCATTTTCTTCTTATTTCACCTTCTACTGTCTCCCATGTTAATCCAGTTTGAAGTCTTTGTCAGTGTAAGTTAAATTTGGCTCCAGCAATCCAGATCAACTGAAACATTGAAGAGTTGGCATGACTAGTTTCAAAGCAAAAGTTGTAACAAAATTTTTGCTTATACTCCAGGAAGTGTAAAGAGCTTAATTTTGTACATATTTCCTTCATAGGCTTCCAGATTCTTGCTTCCCTGGTTTCAGCTCTTTAAACGAAGCACTTGAATGGTACAACCTACTCAGTGGCTTGTGCCACATCACATTATTCCCATTGTTCAGAATGTACCATACTGACCAGAGCGCTCTGCATACAAACCACGTTAAGCCCCAAAACAAAGCTTCTATATCATGCCTGGCATCCTCCATGGATCTGCTCATTTTTTGCTCCTGTTCAGGGGATGTAATAGAATAAGAGGTTGCCAACAGCAAGGTGGGCCCCTATCACACTTATGTTTCACAATTATACTATCAACAATATGTGTGTGTGTATGATTACTACAGGAGAGTATTCAAGCTTGAGGATGTTTTATGCATTGAAGGCATCAGTGGTACTTTATTTGATCATGATATACAGACAACTTGTGCCAGAACAGTCTCTGCCCTTCATGCCAAAAAAGTATTAGGATGTCCACAGGGAAAAAAAAATATACAGAAAAAATGTACCATATGTATCTTTAAACAAAGACCACTGTTTTATATCATCATGATGGAAACTCAGAAAAATAGGTCACCAATTAAGCTAAGCTATTACACCAGTGATTGCCAAGAGATCAGCAGACAGCCTTACATTATGTTACTTAATTTTACCAAGCATTTGTTTTATGAACAAACTCTCCACTTAGCATCAAAGCAGTGTTAAGTCCAGTTGACAATCACCCTTCTGCCTTAACAGTAATCATCTGTTAATTGTACTGGCTTGCCTACAATTATTTGTCAAAAGAGTGTTCAAGAATTGGCATAAGACTGCACAAAGAGCCATATGTAAATTAGAATGTTTTAATTTATGAGCCTAAACAAAGTGAAAAGTCAACCAAAAGCGAAGTTTAAAACAAATAGCACTGTGTTTAAAGACTTATCTCCCAGAAGAGGGCACTTAAATCAGTTCCACTGCTTGGGTACTTTCATGCATATAACTTCATCCATATGCTGTTTTAGAGTTGCCCAGTTTGGAAAGCATCTTGGATGCCTATGTCTGTATCACTTCTGTCAATCAGTATCTTGTAACAAGGATTGAAGGAATTTGAGTAATTAGTTATGCAAAAAACAAACCAGAAATGCATAGTTTCTTTTCGATACACAGAACTGAATGGCAGTTTGAGTAATTTAAAAATGACAATTTAAAAAAATATTTACAAACTTTTGCATCCGGTGCTAGGGAGCTAGCTTTATAGCAATCCATGTAATTCGTAAATTTGTTGGTTTTATATGACTTAATTCTTCATAGGTTGATGATTCCCCAAGAATGTGTTCAATCCTTGCTGACTTTTTGCTTTGAAAGAGGAGTATAAGTTTTTTAGCCAGATGTTGTTTACAGTTGAACCTTGAGTTTTTCAGGTTCATGTGAGAGTTCACTAAAGAGACACTTCCAAAAGATACAGGATTTGCAGTCAAGGTACTGGTAAAGGCTGTTCTGCTGCAGAGGATCTAGACTGCATGAGTTCCCAAATGGATCCCCCAGATTTTCGCTTGGAAAGAGCAGATTTGCTCAGAAAAAGGCTTTCCAAATTCCTGAGGTGACTTCTTGAAACCCATGGCATGGTTCCCCCATTACTACCTCCTGCTGCAAGAGGTGATCTCAGTTATTGAAGCCACATTTTACAAATACCTTTATTTATCTCTAGGTATACACATTTATTATTACCTTGGTTTTATCGAGGCATTGTCTCCAGTTCAGTCTTTTTATTGTATCCTTGACTTTCTGCAGATATTTCACTACTGTCTGTGGTCTGTATACATAATATGTGATTTATTCTGATCAGTGAGTCACAGGTTCTGCTTCAAGAGGTCAGATTCTAGGTGAGCATTTGTCACTCCTTAGTACCAGTTGTCCAACATTGTCATTCTAGTTGATTATGCTATTATCCAGACAGTACCAGAGGATGTTATTCCTGACATTGCTCAGTCTTAAAATGAATTTTGTGGCGGTGCACAATCATGAATTGCCAGCCTTGCCTTCTTCCAGAAGTTGCGGCAATGGGAAAAACTGAACAATGTAGAACAAAGTTTCCTAGTGTTTCCTTTGCTCATAATCAGGAAGTTGAATTCCTTGCCACACCTGGGAAGCTGCTTGGCTTTCAGCAGCAGCTGCAGCATTGCTCTGTGGATATAGGGCTGTAAATAAACTGGTTTTATTTTTTTCTATCCTCTCCAATTTTTCAATTGAAAGGCAAATCCTCTTTTATTTCCCTTCATCCTACTTTTCCCATCCTACTGGTAAGCTAATTGAGCAAAAAGCAACTGTTGTCTGCATTTCACTCCATGTGCTTGTTTTCTCCTCTTCTCTATTTAGCAGCTGATTTCACAGACAGTCCTTTTTGTATAGTTAATTGAATAGGCTACTTGGAGTGGAAGCTTTGGGCACAACAGTGGTAAGTTTTTGATATTGACCCTGGAAGATATCCTGCACATACTGTTATTGGCATGTTAACCCCAGCTGGAGCCAGCTGCTTCCTCAGATGTTCAGCCATTGGGAGACCATTCAGGACTCACGGTCACATGGTGTTCCACATTCCCTCCAGGGTCTCAGCTGCTGTTTCTAAAGACAGAAATACAGGAGGACTTCGGCTTCCAAGCCTTTCTACTTCGTAGCCCTTTGCCAATACTTGTACACAAGACTGAACACATCATCTGTGCACGCTTTCATTCTGGAATAAAGGGTTGTTCAGTTTGTACATGAAGCAAGTTTGCACATCACATGTTCATCATGGCTTATGTTGTATCCCTACCTCTCAATCCTCACAGAGGAGAAGATAATGTGGGATAGGAGCTGTATTCAGTTGGCAGGAGTCCCAGGAAATGCCTACAAACTTCTGGATCTTAGCATAACTGTCGGACACAAGTTATTTTTGCATTTTTCTAAAATGATTCTGCCCCTTTTGTTCCAATTAATAACCCAAAAATAATACTTTTACAGGTAGAAAACTATATCCTGACATTCCAGCTGTCACTGTCATTAGTGTATAGACTTGAAGTTTCACCAGTGGTCTCATTCATGCTGATCGGATGTGGGTAATGATTTTTTGACAGTAAATCTCTAGCAGTAATGCAGTCAATCAGAACCATGTGGGATGCCATAGAAACCTATTTGAGATCATTTACTAAACAAATGTTTGAAGGTTGTTTAAGTGCTAAAATTTAAATTATCAATGCTTCTTAGTGAAAAGTTTCATATTAGGTCTTAGGAGACACTGACTTGAAATTTTGCTTTTCTAATGATGTGCCTAATTTTCTTTCCGATTTACTGCTTTCACCTAACAGAAGTATTTCTTGCATGTCACCCACCAATTCTATTGTCTCAGGTGTTCCCTTATACTTAAACTATTGTCCAATAGATTTGGAAATTTGCCCAACTTTTAAGAAGGTTTTGGTTTGTAATGGCTCCAAGGGTTTTACAGAAAACCCACAGGAACTACAGCAGGTAGCACAGCTCATGTGATCCTAGTCTTTGCAGTATACAGTGAAGATTAGGACCAAATATTGTTCTCTAGCCAAATACGAAATTTTAGTATCTTCATCACACTCTGGAGATTGCATGACAAACAACCACTTCACTACAAAAGCATCTTTCCCCTGCCTGGATATATTTCAGCTACATGTTACTTCAAGCTCTCTCTGCTCATTTGCAACATTCTTCATAAGTTTTGGTGGCTGTGCTGAGCCATGAATGAATACCACTGCTATCCCAACCTGCCCTTACATTTTATTAGGAAAAAAAAATATTTTTGAACTTGCTGAAATACCTACTGCATTTAGTCAGTTTTTTTGCTTTCCATTTGTGTCTGTTGTTGGAAATTGATTATTTTGAATTATTGTCTATTTCTACTGCTGTTTGCCAGGACTAACTTCTAAGCTTCTGTAATAATTAAATGTTAGGCCTAACAACAAAGTGGAATTAAAAGCTCTTGCTATGTTACAGGAGAGAAGCCAATTCAGTCAGCCATCTTGTAGGT
The DNA here is from genome assembly GCA_013186435.1 of Turdus rufiventris. Lineage (NCBI taxonomy): Eukaryota > Metazoa > Chordata > Aves > Passeriformes > Turdidae > Turdus > Turdus rufiventris. Next base: position 13,085,014 of record PYHW01010717.1, on the reverse strand, counting down.
AGAATTAATTTTACTGAAGTTTTAGTTCACAGAGAACTAGTAATTTCTGAGTTATCTGCCCTTTTTAGTAGGGTGAATATCAAAAGATAGTGCACAGGTCTGAAAAATCTATCATACCGTGAAAATATATTCTTTCTTTTGAATGAAGATAATGTTAAGCTGTAAGATTCTAGGATTGCAAGACCTTTACGAGGAGATCTACTCTGATTCTACTTTGACCAGAAAGCGTCACTTGGATACTACAGTAATTTCATGACTAAAAGGCGCACCCTTTTGACTAAAATTTTGTTTGAAACCCGGAAGTGCGCCTTATAATCAGGTGCACCTTATATATGGACAAAGTTAGGAAATTTGCCAACCCAGAAGTGCAAGCCGTGCATGGAGCCACGTGGAGCCGTGAGCCACGCTACACCGAGCCGAGCCGCATGGAGCCGTGCGTCAAGCTGCGCAGAGCCGTGAGCCACACGGAGCCACGCGCCATGAGAGCCACGTCAGCCGTGAGAGCCGTGCCAGCCGGCACCAGGGGCAGACGGGAGTGTCGGGGCCCATGGCACGAGGAGGGTGCCTGCTGCTGTGTTTAAAGGCTACGCCGATCCCTGAAAAATATTTGCAAATTGACCACCTGCCAGTAAACCCTGCGATCCCATGATCCTGTTGCCAATTTGTTACTTCGTTGCATGTGGATCCTTACCGCAAAAAAAAGTGCGCCTTATAGTCTGGTGCACTTTATATATGGACAAAGTTTAGAAATTTGCCAACACCCAGAAGTGTGCCTTATAATCTGGTGTGCCTTATAGTTGTGAAATTACTGTAACTAGAACCCAGATGAACTTTTATGATAAAATCAGAGTGCAGTGTACTTGAGATACACTACTCATTAATTTCTTTATTTATGAGTCAATGGTTTAACTTTTGTCATAGCTTGCAAGGAAGGAAGCATGTGGCTATATCCTTTTTAGGTGAAAAAATATGTATGTCAAATCATTTCACTCTATACTAACATCTAATATTGTAATTTTTCTCATCTCTCAATTTCTGTGCTTCACCATGGGTTGCATATTTCGCTGTGACATCTTGTGCTGTATTTGATAAAAGTAACTGCTACTACATAACTATTCTGTTTTAGAAGTTATATATTACATTTAGAGATGGAAATTCTTATAGTGGCACTTCAAAATATCTGTTGGGCTTTTTTACGGACTTCCCCTAATTATAATATCAAAACTAACAAGGAAGTATTAAAAATAATTTGCTATCTCTGTTAATTTGTATAAAAGGAGTTTTTAAAAAGTGCATTCCTTAGTTTTTCTAGGAAAGTAGGAGCAATCAAGGCTTTGTTCCCTTTATATCAGTTTTTCAGTACTAGCTTTGAGCCATCAGTTCTCTCCAACTGTGGTTGCTTTGGCAGGACTAAAATCTAGTTTTCTCTGTTTTTTCATATGTAATGAAATTAATTAACTCCTTCATCATTCATCCATGAGGCATATCTGTTCATTGTAGTACATTTAGAAACATTATTTTTTGCATTGATTAATCAGTATTTTTGTTTCTAAATGATGTTCAGAAAATAGTTATATCCTAAATATTAATATTTTCATGTATCTAAGGATATTAATATTTCAGTGCATTTGAAACTAGTGTCTTCACATATCATAAGCTTTTTACATTATATTAGACCACACAATAAACTATCTTGGGATAAAAATGAATATTGCAAACATACAAAGAAGGAAATTTTGCTTTTATTAATATTGAGGCTTTGTGAACAAGGCCAGAGCACTGTGAATAGACAAAACAAAATTACTCCCAAAAGTATTGCCAGTGGATGACTGTGGTTGGGGACCATCAGCAAAGATGCAGAGCTGCCTCAGAATGTTGTTGGAAGGCTTTGCATAACACAGTTACTGAGACAATTTAAGAATTGGATGTGAAAAGAAGTATGGAGAGAGGGTAGTTTGCTATGCTGGGATGAATACGCAACTAACTGATATCCATATTTTCTACAGAATGAACAGTTATAAATGACAGAATTGTCTGCTTTTTCTGTGACTGAAGACTTTCACCTGAAATTGTGAGTGGTGTGTTTACAATGGAAGGTTTATTTTCTGTTCACCAAACACAAGACATGTGCCTTAAAAAGAAAATGCTGACCTGAAATGTAGTCCTGTCTTGTTGCAGAGTGCAGGAGAGGCCAAATTGTGCACAGAAACAAAATAATAATTTTACCTATATTGGAAGTTTCATTCTGGCCTCATTCTGCTACTATAAACCCTAAACCACAAATATTTCTATCCTTTAACATATATATGCATTGTGACTATTGTGTCTGCATGTGATAAAAGTTAATTGAAAAACTAAGTAGGAAAAGGTGGTATCTTTGATCAGATGAGCTGGTACAACTGGAAAAGCCAGGCAAGGCTTTAGATGCACACATTCCTCAAACCAGCTGAAGTAGTTTCTTGCTAGCAGCAGTGGTTGGCTTAAAAAGACTTTCTTCTCATTAGAACTTGATTTTCTCTTACGTATGTAGAAAATCATGGCTACAAAAAATTATGCAGTCCATAAGTTCTTTCTTGTGATTGGTTTGAACATACTGCTTTTACTTAAATAGGTTATTTTTTCCCCTTTTGCATTAAAGAAAATTGTAGAGGTATGAGTCCTTATTACTCTACCCATGCCATTTACCAAAATAAACTTTGACCATGATTGCAGTTATCATTCTCTGCATATTAAATGGTCTTAAATTTTTACATGGATTTTACATGTACAGTATTAAACTGTGGTAAATCTATCTAAAAAGTTCATGTAACAAAAAAACAGTTATTGCCAATTTAGAATATCCTTATCTTATATTTTTGGTGAATTCTTTTTTTAGTTCTGATATGATAGTGCCAATAAAGTATGAAGCCATGTAAATAAATAAAACAATAAAAAGAACTAATTTAATTAGAAGTATGGACATAAATCTGTACTTATATAAACATTAAAAGTTTCTAAAAAGGTTGAACAAGTATGCATTTAGCTCCCAGGGAGTGTGCTCTAAATTGGATGACCTCTGAAGGTACCTTCCAGGCCTGTAATCTTACAGAATGAAATGCATCATTAAAATGTTTAGACCTCCCTGCACATGCATTAGTCTAAGGAACTTATGAATATTTACAATTCACTAGTCTCTCCCTTTCAAATTGCAAAGAAATTGAGTACATAGTGGTGGTCTTAGTATGGAACCTTTTCTCCTTCAAATCAAGTGCAACAGAAGTAGAACAGTAACTCTTGTTCTTTCTCTTTTCCTCATTTTATCTTTTCTAATTGCCCTTTACTCTGTGACTTGCTTCTTCTTGCCTTTCAAGGTATTTATCTGAGAATTTTTTTGCGTGGAAAATAATACTGCATGTGCTAACATGTCCATTTATACAGTAATTTTTATATCATCATGATTCCTTTTGTAGAAAATTTTTTTCACTTTATACTACATTGCTTGTTAAGGAGATTTAGCTATAGTAAAAGGACTTCTTTCAATCTAGAATAATCATGGTTATGGAAAGATTAATGACATTTTAATGGCTGTGTATTGATTTAACAGTATCACTATAAAATATAAAGTGACATAACTATTCCTATAGAAACAGTTAAATACTTCAACAGAGACAGAACCTTTCTCTGTTACAGAATTTTTGTATCTAGCTTTAGCTTTAGAAAGCTAGTCATACCTTAGAACCAGTATATGACTGAATGTGTTTTCATTAATGTTAAATAAATTAATATTTCAGTGGGTGTATTTGTCTGCAAAAACAACAAAAACAATAAAAAAAAGTATCTAAGTATTTAGATAGCTTATGAGAATCAATTATACCCTTGCAGGAGATCAAAATGAAGCTTTGAAGCATCAAGCTTTGGCTATCGGTAAATTCAGATAGTATACATTTAGGTGCTGTCAAAGCCTATTTCTAATTTTAATGCTCTTCTTGATCAGTTTCATAGTAAGCTGTGCTGTTTATTTTTCTTTCTTAACTATCAAGTACAGTAATTTCATGACTATAAGGCGCACCCTTTTGACTAAAATTTTCCCTCGAACCCGGAAGTGCGCCTTATAGAACGGTGCGCCTTATCTGAGGGACCTAGTGGCAAAAGTTACCAACCTAGAAGTGCGAGCCACGATGGGGAGTGGCCCCGCAGCAGGGCTGGGCTGTGAGGAGGGAGTGGCCCCGCGGGGCTGTGCCGGGCTGTGAG
>PYHW01010717.1:13062204-13080299 GCA_013186435.1 Turdus rufiventris | reverse complement strand
TTCCTGGTGTGCCAGGGGGGACGCGTGACACCCGGAGCGCCAGGGAACTCCTGGAGCAGCGGGGCCCCGCGGACGCCGCACGGAGCGGTGGCGGCCGTGCCCCATCCCCGGGACACCACACGGAGCGGCGGCGGCCGTGCCCCGTCCCCGGGACACCACACGGAGCGGCGGCGGCTGTGCCCCGTCCCCGGGACACCACACGGAGCGGCGGCGGCCATGTCCCGGTTCCCGTGACATCCCACAGAGCGGCGGCGGCCATGCCCCGTCCCCGCGGACGTCGCACGGAGCGGCAGCGGGCATGCCCTGTCTCTGTGGACGCTGCACGGAGCTGTGGAGGCCGTGCCCCGGCCCCAGGGACGCCCCACGGAGCGGCGGCAGACATGCACAGGCTGGCCCAGGGGCCAATGGCTACCGGGTTGAGGCAGGGCTTCGGCCAGCAACCGCGTAGGGGAGCTGGGGGCGGAGCCTCGTTGCAAAAGAAGGTGCGCCTTATAGTCCGGTGCGCCTTATGGTCGTGAAATTACTGTAACTGGGGAGGAGCTGTTTTCCATCAACTGTACATAAGCTACCAGACCCTCTGCCTAAATCCTAGAAAAGAAGAAACCTTCTAAGCTACATATAAACTTCACGGCTAAAAATCCATCTGTGTGGATTGTGTGTCCATATCCTCTAGCCCATTGCTCTTTGACATTTTTAAAGTGAAGGATCATGTTTTGTTTTGTCTTGTTTTGTTTTTTTAATCCACAGACAAGGTTATGAAGATATAATACTGCCTTCACTTACAACAAAATTAAATTAGTTTAAAATTTATATGTCACTTTAATACTGTAATTTTTATCCCATTTTCTTGTCTGATTGTCTGGGAATCCTGGCATAGTATATTCAGATTGTTCAACTCTTTTTTCCTCCAGACTACCTTTTGATGATTTGTGATCCTGAAGAATCTGAAAGCCACTAATCTTCAAGAACTCTTGTCATCTACAGAGAAGAGAAGCTGAAAAAGGGTCTGTGGGTTGTCTGCTCTTGGGGCACTGAGGAGACAATGGGTTGGATTCCATCATAGCAGCTTCATGGACTTTTAAGTAAGCTGCCATATTTGAGAGCAGGCTGCAAAAGGATGTCTAAAGAGGTCCGAAAATAATGTAAGTACCAATAGATATGTAAGGATCTCCCTTTGATGCCTCTTCTTTAGTTCACAAGAGCACCATATAAAGAGTTGGTCTTGTTCTCTGATTGCTATCAATATTTGAACATTGCTGAGTTAGCAGCTGTGAGAATATCCTCCTTGCTTAGCTTTTAATTATTGATATCTGAATCATAATAGAGATAGATGACTTCTGATAAGGTGTAGATCAAATGGGCACATAAAAATTTGAGGCAGAGGTAATTTCTACTAGATAGCTAAAGCTGCCAGAGATGGATCTTTCACTTTTAGTTACCTTTTTATTGACACCATTGAGACCTTGCTGCAGAACACATAAATCAGTTCTTTCTTTCATGGCCACAGGAGAGCCACTATTAACATAGGAATTCAGAATGAAGGCTTTCTTATGTTAGTGTAGTGTGGGTGCAATATCACGAAGCAATTAATGGCAACAGGGAAAAGCTCAGAGAGTGTCATTTTGAAATGAAAACAATCTGACAAGCAGGTCCTTATTCCTCTTATAGCAAAAAACTGCTTTCTCAGCGCAGCTACATAGAACACTAACATGAGGGATCCTTCCAGAACTAAAACCTGTCTTCTTTTCACAGTTCCTGTGAAGCACAGCACTGCCCATATGGAAATAAAATACAAAACTTGGCAAAACTTGGAAGCTAGTGTCAAATCCTACAAGCATTTTAATTCTGTGGACTTGATCAATAATTAATTTCCCAGCTAGTTCCCATCTATGTGCAGCTGATTTTCTTCAGGTGGTTTATGAGGCATAGGATACTTTAGGTCCATGATGTGGACTACGCTTTTCTTTTAGGGTTTTAGGGTTTGCAGGAAGGCTCTGCTATGTGATAGCACTTCTGGACAGCTGGAATTCATGGTAGAGGATGTGGCTGTGTAGATGCTGCTGTGCTTGGACATGAACTTAAAAGGGACTGTAGGAATTATCTGTTCTTCCTGGCAAGGAAAAAGGAGAAAGAAAAATGAGCTGCCAGCATCCATTCTTCTTTACAGCCCCAGAAAGAGATAGTGTTGCCATTTTTAAAAGTAGACCCTAGTCCTAAGAAGCTCTCAGTAGCTTCTAGCATGAGAGCCAAAATAGGTAATAACGTAAAGAATTAATAGTAGGATGCTCCCAATGTTGCTCAAGTTTAATGATGGGACCAGAAGTGGTGATCTGAATTGCAGATGGTAGTGGTTCCTTCATCTCTGATTTGGCTTTGATAGTCCCTTTGATGTAGAAGAACTGTGAGCTTAATTTGCATAATATTACACCCACTCTTATAAGTCTGCTGATGAGATATCTTTATTAAATTTTTCACTGTTTCAGGATTATTTACATACTTTCTGACTTTATAGTGAAATTCCGATTTACTACACAGGGAACCTACTGATGAACATCTGGTACCTTATGAATTTTGATACTTTTAGTAGAGTATTTTAAATTTTACTCCTGTTAAAAATTACTCCACTCCATCAGAAGTTACTACCATTCTTAATTAACACGCAATGTCTTTTCAGGAAATGGCAACTGGAGATGATTAAATGAGCAACAGAATAAAAATTATGAACAAGTTCAATTGATGAGTTTGCCTTTTATTAATGTGAACATATGGGATATTTACAAAACAAAACATGAAAATAAATACATCTGTTTCTAGAAATTCTCCTCTAAGGTATAATGTTCACTTTTATTTTAACTCCAGTGTTCTTCCTCTCTTTTTTTTTAATAAGAGAATGTCTTCTAAAAATTTTTTTCTTTCTCTGCTGGACAGACAAGAAGAATAAAGATGTGTTTTGAATGTAAAGTAGAACTAATTTTTGTCCAGAAGATAAATTAAGATATTTGAGATTCAGTTAAGCATGAAATGCACAGTTACTATTCTTATTTTCCTTAATTTATAAAGTTATACTAGTATATGACATCATGACATCACTCAGTTGCCAGTTTCTGACACTTTTTTCCTCATATCTTCTAGTATTTTGTTCAATTTTGTTTTCAGGAAGCACAGTGAAAAAAACAAAACAAAAAAAAAAATCCAGATTTGCAAACATATGAAAGATTTCTTTTAAAAAATTATTAGTTTTTTAATCTATTAGAATCAGTTCAGGAGATGAAGTCTACTTTATTGCTCAAGACAAAAAAACAATCCTCGGAGCTTTCTAATCTGGTTTGCAGAGTTCCCCCAAGCACATCCCTGGGACAGGAGAGGGGGAAGATGCTGATGCACCCATGACCAAGGTCTAGTTCTGGTTGCATTTTGGAGGCTTCCACTGCAATTCAACTAGCAATGAAGGCATTACTTGTTCAATATGCAGCCTTATTAAAAACACTTTCCATAAGAAAGGGCTTATTTGCCTACAGATAAAAACAAGAATTAAAACAAAGATTCTGGAGAACAGCATCAAGGAACTGCAAGGGTTTTTTTAGGAGGAGCGAGAAAGACTACCAAAGACAGTGGGTAGACCCCTCTACAGCTTGCAAATGATTTTTATTCTACCATGCAAATGTTGTAACTTTTTATTTCATGGTTTGCCAATTTGCCTTTAAATCAGAGTATCTTGAGGCCTGTGAAAGTCCAAGAATGCACTTTACTAATGAGGTTCTTCTTCGTAGCTAGAATGTACTGGACTCACACTGAAACTTTTAAAAATCTGAGGATTTTTTTTTCTTTTTTTAAGTCCATTATAAAAAGCAGTAACTTGAAGTAGAATTTCTTGAATAATGCAATGCATTCTAGGAATTACACATGAAGGCTTAAATTAAACATCAAAGAATTACACCACTGGCTTGTTCTTAATATGTGCTTTGTAATCTGTAGAACATGTTCAGATAAAGAGAAAAGGAATTTATATGAATCTCTAAATGGTGCAACTATTTAGCCTGTGTGGTTGATTTTGATTGGAAATATATTCTCATTTCCTTCTCCCAATGTAACTATTAATTTATAATTTGAGTGATAATATGTAGCTAAACATTAAAATTTCGAATAATTTTTTCATATCTGCAATATCTGTATTAGACAGCAGGTTCTCTAACTACCCATAAGACACTATACTTAATTTAATATACTTTAAAATGCAATACTTTTTATATTGTGCTTTTCCTTTTAAAAGAACGCTAAGAATTTGGAAGGGTACATGGAGAGGATCACTTTTTATTTGATGAATTGAGTTTATAATAAAATGGCTCCAAAGACCAAATGAAAAATATCTGAGATGGCAGAAGGCAGGATATTAATATATCGATATCATCTGGATAATAATACAGAATGTTCCTGAACTTAGAGGTCTTCAGAAACTCTGAGAACTAAAATGACTATGTTTTTCAGGTATCAAAAAGTTGTGAAGTACATTTAGATTTTAAAAGGTGTACTTAGAATTAGATGATGTGTGCACACACACACTTGTGACTGCAGTGCCCTGATGAAGCTGCAGAGCACATCCATAAGGATCAACTCTCTTCTGACAGAATTTGCTCTACAAGGAATGAGTGGGTCTGGAGTACTCCCATGGTAGCTCCATACCTCGCAATGCAGGAGGCAACAATGCAAAATATGTGTAAACATCTCAGCTGTTCACAGATGCCAGAACAGCCCTTGAGGCATAGGGTAGCTTGTGTTCGTGGCTACATCAATACACCCAATACGGAGGCATAAAGTTTCTCTACATCATCTTTGCCATTTTCTAACACCTTCAGGCTAAGCACAAGCCCAAAATTGTTGCTTCAACATGTTTCCATTGTGGCTGAGTTCTTTAATACTGAGTGCATTCCTAAAACACTTCTTTTTTCACTGTTCTCAAGGGTTAATTCAATAAACAAAACACAATAAAAACTGCTGAAAAGTCTGGAGCAGGAAGGAAGCTGACTTACTGCTCCTTGGTTTCCCATGCTGCCAGTGTAATAAATTGACATTTTCAACACAGTGGCTGCAGCTGGCTTAGAATTTAACTTTCTTTTGTTATTTTTAACATTATTACTATTACTAAGTAATTAATATTTCGCACATCAGTCCTGAAAGCCTGAGAACTTGTAGTGGGAGGAGGAGGGCGCCAGAAGAGTTTCATTGATGGTCCACTCACTGTGGGAAGATGCTCCTTTAAAAAATCATCCTTTTGGGTGATCATTGGGAGTAGAGGAAAACACCCATCCTCAGAAACATGATAACAAAATTGCCTTTAATGTCCCTAAAGACAGGAATTTTTAATTTAAAAGAAAATCTAGTGGATATTTTAAAAACTGGCAATAACACCTTATACCAATTTTTTGGTACTTCCCAGTTCCCTTGCGTTACCTGGCACTTAAGCTTGAAGAACTTCTATGACTTTCCTCACATATCCTATTCATCTTAATATGGCCATGCTTTCCCTCTTTTTTTTTCTTTATGCCATTTCTACTATGTACTGTTCACTTGGTTTGCTAAACAGCTGTTTTTTTTTTTTTTTTAATGTGTGTGTTATACTGAAGTATGTTTTTTCCATAAGCTTATTTCACTGGTCACTTCCCATACTGTGCTAAATCTTTGATCATTGCCTACATTTTAATTGAAAAGTAGTTCAAGACAACAGTTGAAGTATCCCTTAATTGTTTTTAGATGGCAGACTTTATTTTTATGTAGCTTTTTCTTGGTGTGGGTATGATTGAAATACATTACAATGAAGAAAATGACACTGATTGTGCTTCAACTTTCCAGAACACTGAAAAAATACAGCTTGTACAGTGTTTCTCTTCAGGTCTGTACAAACACACAGAACCTGACCTGAGGATGCAAATTCTATAAAGGGGATAATTTTAGACAGCGGTATTTTAATTTCTACTCATGCAATTGCCAAATTGTTCACAGGGCATTTATTATTGTTTTTTTTTTTTTTTTAAGATACAAACTAAATTCACATTCTTTGTACCAAAAGGGCTTGCACCTTTATTGAACAGATTATAATACCATATGTAAGAGCAATATCTTCTTGTTACTCGAGAGTTAGGCCTTTGCTTTACCAAATATTATGTGCCTCTGGGACAGGAAGAAAGCTTGTGCAACAGGTTTCTGCAGCCTTGCCGGCATGTTCAGACGAATTAACTTGTCATGACGAGTTGTGCTGGGTCTTCCCTAGGGGAGCTAGAGGGGTGTGGAGTTCCACAACACCACCTCACTTTTTCTCAGTGGATGTCTTTGATTTGTAGCTATTTGAATGGATTTTCTTTACACACGTGATGCTCCCTCTCCAATCTCTGCACTTGCATAGACCTCATGTAATGTAAGCCTACACCCTTCTCCTTGCAGTAGGTACAGCCAAAACAGAAAGCTGTTTAAATCTCCCTGGCAGAGGCTCTCCTTAGTCTCACCCACACTGGATGCACATACTTGGTCTCCTGGCCGTCAGACCCATCTGTCAGGATGGCGTGGTGCCCATCCTCAGCCTGGTGAGATAGAGCTGCTGCAGCACAGACACAAAGCAAGCATTGAGTTTAGGGCAGGCATTCTATATGGAGTGGCAAAATAATGCCTGTTATATGGGAAATACACCTTTGGGCTATTAGTAGCATCATGTTTATTTAGCCTATGTGTTTTATGTAGATACATGTCGTGGGATATGTGGATACAAATGGCATGAGTGAAAATATTTGCACCTGGAAGCATAAAATTAGACTCCTATGTATGGATGTCTGTGTAGAGACATATATATGTGTATATATATGTGTGTGTGTGTGTGTATGTGTCATGTTTTTCAAAGAACAGAACACCCTGCAGTCAGTCCCATGTATGAAAACTGACACACACTCACAACTCCTAAAAATCAAACCACTTACAAATATGCACTTGAGAGACATCCAGCATGGTGGGGTTTTTTTAGCAAGAAGTTCTCCTTTAGCCTCGTGCTTTTGTTGGTTATTTCTGGTACCATTCTGGATTAGACAAGGCCATATGGAAGTGAGAGTTTGAAGTAACAGGCTCAGTCTCCTGAGTGCAGTCAGCAATGCACCCATGCCTATGGGGGAGCATGACATTTACTTGCTGTGGAATTGCTTCTGGAGCATCACTTCAGGAGCACAGAGGCTGATTCACACTGTATTTTTCAAATAATGGACTGTGAGGCCCCAGCAAACTTTCTCTTCAGAGTTTTGTGTACAGCTGCTCTCTGTGCACTCTCAGTGTGAGGTCTTCTGACTTCTTGCTCTGTGGGAGGGTGGGTTAGTGCTCGCTGGAAATGTGGGCTCAGTGATGGCAGTGTGCTGGCAGCAGAGCAGCAGGAGGTCTTGCATACATCCATGGAGCCAGACAAAGGTCCCCTTGTGGGAGTGCAGCAGCTTCAGAATATACAGTTTGTCATCAGCAATTATCTGGGTGTCATAACTGAAGATCTGCCACAACACCTACAACCCTGAAACACAGCATGCCATGGTCAATGTTTTTATTATTCATTATTATTCTAGATTCCTTTTGTAAGAATCTGACTAGGTAAAGGGGTCTGTACATCACCATGCATCATGGATGTACAGAGTTCCCCAAGAACTATTAAATGTTGGAAAATGTAAAAGAGCAACAGGATAAATGAAAACCCACCCCATATATCTTTCTTTGTATTCATGGTTACACCTCATAGAATTGTGTGAATTCCTTATTGTTTTAATTGCTCTTTTTGAAACACATAGAGGTCCATTTAATGAACCCTTCAGGGTTCATTAGGGGCTACTTCTGAATAGAGGAGAAAGGCAGTTGATCACTGGTACTATTTTTAAAATTTTCTCTTTTCCAACATTCATTTAAAAGAAGAGGTTTATTCATTGATTCAGTTAAATTCAACAGGGGTAGCTACACAGGAGAAGGCACTGAAAGCTCCAATTCACATTAATTTGTCTATTTGCTTACAATCTGTATTGGAATGCAGTACCAAACAGACAGAAGTTTTTTTTTACTCATGAACAAACTCTTTGAATTAAGTACATTTGAAAAGATGCATTTAGTTCTGAGACCAGACTGATACAAGTTCTGGTTCTAGTAAAAGACAGGCACAGTCCTTTGTTATAAAAACACTGCTGAATGAAGTTCTTTGTGGGCCTAGTGTGGCAAAAAGTGGAAATATAAAATTCTGTGATTCACGTCACAGGGGTATTGAGTTCTCTTTGACATAGTCAGTGGACTTCTGCTCACAGTTTGCTGTTGGACTGAACTGTTCTGATGGGGCTGACATTAAACAAATGTTAAATCTCTGTGAATTCAGTCAGGGCTGGTGCTTGAGTGTTTTGCTGATTCATGCCATGAGAGGGCTATCAATTTGAGGAAATGAACATAGACAATTAAGAAAACAGGGAAGAACAAGCATTCAGCATAAAACTTCAGTAGATATTGCATTTAACAACATCAACTGAACCTATTGCCAAAGGAATGACAGAAACAGTAAGTATGGTATTGATTTGGTAGGGTGCAAATTTGACCATGAATTCAACACACAGTCAAAACCCAGGTAGACTCTGGAGTCCAGTTCATGCCTTTGGGATGAGCTTTAGTGATCTAGAGGACACAAGGGTTTTTGCAAGGCCCAGGCTGCCACAACTGCCATACAAAACTTTTCAACTCCAGCTTGATCCTAAGCAACGTGTTTGCGGTCATCCATTTGCTACAGGTTGGGGGCAAAAATATTCATCATCAGCTTAGCTGATGCCAAAACATCCTCATCCTTCCCCCCTAACCGTGCAGAATGCCTCTAGAGCATTCCTTTATTCTCCAGGAGTTAGGAATTATTGAAGCCCTTACTGGTTGGGTGATCAAGTGAGTCCTTAACCCAGAAAAAAGAAATTGCAAATTGGCCCGGCTCTGTATTTATGGGCATAAGTCCATGCATAAACTACCAGAATTACATGGGTTCCTTTTTTTTTATTCCAAATGCATGATCTACAAAACAACATTTTAATAAAAGAAATTAAATGTGTGCCTCTTTTAGACAACATCTGCTGTTTTGATAGATTTCAAATATTATGTATGTATTTATTGTATATATTTTCTATCTATCTACTGTCTGTCTCAGAGTTTTAGTTTTGTGTAGTTTCATTTTTGCAAGCAGAGAATGAGAGTGGTATTTGCTATATAACATATAAAATATGTCATCAAAATATTTGATACATGATTCTCTGAATTATAAATATCATATTAATCTCAATAATTATGGCCTGAAGTATAGTTACAAACTGATGTGCCTGTTTAAATAAATGAGCACTGCTGTACTTAGATTTTTATTTTCTTTTCATATTATCCTTTGGCCAAGGAAACCTTTCTGAAATAAAAATGTTTATCAAATGTATAGCCCTTTTTTCAGTTTTCCCTTTTTTCTTCAAATTATATTATATGGTACAAGTTATGTGATATGTGTCCATCTAATTTAACAGCTTAAAGAAATAATCAAGATTTCTAAGTTGTGCTTAACCTTGTTAACAATATTCCAAACCCTGTGGAATTACTGTCCCACAGGAATTTTTCTCTGGATGTTAAAATAAAGGTCTTCTTGTATATAAATGAAATATTTGTAGTTGTACAAGGACATAATAATTTCCTAAATATTCAAAATAAATAACCCTTTTAGCCTTACTTAAGGTACAGAAAATATGAATAAGGAGTGTCTTTGTGCCTGTGTCCCCACTAATGTGTTAGCATCTCAGTAAAGGGTTGTTCCTATTAAAAATCTGCATTTCTCTTCAGCCCTTCAAAAGACAGAGCCAGATAATTCAGTTATGTCCTTCTGAAAATGTCTCACTCTTTCCTTTATAAGAAATATATGTATTTTTGAGCCCTGAATAATTAAAGCCTTTAATTATTCAAACTGGGTTTTTTTAAAAAATAACACTTTGTTTTTTTAGGTTTTCCCATATCAGCTGAGTACTGACATTCATCACAATCGGGTGTACTTGCTAGTGGGCTGAATGTGATATTTTGTTTAAGCCTTTATAGTGATAATATTTGTTTTGGGAGGTTTGTCCCCCTTGGCTGTGGTTCAAGTTCCCGCACCACTTGTAGAAGACAATCTAATATCATGAATATCTGTGTATCACAAAGTTCAGGACTTTACTTATTGTCTTATCTCTCAAATAGAAATTTTGTGTTTATGCAAAATGGTTCTAAATGTAAAATGAGTACAAACTTCTAATTCAATATGTTACTGACAACTTATATGAGACAAAAAATATAACTCATAACTATCCATTCAGAACATAGCCTTTAAATGCTGTCATCTGCACTGCCTTGGTGTCAACCCAGAAGTAATTGTCTTCAAGAAAGCCCAGAAGCATAACCTGAAAATACTATATTTTCTGAGTGTGCACTCCCAAGTCTAGCAACATCATGAAAAGACAAGAATTAGCCAGCTCGGCCATGCAGAGATTGACACACCTGCTATGTTCTTTGCCACAGGCAAGGCCAAGTTAATTACATGCATGGAAAGGTGAGCTTCTGCTGATATATGAGGGCAGAACACACATGTCTAAACTATCACTATTGCAGGTGTGAAAGAGGCTGGCAGAATCTGACCAAATAGACTGAATGCATTCCTCCAGAATTAGCTTTCTCACCTTCCCTACAAATTGTTGACACACTTGGAATTTTAACAAAATAAATGATAAAGAAGAATTTCTATGCAGAGCAACAGGCATGAAGGTTACTGAAAGTCAGCAGAAAAGAGAAAATTTGGCAGAGAAAATCACTGTCTTCTCATTTTTATCCTAGCTTGATAATTGGATAAGAAATAAGCCTGGCAAAAATATCTGTTCCTTTAGACATTGAGACAACCCTTATGCTGATAAAAAGGCTGATCTAAATTATGACACTGACAGGAATGAATCAAAGAAGTAATGTAAAGTGCAAAACCTGCAATTTATAACTACTAGTAATCTGCAGTGCTATTAAAAAAGGTAATAGCCAATAGTAGCAGGCAGGGTTAGAAAAGGCAGGGTGAGATTACTGCAGTCAGGAAGGGTGGTAGCTGCTATATAAAAGCAGTATATCAAGGAAAAGTGCAAACTGGGGTGCTTTCCTCATTTTATGATCTTTAGAGAGACAAATTAAAGAAAAAAAAGCTAAAACATGCAGGTTTCTTTGATACAACAAGGACTGTTTCAACTTTGGAGAAAATGTTATGAAGGTGATTTATAAGGTATTTTTATGTCCAGCATTTTTACTCTTTGTTGTTATTATTTTAAAAGTATAGTTTGAGTAGCTGTCTCTACAGCATGGCAGATGAGGATACCATCCAGCTCTTTTCTTCAGGAGTGTGGAGTTCCTTGGGATATCCAACTGGAGCTGAGGGAGGTCAGAAAACCTCTGACTATCTGCAGCAGTCTGAGCTTCTTACCTCTCCTCTGCCTTCAGTCTTCTCTCCTTATTTTGAATACAGCCAAAAAGGACATATTTTGGGGAGGACTCATCTAGAGACACTTATGAACTATTATTTGGATTGTTTTGTGTGGGGGGTTTTTTTTGCCTTTCAGTAAATTCACTAAGTACACTATATCCATCTAACATACAATCCTGTTATAGACTGACGAGTTACTGAGAGATTTCAGCAGCTTCCAGAACTACTATGATGACATATGAATACTGTAAGGAAAGCAAAAGGGAAAAAGATGTGACTTTTTATCATCCTGCCAGTTAGTGTAAACAGGCTGTAAATGGTCTGGCTCAGCATGTAAGCTGCCAGAGATTTCTTTCTTCCTCTCAGTGTATCTCTCCTCTCAGGTGCTTCTGCTGTGTCATAAATGCTGTTATGAATGGCCAGGCATTTTTCTTACTGTATCACAACACTGTTTTAAATTACAAAGTTGAAATGCATATATGATCACCTGTTCTGTGTTCTGTGTATTTCTCTTCAGTGATCAGTTGTGACAAATTACAGATTGTCTGATAGAAAATTTAATAGTTAGTATTTCAGACAATTCTCTTTTTCCTTACCTCATACCCTTAGGATCTTCCTAAGGGAATCAGTCTACTGTCAAGACAGGTGTCTGGAATCACAGTGATTGGTGAATCAATTTTTGTGGCAACTTTTGTACTTTAAAACGAGTATTGAAAGTAGCCTGGACTTTTCTCTCATTGTGAAGGAATTTCTTTCTGTTTGTGATTTCTTGCCATAAGAGATTTCATGCAGATAATGGTTTTCAAAGAATGTAATTGCTTGCGCAATTTGAGACGATAACTTACTAGTTTTTGTTTCCTGTCCCAGCCAAGAACAATAAGGAAAGCTTAACAGAAACCTAGCAAATTTTGGACTGCTTTATCCTTCTGCTGCTGTAAAACAAAACTGTGAACATAGTATAACTTATACCAACTCCATCAAAATAATGTTATTAGTCACTGACCTGCTTTCCTTATCTTGCACGTTACATATTCTCAGAACACTTCAGATCACAGGGTGGAGCTTCACGTAGTGATGGAAATTCTAGAACAATGCTTCTGGTCAGATCACCACTTGGAGTCCTTATGCCAGACATCACACTTCAAGACAGGTTTCTGGTTTACACTGTATTTCTGTCAGTCTCAAACACTGGGCTTTTAGCTGTATAGTAAATTCATGCATTGTCAGCTTCATGAATATACTATGTATTGTTTTTTTCATACAGGTTAACCCTAAGTGTTTTTGTATTCAAAGCCTGGGTTTGCTGTCAGTCTGATATATTGCTGTTCAGTGAATATGTCTATTCCTGGAAAATCAAAGAGAATTATGAAAAGAATTGTTCATGGATTTCAGTTCTGCATTAGTGTTTCATGTGAGTTGTTTGTCAATCCTTCAATACTTCATTAATATTCAAGAACATTTATACAATAAATTATCGCCTCTAAACATTTTATATTAAATGTTAATATAATCAAACATCTACACTTTTCCCCCAGGTACTACCCTGCAAATATACTGTTATACTGAGTGGAATATTTTGTTATTATGATAGTAATTTCCTAAAAGTATGCTGGCATTATTAATATGCATTTGTATTCCAGACATATAAAGAAGATCTTAGTTGGTTAATAATAAGGAATTAATATTAAACTCACCAAGACTCAATTTTTATTTTCAAAGCTGTCTTAGTCTAGGGAATAACAAATTATTCAAGTAGAAAAACAGAAGTGAGGTTAATAGCAGCAACTATAAGATGAATTGAAGGAACAAAGTAACAGACAAAATAGCAGAGAGAATCACATATTCATGTTTTGTTATGGTTATGTACTTTGTATCAGCAATCCTGAGTACTAGGGATTGGTGAAATGTACACATTAACAGTAGGGTTTCACATTTACCCAGCTTTCTGTTATAAAATTTTTAGAACTATAAACTGTAAAGAGATTAATACACAATTTTAGCTTTTGAGTCAGCCTTTTTATGCTCTTGTTATAGGAAAAAGTTTTATGAGTGCGAGAACTACTTAGCAGCAAGTGCTTTATTTGCAGTGTGTTTACGGTTTGGTGGTATGTAGTATCTATGATGTTTTCTTCGCTGTGGAAATCATGAAAGAGGTGAGGAAGGAAATCTTTCCTTCTCCATTTTTATTTCTGGTTTTGAGTCCTTTATTTCCTTCACAAATTACTTCCTCCTGTTTCTCATAAAACATTTTCTATAAATATCCTTTCCCACTAGACATGTGGCAGAGAATCATTAGCTCATCAGCTTCTCCTCTCTGCTGGAATTCACAACCTCCTCTCCCCAGGTCATTCCTGCTGTCTCTACACACCTACTAAAGGGAGAAGCTGTGAGGAAAAACTGGGATTTTCCACTCCCTGCATAGTCCTGAAGGAGGCAGAACAACATGTGGAACTATACAACCAGCTGGTAGCAGTTTCTGTTTGAGCCCCAAAATTTTGTACCCAAGGGGAGAAGACAGCAAAAAACTTGAGTGTGGTGTCAACCACGAGTTTGTCCAAGTCCTAAATAGAATTATTGAGGAGTCTGAAAGTTTGTATTTATGAGACACTCCCAGTGGACCTGGCCTAATTGTAGCCTGGGTTTATACCAATTACCATACCTGCAACAGAGGCAGGCATGGTGTGCATTCTGCATACTGGGAACTAACAGCTGCCTGCATTCATATTAGGGTTCTTCCCTAGAGGATTATCTCATCCTTCTATTTGAAAAGACAGTAATATGTTATACTCGTTATAGGTGAAAAACCTGCTGGTAAGCATAATACAGTGCATGAATCACTGACTATAAAACAAGTTTGCAAACAATATTTTAGAAAAATTTCTCCATTAAACCATTTTTTTCTAAACCCACAACTTCCTCTTTGAGATCGTCCACATTTCCCAAAGAAAACTGTGGGGTTGGAACCTTTTCCCTTTGTGTTGACTCTTACACTGAGGGAATTCAATGGCCCACATTTAAATGATCTGTATGGAGTGAAGCTTTCAGAAGTGTCTCTTCTGCTCACTGACTGGCCTATGGCATTATATTTGGTTTGTGTGCTAGGATTTTGGTAGCCAGGGAGGGCTACAGGGGTGGCTTCTTTAAGAAGTTGCCACAGACTTCCTCCGTGTCCAACAGAGCCTATGCCAGGATGGATCCGCCACTGGCCAAGGCTGAGCACACCAGTGACGGTGGAGGCACCTCCAGGGTAATATATCTAAAAATGGAGAAAAAGTGCTGTAGAGAGAGAAGTGAGAATATGTGAGAGAAACAGCCCTGCAGGCATTCAGATTGGTGCAGAAAGAATGCACTCATCTGAAGGAGGTGCTCCAGGCACAGGAACGGAGATTCCTCTGCAGCCCGTGGAGGATCCCACACTAGAGTTAGTGGGTGCCTGAGGAAGGGTGTGACCCCATAAGAAGCCCATGCTGGAACTGGTTCCTAGTGGGACCTGTGGAGAAAGGACCCTGGAGAAAGGAGCCCACACTGGAGCTGGTTTGCTGACAGGGCTTGTGACCCCATGGAGGACCCACACTGGAGCAGCCTCTTCCTGAGGGATTGCACCATATGGAAGGGACCCTAGGCTGGAGCAGCTCCTGAAGAACTGCAGCCCATGGGAAGAGCTCACATTGGAGAAGTTCATGTAGGACTGTTTCCTGTGCAAGGAATCCATTCCAGAGCAGTGGAGGAGTGTGAAGAATCCCTGAGGAGAAAGGAACAGCAGAGACAATGTGTGATGAATGACCTCAGCCCCATTTCCTGTCCCCTTCTGCCAATGATGAGAGGAGGCAAAGAAATGAGGAGCAAAGTAAAGTCTGAGAAGTAGGAGGGTAAGTGCTTTTAATTTGGTTTTATTTTTTATTCTTTTATTGGTAACGAAGTAATTCCCTCTAGTCAAGTTTGTTTTGCCTGTGATGGTAACTTGTGAGTTATTTCTCCCTGTCTTTATCTTGATCAACGAGCCTTTGGTTGATATTTTCCCTCCCCTGTCCAGCTGAGGAGAGGAATGATATTGTGACTTTGATGGGCACTTGATGTCCAGCCAATGCCATCTGCACGTCATGGTCTCTGTGGCTGGCACTCTCTGATGGTGGCTACAGACTGCTGAGGGACCAGTGAGGATGTGGCTCCTGAATCAGGAACAGAGGAGCATTTCTTAGCAGAAGGGACTTTGTGTCATCGTGGTCAGAATAGAGAAGCATAGCACAAACTAGCTTGCATTGCACACCAAAAACATTGCAGGCGCTGGTGCAGATTAGACTCTATTAATTGTACAATGTGTTAATCCAAAATATGTTAATCCAAACTGTAATTCCCACTCTGCTGAGACAAGAATTGAATTTCAATTCCATAGCTAGACAAGTGAAGATGGGAACTGTAGGAAAAGTTTATGATCACAAACTACACATCACTATTCAGATTAATGCTGCATACTCTGTAGTTTAGTGTCCCAGTTCCCTCATTACAGAACCTCTCTGGGATAGGAATCTTCAGTAACAGCATCTTGGTGACCTCAATCTTGTTGCACAAGGCAGAAAGCTGATTCCTCTTGAGTCTATGTAGATTTCCTATGTTTGTGGTGACCAAAAGTCAGGTTAACCCCTTTCCCAAAGGCTCTGGAAAGCTGGCTGGGGGAGGCAAGCTGCATACCTTCCAGGGCCATCAGAGGCAGGGCAGCATTCCTCTGCTCCCAGCCCTCACCCATCTGTCTCCCATCAGCTGGAGGATACTAAAATAAATCGGGAGTGGGCTGATGCACAAGCTGTATTACAGAAGGTATGTCCTCCCCAGGAAATGTGTAAACAAATTTTTGCAAGATCTAAAAATATGGACAAAGATGCCTCTGTGGCAAACAATGAACTTTCAAAAGTCTACAGCACACGTTCTACATTCAGTTGTTAGGTAGTGAAATTAAATGGCTATATAAAATTAGTTTTAAATAGCCAAAACTATAGAATCTTCAGCCTCAATGTAGCATCCTTAATATTAAGTTTTTGGTTTAACATCTTGCTCAGTTTTGGAGTGGCCTTGATTGTGTAATGTATTAGGTATTTTAAAAATAAATATTATTTCAATGCATCCACTTACTCCTACATAGTGTTCTGTTTTGGACTGGCCTTTGCCACTGAAAAAAAAATCAGGCTTACATCTGTACATCTTACATCTATCAAAAAGTTGGAAGTGCTGCTGAAGATGACTGTATCTGCCCTGAGTTTTGTCTAGTACTACACACTTGAAAACTTCCTGCTTCATCAGCAGTAGTCCTCCTCTCTCACTGTACTTGGTCAGTAAAAAGTCAGTAAGAAGCACAGTGTCAGGGCAGTGCTAGAACATTTTCATTTGTCTGTACTCTAATAACAGTATTTCCCCCAGTTCAAGCACACTAACTCATATCCTGTCGCTCTTGCTCTGTCCAAGACTTTCTGATGTTTATGACTCTTTTCCCTTGTGCTGAGTCTCTGCCCAGTTATGTGTCATGAACAGCCCCTGCTCCCTTACAGCCATATTTCCTCACCCTGGCCAGAGATCTGCAAATAAGGAATGAAGTCACTCCCAACCATTACTGGTCTCTGTGGCACACAGCTCTTCATGTTTCTCTAACCCAAGTTCTTATTTTACACTACTTCTCTCTGCCTTTGTTATCCAAGCTAGTCCTTTGTCTGTGCCATTAATATGTCCTTACAATATTATATTATCTACTTCGTAAAGAGATCTTTAACAAGCTTTTTAAAGGGTTTGTAAGGCACAAGGCCTCCAAAAGACCAGGCAAAAAAAGAGCACAGTTGCTCAGCTATATTTTTCAGCAGTCTGAATTGTCAAAGATGAAATCCTTTCTGTGACTCTCTGTGAATTATCTCTATTTAAAGTCTAACTTTCTGGGGGTTTCTTGAGTTTCACTCTAACTTCTGCTTTGTCCTCTTCTCTTTGTTCTCATATGACCTTCCATAGCAACAAATAACTGAGATTTTAATGATGTTTTAGAATTTTGTTTGCATGGTCACAGCCATGTAAATGCTTAAATAATACTTTTCCTCTATTAAAATTTGATGTGTTTCATTTTTTTAAGGTTTCCTTTGGCAACTGGAAAGCAATTTCATGCAAAAAAGTCTTATGTTATATAACCTTAGCCATTCCAGCTACCATTTTTCCCAATTAAAAGGATCTCTACCACTCATGAACAACATTGTTTGATTTCAGGGCTTCCCCTCATCTTTCTCAGCGTGGACAATTTTGGACCAGTCCTCCTCTGATGTTCCCATTGCTCCACTGCATCTCCTCTCCTCAGCTGTTTGTACCTTCTTTGCAGAGACCCCATGAAGAGGGACAGGAGAATGTGTTCTCACAGCACTGCTGTGTCTCTAAATTTTTGTGAATGCTTTGCACTCCTACAACATCACATTTACTAGCCCACACCACCACCAAAGGGCCTGGGAAAACCAGACACTTCATCTCCTGCCTTCAGAACACTGGATAAGGTTTTCATTTGTTGCTTTTTAAAAAGAGGTCAGATTGATAACTACAGCAACAGCTTAGTCTCCTCTCCTCTCCTCTCCTCTCCTCTCCT
>PYHW01010717.1:12928294-13062069 GCA_013186435.1 Turdus rufiventris | reverse complement strand
CTCCCTCTCCCTCTCCCTCTCCCTCTGAAATAAAATTCTGTTTCTGTGGTTGACCATTACAACTTCTATTTCCAGTTGCCTATTCTTGACCTTTTCATCTATATAACAGTTATAATATTTCTTTTTGATTACTGTTTAGACCTCCTGTCTTGGTGTATAATTTTTCTCAATATTGACTTTTCTCCTTCTGAGAAATGAATTTACACACAAGGGAATATATTTATAATGCACATTTATATCTACATGTATGTACTATTTAATAATATTAATATCTCTGTAAAGTACTGATTTATAACCAGGTAGAACATAGAATAGTGGTGAATAATCAGTCTCTGCAGGCCTGCCCCTCTGCTTCCCCTCTGTGATGGACAGGAGAAGCAAGTGAGATCAGGGAATTCCTGGAGCTGTTACAGGTCTGTGCTGGGACACATCTTCCTTGGTTTTGCTTGACAGATTACATTTTCCAAACCATAATAACATACTGCCTCACATTAGCTTCATAAATTTGTCCAACAAATCACAATAAAATACAAAGCATTCCTCCCAAAATCAAGTGTCACTGTGGCTGCCACAGAGAAAGATTTTACATAGCTGTATTGCATTTGACAATGTTTAACAATGTTTATTACATCATAGATGTGGATAATTACTATGTTCTTCTCCTACGGAGAACCAGAGGTCTTGATTACTGTGTGATAAAACGCAGTTTAAGTCTTCCTTACCTTGACTCCATGGGCTCCTAACAGCTATAGAGACACTGATCTGAGTGGAGGTGGAGCAGTCAGGACCTTAACAAATCACTAGGAATGTTTTTATGCTCACAGTAGATAGCACAGATAGATTTTCTGTTTAGTTAATAAATTGACATTTGTCAATGAAGCTATTTAAATGTCATAACCTAAATGCTTGAGTATGTAACATATATTCTTATTGTCTCAATAAGGGTACTTGTGCTGGAGCACAACATGCCAGAGTTTTGTGATCTGTTAGAATTAGTGAGTCAAAGATTGCTGAAATTACTATGAATTTAAGGCTCCTTAAAGAAAGATTGCTGAACCCTAGAATCCCATAATTAAATCACCCTGACAGAGAAATTGTAATTTTGAAATTAAATAGACAGAGCGTTCTAAGGAAAGGCCTTATCTCTGGCAAGGTACTCCTGATTCATCTGCTGGGCCTAATAAAAATAATAACAACAAATAATTAAATATGATTCATTGCAGCTGAATACTTCTGAAAAAAATAGATTTAGTGGTCATGGTGATACAAAGTAGATTCAAGTGTATAAATTCTGCCAACTAGGATTAGATGTAGTCAAGTGTTTGGGATTATCTCCCCCTCTAGTGGCTGTTTTATGTACAAACATGAAAACTGGGATTATCAAGATACACTATAATTTTTGGAGGGTTCATAGAAGCTTTTAGGTCTGATAGAAGTCAGCAAATTGGACTGTTCATTTTTACTGTACTGGATTTGAGTGAAAGGGTGTTAGTATCAACCACAATAAAATTTGAAATTCTTAATTTTTCTCGAAAACTTGACAGTGATTTGGATATCACAGAATCACAGATTAGGTTGACAAATACCTCTGAGATCATTGAGTCCAACCTTTGAATTAAATATGTCACAGGTTAAACCAAAGAACTAAGAAATTTTGGGTTTGGATGTATACAATAATGGATTTATTTTGTCCCAGTGTGATCTTACACTTTTATATTTAGTGCTGCTCAAAATTTGTCTTCAATGCTTTACAATTTCATGGTAAGTGTTGTGAGTTTTATCTGTGCTAAGTGAACAATTATTATTGCTGGTGGTATTGCTGGGGGGAAGCTGAATGGATTTCAATATTGCCAAGTGAGGCAGTATTGTTACTGGACTCTTTGTTATCATGTCAGAAGTCCTATCTGCTCTCCAAGATCAATTCTTAAAAATATTTTAAACTAAACTGGTTCTAAAACATTATCAGTGAGTCTGCAGTTATAATAAAGAGCTGCACAAAAACCTCTACTTA
Source organism: Turdus rufiventris (assembly GCA_013186435.1). Lineage (NCBI taxonomy): Eukaryota > Metazoa > Chordata > Aves > Passeriformes > Turdidae > Turdus > Turdus rufiventris. The sequence goes on along the minus strand of PYHW01010717.1, from coordinate 13,060,058 downwards.
GCAGCAGTAAGCAAAACAAAGAACACACTACAAATTTTCAGGAAGGAAATAGGAAATGGAAATGGAAAATGTAATTACACCACTGTATAAATTGTTTGCCCACACCTTGAATATCCTGTGCAGTTACAGTTCTTCCATCTCAAAAAGGATACATAAAAACTAGAAAAAGGAAGAGAAGGGCAGCAGGGTGACCAAAGGGCTAGAATGGCTTCCATGAGGAGGATGGTTGAATTGGCTGGAGAAAAGGTGCTTCTGCACGGCAAGGTACATCAGGAGACTACACAAATATGAGTGGCATGGAGAAAATTGATAGAGATACAATGTTCACCATGTTTTTCAAATGCAAATAGGGGATGATAGTGGGAACCAGGTTCAAAACAAATACAGCAATTTCACGACCACAAGGCACACTGGACTATAAGGCGCACATTTTTTTTGCAGCAAAGATCCGCCCCCAGCTTCCCCCACGCGGTTGCTGGCCAAGGCCCCGCCTCAACCCGGCAGCCATGGGGCCCTGGGCCCGCCTGTACCTGGCAGCCACGGGGCCCCGGTCACCCCTGCACCCAGCAGCTGCGGCCCCATGGCCCCGCCTCCACCTGGCAGCCGTGGCCCTGCCGGCTCCCCCCGCGGCTCACAGCTCTCACTTCCGGGTTGGCAAATTTCTCAACGTTGTCCATTATATAAGGTGCACTGGACTATCAGGCACACTCCTGGGTTCGGGCCAAAATTTTAGTCAAAAGGGTGCGCCTTATAGTTGTGAAATTACTGTAGTTGAAAGATACTCTTCACACAACAGGCAGAAAACTTATGGATCCCTTTCCTGAACAATGCTGTGGATTGAGCAACTTTGCATGGGGTTAGTGAGAGGTTAGAGAAGGATCTGGAAGAGCTTCCACTGTGATTTCCTAAGCTGACAAAACCTGGTCTTGGCCTATCCCTGTCCCTAGAGAGGTGCTCAGTGCCAGGACTGGGGCTGTCTCAGTGCTCCTTGGCTGCCATGCTCCTGGATGAAGCAGCAGGATGGGGTCTGGTTGTCAGGAACTGCCATCACCCACCCACCCACAGGGCCCCTGGTGCCCTGGCTGATGTGTCATGATGCCACCATGACAATAGGCTCTAAAAATTGCCAAAAGTAAAGATGGTCAGAGCGTGGGAAAATATTGTGCAAAAATATCACGTAAGCTTGATCTCTTCTTTTCTCTCCTAAGGTGTCTTGTGACCGCTCTTGGAACCAGAATATCAAACTCTGGAAATATTCCCAAAAGCATTCTCCTGAATTTATTTAGACACACAAATAAGAGCATGATATGTGAATAATCCCTTCATTCCACGCTGAATTAGTCAAGCAACAGCTGGAACGTTGTTTTTGCTGTAAGTTAAGTTGCAAACAGAAAACACTACCATGCTTAAACTATCGTATAGCTATTAGCTGTAAAAATGTGCTTTAATCTTCAGTTACAGAAACTTGTATTTGTGATTGTTTCACTGAAACAGCTTTCTATTTTTTATAAGTATTGATATTTTTTAACAATTTGAAATTCAAAAGAAGTTTTTGTGCCAATCATTTTAGACAACTGTTCTGTCATACACTTTGCCATTAGTGGAGCTGAGGGAGATGCTGGGGGCAGTAGGTGACTGCTGAAGGAGCTGACTAACTTGGGAGTTGTCAGGAGTGAAGAGGCCGGTAAAATGAGCTGAGAGGAGCTGATGGAGTGACAGGCAGGCTTGGATAAGTCACTGAGGTGAGTAGTGTCAAATAAACAACTGATGTGGTTGAAGTCAAAAGTGACAAAAGAGAATTGAGGGACCAAGGTGACTGTAGTGACTCAGGTATGATGCAGACTGAGGCTTTCTGAGACATGTTTGAACATACCTATGTAACCCTCTATACACCAAATGTAAACACTGACTGCATTGCTGAGAAAGGGTTACCTAATGGCATGACTATAAGTTCTGACAATCTGAAAATTTTGTTTATCATGTTTCAGCATGGATTTCAGACAGGGAAATTGTGCTTAACCAGCTTGACAGGTTGGACATAAACTGAAACACAGGAAATTCCACTAAAGCATACAGAGAAATGAATTATCTTGAGAGTTTTTAAGCAGTGGAAAATTAAAAAAAAAAAAATCTGTGGAAACCATTAGTAGAAAAGTTGTGCTCTGTGGCTTCTAAGGCCACTGGAAGAGTTTTATGTCCAGTTTTGCATGTCAAATTTTGGCAACAGAGGCAAAACAAAATGGAAAACAACAAAGAACACAACCTATGAATTCCAAGGGAATGATAAAATAAATAGCTTTTATCTGAAACAAACAGCTTATTTCTAGGAGAGAAAAGATTGACCAAGAAAACATTTTCCACTGTGGGGCAGAGGCTGTGTGGGCTTTAGCTGTCTACCAAAGTTAATCCACAACAAACACATAAAAAACTTTTATAATAAAAGACCACTTTTTCTGCCTAGTCCCTGAAGGATAGATGAGAAAAGAGTATGCTTTGAACTAATAATTGATATTAGTAAATAATATTAACATTATTTTACTATTAATAGTAAAAAAAAAATGAAATGGGCAAATGAGAAGTGGACCATGCCCCTTGGGAGGTTTGTGCATGCTTTGCCTTTCATTCTTTAAAGAAGAAGTAGAAAATCCTGTTAGGGGATGATGAGGAATTCTAGGGCTGAGACATGGGGTTTCCACAGGTTTTTTGCAGCCCTGTGTATGTACGTTTCCATAAAAGATGAATGGGAGACTCCCTCATCCAGAGTTCAAATTACATCAAAAGGACCATAAGAGAAACACATTCCAAGGTGAAGTACCTATCTCAAGTCTGGGCATTGGGTTTTTTACACTATTATGTAAAGAATTTCAGGTTTTCTGCCTCTGAATTATCTGTGTTTTACTCCTAGTATTTAGCTCTCACATTCCCGAGGACGTGTTGCCATAGATTGTGGGTGAACAAAAGCTGCTGAAGCCTCAGTGTCAGGTTGTACCTATTTAGCCTGTCCTTCATGTATATTTAATCTTAGCTCTCAGTACTTTTGTGATGCATTGTGACCATTGCCTATAGTGCAATTACCACCATGGTTTGTATCTATCTTCCGTCAGAAGCTACGGAGGAACAGATTTTCCTATGGACAGATTCGTTTATGAGTACCTTTGAAATTTGATTTATGGATGAATGATCTGCGTGTCTAATGGAGTGTCATGAAGCTCTTTACTTTCACTGCTACCCTCTGGGAGTGAGGAGTGCAGGAAACCTGATAACCAGGAGTTTCTCTGGTCATTTAAGAGGGCAACCCTCACTGCATTATTCCATGAGTAGAAAGATGTGCACCTGTAGCATCCAGCTGCATTAAATTTCATTGCTCTTTTGTCATGCAGTTAAATAGCGGCGTTTGAAGCTTATAACTCTCATGCCTCCCTCAGATGTGCCAGGTGCGAGGGCTGCACAAACGCAAACATTTAGGAGTTCCCAAGACGGAGATGTTAAAGGTGAGATCGCGTCACGGTGCCTGAAGTATTAATGTTGTACCTGGTACAAGTTTTCAGCTTTTAGGGCGGTAACAAGGTGCCACCCTGGGCTGCCGGAGGGTGCTGTTGCCGGGGGTCCCTGGGCCGGCTGGAGGGCGGCCGCCGGGAGCCGGGAATTCTTTGGCGTCGTTCCCGCTGTGCGTGGAACCTCCCCGCCAGCCGCAGCCCGTTCCCATGGGAAGCCGGGCCTGACCTCGGGCTGGAAGGGAAGTTCAAAAAGCGCCCACGGAGGGAGGGGGCGGCAATCCCTCACCGTGGCAACCACGCCGGGCGATGGAGGCGGCGGCGGGGCAGGCGCAGGGTCCGGGGGCCCGGGCACAGCCCCCCGAGCCACCGGCCCCGGCGGAGCGCGGCGCGGACACGCTGCAGGTGCGGGAGCGGCGGGGCTGGGGAACAACGCGAGGGGAGGGAGCCAGGGAGCCCCGGGACGGGCGGCCCGCAGGGCGCGGACAGTGCCGCGTTCGCAGGCTGTGTGGGAAGGGGAGCGATGGAGCGGCTCCGGCCCTGACTTCTGCTGTGAGGGAGCGGACCCGCCGCAATTGCCCCTCCCTCTGCTCGGGGAGGGGTGCGCTCAGAGCTGGAGGTAACAGCCGTAGTTTGCCTCCGCGAAGAAGGTATTTCTGTCTGGTGAAATTCAAACTTTCACTGTTTGTGAACTACGCGTTGATGTGTCGTGAGGAGGCCAGCTGTTTCTAATGGCTATTACTCGTTTTGTGACAAGACTTCGCCGTGAAAACATTAAAGGGGTGTGTTACCAGCAGCATAGGGCGCTCTTGAGTCCTCCAGAAAAAAAGAGGAATGGTGCGGATTCCCGTTTCCCGTATCACCTTGGAAGTCTGTTGCTTTCAGCTCTGTTCTGATAGTGGCTTTATTACTTTGTTAACTTTGTTGAGTCGAAACACACACCAACGTTATTTCAAGGATTAACACAGTTAATAAAACTGTTTCTTGTAAACTATTTTCTCCCCTTTCTTTTGGTTGAATCCTCGATGTATCTACGAGCAGAGGTTTCCAGTATGGTCTTTCATAATTGACGGGAGCTAACATGATTACCTTTTCCTGGGGGGAGTGTGTGGTTCATAGATGCTAGGGATGGTTGGATTCCATATAGATTCCCATAATGTTAAAGCAATACAAATGCCCCTCTTTCTTAAATTTTGAACTAGTGATCAGGACATGTTCCACATGCGCTTAGGTTGCTATTTCTGTACAATTGCATGCTTAAAAAGTAGGTGTGCTTGTCTTTACAAGAGAACTTGTTTACCAGGAGGGCTAATCCTACCAAAACTTAAAATGTTCAAGCAAAGAGTTAGTTCAGTGCTGTGGTAATATAATCTAGAATGCACTAAACTTTCATAAAAATTTGGTTTACAAGAGGTTAATTAAAAATGAAATTGATTAGACATTTGATAGGTGAAGCTAAGGATAAAAATGAAGCCACTCTTTTTTTTATTAGCATACATTTGACTTTAAATTGTAGTATTACATTGAGAATTTGACACCTACCTTTTCCTTTAGCTTTTGTGGATGAGATGATATATACAGAACTATTTAAAAAAAAAAAGAGTGTAGTTTGATTACATTTATTATTTTACACCTTCATATGCTGAAACCTTTTTCTTTTGTGCAGCCTGGGAATGAAATCTGTATCAGTAAGCAATGTGTCTTGAATGGGGCTTGATGATGTACCTTTTCAATAACCAAAAATATCTAAATGTCCTTCCACATTTTAGCAGCCTATGTTTTGCAGGGAATGGAGGAGGATAGAGATGAAAAAGAGTTTGTTCCATACTTGAGCAATTCATAGTTCAACCACTAAGGACAAGAAAGTAGCTGAGAGTACAGTATTCTTGTGTAGGATAACTTACCTTAATAGTTATTAATAAAAAGGCCAATATAATTGTTAACCTTTTAAATTCCACCTTAAATCTTGGGATGTTCAGGTGCAGTAGCCCAAGTGAAAAGGAAGATTCTCTTTTCACTGCCTCTCCAGTGGATATAGAGTGGATTTTTAAAATAATGGGAAGTATGTAACAAACATCTCTTGGGTATTGACAGTTTTCCAGGAAAACAAAATTAGGACACTAATAATTGCTCAATGCCAGAAGTGTAAACAGGGAAAAACATTTGATTTGTCAGTGAAAATATGTGAAAATATTTAAGACTGTGACAGCTGTTTGGCAATAACATTATTGAAAGAAATAAAATACTTTTCTTGCCCATAAAATATAAAATTTCAACCTAATTCTATATGCCATGATTTTGGTATTGTCCTGATGGAAAACAATTTTTCAATTTTATTAGTGTTTCTTTTCTGAAACAACGTGCAGAAGAGGCCATTTGTTCAGTTTCTGCTGAAGGCAGGTTGTTATAAGTCACTGAATTCATGTACCTGTGCTGCAGCTGTTATAACCCAGCAAGTCATTGCTAAGGAAAACCCTGCACTCAGCAATATACATAAAAATGAACAGGGGCAGGAAGCTGCAGGATGTGTATCTTTCTGAGGATGCATGCAAAGTTGCAAGAAGAGATGGCTAAGGTGTGGGAACTGGAAAGAAAAAGTGAACGAAAAGATGGAACTGCTTTTTCAGTGTCCAATGGAGAGATTAATTTTCTGGCTTTTGGGCCTGTAATTTTTTAAGCAATGATTGTCCATATTTAATCAGATTTTAAAGCATCCATTTGTGTGCTGGTGGCAGAAGCCACTGAACACTGATTCTGAATGTCACAGTGTGCAGCAAATTGCATGAGACAGGCTGTTACTGTTGTGTAAGGTGGCTGAAGTAAGCTTAGCAAAGACTGATGGCTAACCTGCTAGAGATAGATAAAGCTACTTTTTGTTTTCATCACCAGTAGGATACTACCAGAAATTCAAGAATATGCAATAGAGAGAGGAATTGATGCAGTAGTGTGAGAACTATGCGCAGAGTTAATTAATTTTCCTAGTAGGGCTGTCTAATCAAAAGAAAGCAGAAGCCAAATTATGCTGTTTTGTTTGGAATACAGGGATGAATGAGCACTAAATCGATCTGGATTCCGTTTGCCAGAACGTATTTGGATAAAACATGACATCATATGTTTAAATGGGAAAGAACGATTTTTCTTAGGTGCAATCAGGCTGTGATTGGTTAAAAGAATGTCACGGGTCCTTACTAGTTTCAGTTTTCAATAGCCAAATATTTGAAACTGCTTAATAGACTCAAGGAACTGTGACTGGTAATGAAGGAGAATTTCATCATTGCAATTAATATTCAGAAGATTTACAGATAAGGAAGACCTGTCACTTAACCTAGATCAGACAATGTGTCATACTCCAAACACATCAAGAATGAGAACACTTCATGACAAATAACAATCATGTGCCACAGAAGCAGAAAGAGGTTTAATAGCCAGCAGCTACAGGGCATTGTGTCTAACCCCCTCCAGTCTGAATGTGCAGGGAGACATGTTAAGCTGGGGACACAGCAATAGCACAGCTCTGGTTGCTCAGCAACAATTGCAGCTTTTTACTGTGAGTGTTTTAAGCAGGCAGTAGCAGTTGTGCTTTTTCCAGAAACCTTTGATTTAGCACCAAGGAGAAAAATGGTTGGGAGACCTAGGCTGATCATGTATAGCCAGAAAGCCCAGGACAACTGCATAACTTTGCATTATTGCCACTTTTGTGGAATTGAATAGGTTTTGGAATTTGTTTGTGTAATGTTGAAATTTGCACTCTGTACTTTGTCTGTTGCTAAAGTTATGTAAAGGGAAGTGCTTGGTTATTGGCAAATAAATGGTTTTGTTTGTAGGTTTTTGAGTAGGCATTTAAAATACCTGAAGGGGATGTCGGGGTGGGGATCTGAGGTTGAACCACGGGGAAAGAGTTAGTGTTGAACACCTTCTGCCTTGGTGTAGTGGATCTGCTAATGATGAAAGGCTGCAGCTGGTCCATTTTAACTGCACAACAGAAAAGGACATAACACCAGTAGTTCTGGGAAATATCAGCGTGCCTCAAGTGTTGTTGTGTTCCTGTGATACCCAGTAGACTGCAGGGTGTCATGGTTTAACCCAGCTGACAAATAAGGCCTATACAGCAGTTCACCTACTTCTCTCCTTGCACTGGGATGGGGGAGGGAATTAGACTAAAAGTGGACAAACTTGTGGGTTGAGATGAAAACAGTTTAATAAGGAAAATAAAGTCCTGAATACAAGCAAAGCACATTAAAGAATGCATTCACGACTTCCTACAGGCTTCATCACATGTAATGTGATTTGGGAAGGCAAGCACCATTTCTCTGAATGTACCCCCTTTCTCCTTCTCTCCCTGCTTTATATTCTGAGGATGATGCCATGTAGTCTGGAATACCCCTTATGTCAGCTGTTGTGGCTGTGTTCCCTCCCACATTCTTGGCTCCCCCAGCCTTTTGTTGGTGGGGTAAGAAAGCCTTGGTGCTGGATAAGCATTGCTCAGCAGTGACTGAAACATCCCTGAATTATCAGCACTGTTTCCTGCACAAATCCAAAACATGGCTCTGTACCAGTTACTAGGGAGGAATTTCCCTCATCCAAACCCAGCACATAGGGTATTAGGGGAACTGGATTAAAAGCGAACAAAAAGACAAAGTGCGGAGAGTGGCACTTGACATTCCTTATATTTTCTAAGATTAAGGAAGGGCAGGCTGAATTACACAAGACTTCTTGAAGGCTATTGCAGGACAAAAAACTCAACACTCTTCACTTATTTTAAGTTCACTTTGCCCTCAAGTACCTATTCTATCTGTACTCAAATCAGATGTCTTTCCTGCTTGGCTGAGGAAACAGAAAGGAGGTACAGTCTGTGAGGATGTTGGAAGCATTCAATGCTCCTAGAAAAGCTGAGGACACTGCTAAAGTATCATGACAAAAAAAAGAAATATTAGTATGTGGTATGAAAGGTATTAGAAACTTCAGATTCTTAGAGCAATAGATCCTTCATGTTGGTGAACTTGGAGTTGTGTCTTGTAATCTGTGTGCCAAATCATATTTTCTTATTCCATTTGTGATTCCCATATTGTCGTTGTGACTATGAATGTAATTGTTGTTGCAGCAGTTTGAAGAATGATCTAAATTGAAAATTGACTAACTTAAATGGCTTCAAGATGATTATCAGAACACAGAAGAAGTTGGTATATATGGCTCAAGCCTTTGTATTTTAGATAATAGTTTACAAAAGAAAGTATGCCAGGTTTTTCCACAACATGGAGCAGCACAGTGTTCCATGAACAGTAAAAATTTAAAGAACAATCAGGTTTTTACAATGGAAAAGTGTTTTATTTAGCAGATAATAGAGGGTGGAGTATTCAAGCTCCAACTGCTAAGGAATTATGAGATCATAATTGGATGTGCAACCAGGTGCCAGAATTCTGAATCGGTAGTTTCAGTAGTTTCTCTTTCCTTACCATTTTGTTCCTAAAAATCTATATACCAAAAGCATTTTAAATATCTAGCATGAAGAAAATAGCATGTGTTCTGTCTCTCATGAACTTAATTTGGCATGTTTTAAGATATGAAAATGTAAAATGTGGAAATTGGGATTTCTCAAGTCTATTTCTAATGATCTTTAGTTTAATGAAGACATAAAACTTCCCTTCTTCCTGCTCTGAATGATTTTCTTTTCAAAGCTTTTGCCTTCTTCAAGAAGAATTCTCATTATATGGGGTGAGCTGTCTATTTATATAAATTATGTCAAGAATCACAGAACTCCTTTGTATAAATAGTTTCTTTTACTCTTGATTTAAGTATATATAAGTAAGAAGATCTTTCTACTAGGGTTTATTAGCAGGAGTTTTAGCTGATAGCATTCATTGGCTGTAAAGATGGAAGATTTATTTTTTGAAGGAAAAGTAAAAACCAGCAGAAGGATGTGGGGTAGAGTGAGGATGCTCTCCACCATTATGGCCAGGTGATAGGTATCTGCTGAGCGCCCTCTTAGACTGGTCTATGCCTCCAGTGCAGCATGTGGCAGTGATAAGGATCAGGAATTATACTGGGCCCTGTCTTTTCCTTGGGACTTATCCAAAATCCCTATTATTACTTCTTATTGGAGTGTGCCAATCAAATGCAATTTGTTGCTTGCTGTTTTTTACACCAATATGCACACATGGTGCAATAGTAATAGTTATTGAGCATCTCTAGGACTATTTTCTACTTTGTTGTGCATTATGTTTGGTTTTTTCAATGTAAAATGAAATCTTCAAAGACAAAAAGCAAAGAAAGGAGGAAGGGAGGAAGGGTGATCCTTTTACCAGTGGGAATGGCTTCCTGTGAGCATGTCAACAGCACTTCAGGGATTTGCAGGTGCAGGCCATAGCGAACAACAGCAAAAGAGTATTAGCACCAGAACAGAAAAAGAAACCTGCCCATATTCTTGCTTGGTTGCAAGAATACAGAACTATAAGCCTTTGGCATAATTGAGGTGAAAGCACCTGAAAGCACCATGCCATGAGATGTTTTCAGATTTATTGGAATTTAAAAGCTGAAGTTCAAATCTACTGAAATACATCAAGGGACTGTAAGTGACTGTAAAACAAAATGGTGAGCTTAACCTTTACCTATGCTGGGATTATTTTATATCCCTCCCAGATGATATGAGCAGGCCTCTGGACAATTATTTAACTGTTGTAAAGAGAGAATTCTTGCTAAAAGCTGAGAAGCAGAGTTTTTAAGAGTATTGGTTTAGCCACATGCAGACAATACAGTCACATTGGGGAAAAGCTTTTGCAATCTTGCTCTGTTTTCTCAGGGTCACTGTTACAACAATATTGAATTAAAAGTAATTTTAAATCTTAAGAGCAATGTGAACGAAGATGTTTGGATATTAATGTCCCCCGGTCCCAGCCTGCTATATTGCAGTGATGTGATCATGGTTGGGGAAAAAGGCAGTGGAAGTACTAAGTCTCAATACAGTGGTTTGTTAGGGGAGAGCCTCCAGAGGTCCAGTAAAGGTAGTAATCTAAATCTTAGGTTAATGAGTAAATAAGAAGTCTCTAAATGCTTAGAGCATAGAGAAGTGCCTTGTTAGAGGATGACTGATTTCAGAAAGAATGAAAGACTAAAATTATACTGAGAATAGAGGAGAAAAAAAGAATTACAGTGCGGAAAAGAAACAGAAATCTATGGCCTGTGCTTATTACCTTTTTATTTCTCCAGAGAAAAAGAACCAGTATGAAAGGCAACACTACTACGTTTTCTGGTTGGCAAGCAACATGTTTTTCATGCCATAGCTACTACTATTAAAAATTGCCAAGTGGGTGTTTTTTGTTGTTAGCCAAACAATTGGGTAGCATGTGTTAAATATGCTTAGTTGCTGTAGCTCTGTTTAACTAAATTTTTATTGAACTTAAATTTTAAGGACATGAGTAGGTAAAAGTTGCATTAAATGGAATCTTGGTGGTGGTAGGTAAGTCCAATAGACTGAAAAATGAGTAAGGAATTCTTAAAGACTACTTGGAAGTAAATATTAATTTATACTGTCATAATCTTACAAAATTAAAACACTTCCCCCCCTCACTTTCTACATTTTAAAATCTATTTGTGGAAGGATTTAATTTCCTTTAGTTGTGCATGTATTAGTAAATTAGAGGAGGGAGAGAAAACAGGAAGACATTTTACTTTCACTGTTTTCAAACTGAAGACTTCTTGTATGATCTAGTAACGCAGCTGAACAGATCTCTCTTCCTGAGTTACTGTGGAAGAAGTGCCATGCAACTTCTATTTTTAGCTAATGCATCTACCTCTTTGCAAAGATGGTAGGCACACCTCAAACTAAAATTGGTAGGAATGGTCCAAGGGCAGCTGGAGGTTTGAATAACTTCTAAGTGACTTGAAAAAAACCCAACAAGCTCAGAATAGCTACTGAACTGTTTTAATGAATAGGTTGTGCAGAACAGAGTGATACAGTACAATGGAAATACCTTTTTAAAAAAATTTAAATCTGTAATGACATAGACATGTAGTGCACAAGTTATTTACATCCTGTTTGCTATATGGTCAAACTTTCATGATTAGACTGTATCTTAAAGTTTTTTCCATCCTAAATGATTCTGTAACTTACTCAGTATGAGTACATCATGTCTCAGCTGCAGAGCAGGCTTCTGTCTCTGGAGCATAAGAAGTGCTGCTCTCATGACCTGTAGGTCAGAGGAGTTACTCCTGTGAGCTCAGTGCACCTGTGAATGGAGATTTAAAAAGCTGTAGAGCAGTTTAGTTCAGCTCTCTCTGAACAATTCTAAAAAACTGCAATCAAGTGTGGTGAAAAAGCCTAAATTCAGCACATCAATCGACTCCCTCAAATGTTAATATTACTAAAAGGGGGAAAAAAAGATTCCATATCTGTTTAGCTGCTTCTGTGTGGATCCAGGTGCTCTTTTAGTGCCAGCAACTAAGCTTAAGGTAGTTTTGGTACATGGAATAACTTTCAGGGCCTGAATCAAAGGCCCTGTCTGATACCCATTGATAGCCAGACAAAAACGTGAGGTTTTATTTGAATTATTTTTTTTTTTTTTGGCTACTCCATGGGAAAACAAATCATCCAAATGGACATTTTGTTATTAGTGCTAAGCTACCCAGAAACATCCCAGGTACAATGAAGCTTTTAATTATTGAATTATGTACTTATGTGGTTTGCATATCAGAAAAAAAATCAATCATGTCTCTAAGGCTTGTGATGTTGAATCTCCTTCCAGCTAAAGTAAATAAAGGGCACTAGAACAGAAAATACAAACAACTACAGACATCACTGCCTTCACTAGAGTGGGTAACAAAACTGCTGGTAGAAAGTAGTTAATATCTGCAAAAGTATTTACTACCTTAAAAAGTGATAAATGACATAAATAATCAGTTTGCCCAACTTCCCAGGCTGATCTGGAAAAAGTACAAATAATTTTTTGACCTTTATAGTGATAATTTCAAAAAAGCTGCATTTTTCACTAATTTCTATTTCATCATCTAATATGCGTAAAATAGAAATGTTGTTAAAAACTTGTCTCCAGTAATCTTTTACATATTTTAGACTGTGCATTTGTCTTAGGCTTAATGAAAGAGGGAAATTTTAACTAGTAGTGGTCATGACCCCTTAAAATTTGGATGATTACTAATTTCTGTATGTTAGTAGTTGCTCACAGAGGTTGAAATAGGCTTCATGCTGGTAATGATCTGTTCAGAGACCATAGTTTTGATGTGAATTTAGGTTTAGATTTGTTACTTCTCAGTTTGCTTACACTGAATTTTCATTTGCCATTCTAACATCAATTTCTCAGTTTTGGAAGTTTCTGTAATTCTTTGTGCTCCTCCTTAGTGCCTTGAATAACATAGTTTTGTCTGCAGATGTCACTCTTGCAGCTTTTCCTTTTTCACTTGACTGTGGAGATGCCTGGAGTGCTCCACTTATACCTTGAAACTGTTGCTGTAAGATGTAACTATTCATTTTTTTTTCTATCCTCTCCATTCCAACATTTAATCAAGTCTCTATCTTTGAAGGTCATTTCCCTTATGCTTTTCCTAAAAGCACTTGACAATTGATCTTTTTGAAAGCTTTATTTGCAAATCTATATGCTGTAGCTCAATCTTCTTTATACTAATGCTTATTAACTTCTTTAGTGAACCTCTGCAGTTCATGAGTGTTTTTTTCTTTCACAAAAATCTGAGTTCTCCTTTGGAAATTAAATAATTTGAGCTGCTTCTTACTTACATGCTTTAATATAATGCTGTTACTTTACCTACCAAGGCTTCCTCATAAGGTGTTTCTCATTTAACTAGCCCTGAAGGTATGCATTTATTTCATTAGCCAGTGCCTGGTCCTCTGATACTGAAGCAGGGTACATGTCTTTTGTCTTTGAGTTCCTTTGTAATTTTTGGGCATATAGCCATCTGAGGCTTTACTTTCCATGAAAAAAAAAAAAAGTTTTCTTTTTTTTTTTTTTGTTTTGCTTATAAACTCATAATCTGGCCCTAATATAATGCCTCCTTAATGGGAGGCTTCTGTACAGAGAATTGTACTCTGCAGCAAAAATGTGTACAAATTTAGTACTCTTCTATTGCTGTCTTATAGAGTGGTTTGGATTGGAAGGGATCTTTAAGAACATCTAGCTCCAACCTCCTTGCCATGGGCAAGGACACTGTCCAGTAGACCAGGTAGCTCACAGCCCCATCCAGCCTGGCCTTGAACACCTCCAGGGATGGGCCATACACAGCATCTCTGGGCAATCTGTTCTGCTCTCTCACCATACTTGCAATAAAGTGTGGGAGGATGGATTGTAAGAGAACAGAGACAGTACTGAAGGTAATCTCCCCTGATGAATTACAACTGTACTAATTACCAAAGAGTGGGAACAACCTTGCCCTTAACAGGTCACAGCTATGTCCCATGAGGGTGGGCATTATAAAATAGTGGGTTAGCTGCTGGAGGGGGAATTGGAGTCTGCTAGCTGTGCTGTGAGGATAAAGGGTCAGGTAGGTGTGCAAAGGACAGAAAAGGTAGGATGCCCTGTGAGGGATGGACTGGGTTAGTCCTGTGTTAGGGACAGGAATGAGTCATACAGTAGGTAGAAGGAATCCATGTTGTGTGGAGCTGCCCATAGGAAACTTCCAGAGAAAAGGTATGAAGGTTTTTACTACAGGATAACTAACTGCTGGTAGCAGTCAGTTTGAGTCCACCATTGACTGATGCCCCGTGTGAAGAACGGCTGACAATAGTAAAGAATTTCTTCCTAATATAAACCTACCCTCTTTGAGTTTGTCTCTATTTCCTCTTATCCTGTCACTTGGTGCTCTTATAAAAAGTCACTCTTTTTCTTTCTTGTGAACTCCCTTCAGGTACTGACAAGCCACAATTGAGTCACCCCAAAGCATTTTCTTTTCCAGGCTGACCAAATGCAATTTTCTCAGCCTTTCACCCTAGAACATGTGCTCCATTCCTCTAATAATCTTGTTGGCCCTCCTCTGGACTAACTCTTGACAGGTCCATGTCTTTCCTGAGCTGGTTGCAGCACTGCAGGTGGAGTCTGAGCAGAGGGGCAGAATTCCCTCCCTCCCCTGCTGCTCATGCTGCTTTGGATGCAGCGCAGGCCACATTTGGCTTTCTAGGCTGGGAGGTCACATTGCTGGATCATGTCCAGCCTCTCATTCACCAGTACCCCCGAAGTCTTCCAATGCCATGGTTTTTTTTTAGAAGACATTGTGGGAAGCTTCCTGTTATTGTGGTGCACCATGGAAGGGACCTCATTATCAGCACTCGGTATTATTAGCTATTATTCAGTCTACTTCACCTTGCCTTATTGCATCTTTGTCTAAGCTGTCAGGTTTCAATTTATCTGGATTTTTTCCATGTCATTGTTATCCCAGCTTTTTGGAGGATGGCTTTTGCTCTATTTTTTTGCTATGCTGACTGGCTTATGCTTTTTCTCAAGTTGTTCCATGGTAGAAGCTGTGCAATTGAACTCTGTTTTCCGTATGGTGTTCTTAAATAGTTTCCATGTTATCTGCAAAGATTTAATTCTTTTGACTGGTTATTTCTATCTTCTGATTTTTAGTGGTTCCCCAGTTTGAAGACACATTGGCTTTTAAAGCTTTTGTTGGTGCTGTTGTGATGCCCCCCTCCCCATCCTTCCTTTAAGAGAAGGAAGCACCCAAGATTAAGACTGTCTGCAAACAACTGGAAAGATTTGTTAAAGTAAATGACACACTTGGCATTGAAATTGGTGTGTGTCTGACCTACTTTATAAACATCCAAAAGAGTTTTGGATTAAGAGTGGGCTGAAAGGGAAGGAAGAATTTAAAGAGTGAGAGATGAATTAAAGAAAGGTAGGAACATAGAAAAAGAGTGAAAATTATCATCAGTTCCAGCATCAATCCAACAGATAAGCATTTATCTAGCTGTGTCAGTCCAGCCAGTGAGACAACCAGTATCCTCGAGGGCACTGCCCAGGCTTGGGAAAGTACCATTTTTATGGACAGGTTTCTCTCTTTCTATGTAAATTAGTTATGTGCAGGCCTTTCTGGAATGTCATTGGAGGGCTTTGGGGGTCATTGGTGTCTCAATCCCATGTTATAGTTAATGCCAGCTTCTTCCACTCATTCCTTCCACTTGTGCTGTACTGTGTTGTGGTTCCTTCTCAGGGAAAAGTGCTGCTCTATCTCTAGCTTGGCTTTTCTTCTCCAGCAAAGTCTTGTTCTTTCTCATGAAGTGTTAATACTGTGAATGAGCACCATTCAGGTTGTTGTGTGGCCTGAGTGGAGTGTGGGGATGCATCACCACAATCCATCCCATCACCAGTCAGGTTCTCTGGGCCTCTGCAGCTGTTAAACTTTTGTATTTTATTTGAACACTGATATTTTGAACCTGATATTGTGTCTTCTTAGGTACCTCATTTATTTTTGAATTACAAACTTTCTATTATTGATGTAAAAAAAATTAGTATCAACACCACAATCTGAAATGTCATTTCCCAGGTGTATATGAATACAGCTGAAGCTTTATGCTGATTGTGTTCCCTGCCATGAGAACCCCTTGTCACTGTAAGCATATCACAGTCAGAACTTCCAGGCTAATTAGGTAGACAGTATCTGTAATATGCTATGTCTATCTTGCTTGTGACTGAAGCTTTATGCTGTTGGGCTCTGGTTGACTCACTAACTTGTTTAAATACTGAGCTCTTTTAAACCAGGGTGCCCTTTTCCACATTTCCTATAATAGCAAATACCTTGATGTATGGCACAAGGTACCAATGCTGCTCTGGTAGTTTCTAGAGCTATTGTTACAGCCATTTCTTAGTTTGAAGATAGTATTCCAGATTCCCCAACTTTGCTCCTAGGACTTTTCCTGCTTAAGTGAAAAGTTATGTACAGTAATTTCATGACCATAAGACACACTGGACTATAAGGTGCACTTTTTTTGTGCGGTGAAGATCCGCGCTGCGCGCAACAAAGTAATGAATTAGTAATGGAATCCTGTGGCGTTTACTGGCTCAAATTGGAAACATTTTAACAGATTGTTGTAGCCTTTAAACGAAGCCCCAAGTGCCCTCCCCATGCATGGGGCCCGGCGCTCCTGCCCCCGGCTGGCGAGATGGGGCTTGGGGCAGCCACAGCTCGCGGCTGCCGCGGTTTGGGGCAGCCACAGCTCACACCTCGGGGTTGCCGCGGTTCAGAGCGGCTCGGGGTTGTGCAGCACTGGCCGCTCCCTCTCTCCCTGTGCAGCTCCTGCTGGCCGGAACCTGCCCACTCCCGCCCCCCCCTCGCAGCTTGGCACTCATGGCTCGCACTTTTTTTTTTTTTGCAGTGAGGAGCTGCGCCGCATGCAACAAAGTAACGAATTACTTGCAGGTACGCAGTTTGCAAACATTTTTCACAGATTGGCGTAGCCTTTAAACGCAGCCCCAAGCACCCTCCTGGTGTGCGGGCCCTGGCACTCCCGCCTGCCCTCCGCCGCCAGCTGGCGAGGCGGGGCTCGGGGCTGCCGCGACTTGCAGCTTCTGCAGCAGCCCGCTCCCTCCCTCCCTGCGCCGCCCCGGCGCTTGGGGTGCCCCAAGCTGCGCCGGGAGCCCCGCGCTCCCCCGGTGCTCTGGGAACCGCATGCCGCTCTGGGAGGCCCGCGCCCCCCAGGGGCTTTTCCCCTGCGCTGCTGCTCCCCGATGCCGGCAGCTTTCCCCCAGCCGCCTGGGCTGCCCTGCTGCGGCACTTTTCCCCAGCCGCCCAGGCCGCGCTGCCACAGCCCCAATGCCGGCGTGCCCGGGACGCGCCGCCGCTGCCCCGTGGCTCCTCCTTCTCCCTGTGCCTGGGCTGCGGCTGCCACCACCCAGCGGTTGCTCATTCCCCGTGTGCCCAGCGCTGCCTGACAGCTCCTTGTTCTCCCGGTGTGCGGGCCGTGGCCGCCGCTGCCCAGCGGCTCCTCGTTCTCCCCATGCCCGGTGCTGCCTGGTGGCTTCTTGTTCCCCCCATGCCTGGGCCATGGCCGGCAGCAGCTGCCTCCCTGCCTGCGCAGATCCTGCTGGCTGTGGCTGCCTGCTTCCGCCCCAGTTCGTGACTCGGCGCTCCCACGGCACCGCCCCCGCCATTGCGGCTCACACTTCCGAGTTTGTGAATTTCGCTACTTTGTCCATCATATAAAGCACACCGGGCTATAAGGCGCACTTCCAGGTTTGGGGGAAAATTTTAGTCAAAAGGGTGCGCCTTATAGTTGTGAAATTACTGTACTTGTTTTAGTTTTCTGTTTTCTCCCACCTTGTTCAAAAGGACAACCTTTTACTGTCCAGCCTTTTGCTATGGCTTGCAGTGTGATAGCTGGAACCCTCTGCTTTATCATGTCGTTAGCTCCCTGTACTCCACATAAGTGGATATATATTTTGAGAGCAAATGATCTTTAGGGCCTGATAACATTTCCTCAGGCTATGTTTAAAACCTCCTCTCTAATACTTAAGAGTAAAAGCCACAAAATTTACCTAAATTGTTTCTTCCAAGACCATTATTTTAATTTCAAGAGTGTTCTCATCTTCCAGCAAATCTGGACCTTGTTTCTTTCCTGATCTCTAGTTGAATACTGAGAATTTATCATTCTCTTTCATCTGCATTTCTAGAGATGTTGGAGTACTTGAGCAGTGCTAGGGATACTTTAAGATCCTGAGATAGGGTATTTTTGCCTTTGATCCTTGTGCTGGCTAAACTGATGGACACCATGTTCACATTATTTGAAATAAGAAACGTGTTAGAGGTGTGTGGTTTTGTAGTTCCTTAAAATGGAAAATGTATCACTTCCATGATTCCCTGAATGGAAATTTTCTGTCCTCACCATATTGTCTGTTCATTTGCTAAGACCCATGCATCCTGTTTGTCCTGTAAACAGGAGGCTAATTATTTATCTGTCAACTACATAATTGTTTTATCTTTAAATTTTATTTTATTGGTAGTGGATCAAATAGGCAAGCATAGCTTGGAGAACAAATCTTTTGCCTAAAAGAGAGCAGGGAATTACACTAGGACTTCTTACATGGTAGCATAATTCTTTAAGCAGTACTATCTTTTACATAAAATCCTTGTTGAATAGAAACGTAATGTTATTAAAGGTTAAAGTCTTAGTCATATTTCTTACTTCATCAAGCAAGATGATTTAATTTTCAGTTATGATAGCTTTTCTTTTTCTCCATTTTAATATCTTTGAGCTGAAGATATTAGGTGGCTGACAAATTGTACACTTGTTAGATATTTTAAGACAAAACACATTTTTTGGGATGACAAGCAATCTGTGTGCCTACTAGTGCAGGAAATCACTAAATATGTTGAAGTTTTAATTTTTGTCAGCAAAGCAGTTAATCCTTGCCTTGAAGGTAATAAAACCTCAGTGTTATTTGACTTTGAAAGCAGCTCCTACCTTGTCTGCCTTGAGTTCTAGTTATTTGCGTTGTAGTTGTAGCAAGAGAATGCAGGAGAGTAGTTTATGCTTTTCTTTAAGTTCTTCCAGTTATATTCAGTATAGATTTTCATCTGTGATTTGTCATGTCTGTAAAGAGTATTTCAATTGCCAAATTTTATATAGACTATTTTGTGAAAAAAACATGGAAGTCATGTACACTTTCGGCTTCTTACCAGTAGATGGTAGCGAACTACTATCTACTGCTCCTAATTGCCCACAGTAAAAGAACCCTCACTGCCAAAACTGTGCAATGCAGCACTAACAAAAAAAAAAATAAAATCATAGGCTATATTGAGTTGGAAGGGATCCATCAGGATGGTCGAATACAACTCCTGATCCTACTCAGAATACCTTAAGAGTTGTCACACCATGTATCTGAGAGTGTTGTCCAAACACTTGAACTATGTCAGGCTGTGACCACTGCCCTAGGGAACCTGTTGCAGTATTTAGTCACTTTCTGGGTGAAAAATGTTTTCCTGATCCAACCTCTTACCTTCAGGCCATTCCCTTGGGTCCTGTCACTTGTCACCACAGAGAAGAGAGCAGTGGCTGCTGCTTCTCTTCCCATCACGCTGTGGGGATGGAGCCGCGCAAAACCCCACTAGTGATTGGTCTCCAACCTAATTTACTAATTGTGATACTGGAAAATGATCAAAGTCTTTTGACACTGTGAAATGAACTTTCATAATTCCTAAAATACTGTGACAACTCAATATTTTAGTTTGAAAAGTGTTTCTCTGACATAGTTTGTGTGCTTCATAGTTTTACTCATCTTCACAGTGGTAATTTACCCCAAAATTGGCTTAACTCTTTGCTGGGTACTGAGCAGAGCCAAGGATAGCCAGAGACATATGACAGACAAATTATTCTTAGTATTCTCAGTTAAAATGCAAGATTACATATCCTCAATGTAAAAATTAATTTTTTAAAAATAATTTAACTTCACCATGGATCTAGCACTACTGGGCAGTGCTCCTCATCTGGGGAGGAAATGTATTCATCAAATCATAGGTCTGATGGTGGATCACCAATAAAATAAAGGTAAAACAGGAGCGTTTTTTAAAGTTGGTTAAAATCTGCAAGAATTGTTTTCCCCCCTGAATTATGAAAATGCTTATATGAGTAAGATCTCCTACTAAGATAGATAGAACAAGGGGTCCTTGTTAAGCTCTGCCTCAGCAAGAACTGTTCTGGTCAAAAATCTGAAAATATCAACCTGTATAATTTGACCCATTTTACATAGCCATTAACATTATCCAGTCTAATGCTCTAGTGGATGTAAAGCAAATTCCTAAAGCAATTTTTTAATAACAGTTTAAGCCAAAATCAACTGAACTGTATTTAAGACTGAACATTATTTTTTTTCGTGGCTTAGAAGTCAAAGAGGTAGAGGTTATAAAAGTTTGGCGTATAATTGTTGACCAAAAGGCTGCTTCTCAATCTTCTGGGTTGGTTGCGGTAATGTGCTAAACTGGCTCTGCCAGAAGTCTGACTTTTGATCCCAGGACAGCAGGGACCCGATGATGGCAGTTAAGCACTGTCTCAACCACTCCATTATTTTCTTTTTTTTAATAACTTAATGAGATGAAAGATCACAGGAAGTTGGATTCCATAAGCATCAATTATCTTTGAATGACTTTAACCAATATCAGTGTAAAATCTATGCTGTTAATGCAGTCTGCTTCTGCATTCTGAGGCTATATTACAGTTGCACAGGAAGTTCCTGTGTAAGGTAATGATTTTTGATTATCTAATATCAAAACACGTATAGGTTCCCTTTATGGATTAGATTAATCCTTGTTGTGATTGACAGTCATTTCAATTCTAAAAATGTCACATTCCAAGTTACTTAAATGACTGTGATTTCTGGAGTTTGAAGACTATTTCTTTTAGCAAATGATAAATGAGCTGGCAGAGATGCTTTGTTAGGCTTGCCATTCACAAACAAGAAAACAAATTGAAGAGGAGAAGTTGAGAGAAGATTTAACTGCAGAGATCATGAGATTGTGGAGCTTAAAACCCTGAAAGAAACTTAGACTTTATAACATCAGATTTTTGACTTCTTCAGGGAGTCTTTTTGGTGGGAACCCATGAAGGACTTCCCTGGTGGGAAACAGGGCTGAAGAAAACTTTGTGACCTCCAAGTATAACATCACTGGAACACACAGGCCATTCGATGTGCAAAATGAAGAGGAGCCTTGTAGTAGGCCAGCATGGATGACCACAGAGGGTATGAATTCAAACATGCAGGCTTCCTTAAAGTCTTGGGATTAATAGAATCAGGGGTGGAACACCCAAGAAGGGTTACAGTCACAGTACCTGAGTTTACAGAGAGTTAAGAAGCTCATCTGGAGTTCAAACTTACGAGGAAGGAAAAGGGAAATGATAATATTGGTTTTGAGTGCACTGACAGCACAAGAAAATGTAGGCCCACTGCTCAGTGGAACAGGGGACTAAGGAGCAAAGAACATCAGAAGGCTGATGTTTTCAGTGACATTTTAAATTCACTTGTGTCAACTGGCTTTGCCATCTGGTTCTTTTAGGCCTTCAAGCCTCCTTGTATAGTGAACAGGAATGAGGGATTATCTGTGGTAGCCAGAGATTGTTAGGGAGCACTTAAGTTTATTGGTTCTATAGAAGCCCATGGGAGCATGGGTAAGATATACCTGAGGGTCCTGAGAGAGGAAACCAATGTCATTTTGAGGCCCATCTCCCTTTGAAAGGCAATAATGATCTGGGAAGGTTCCTGATAACTGGAAAAAGACAAATGTTACACTTGTCACAGAGTCAGTTGGGTTGGAAAAGACATTTAAGATCATCAAGTCCAACCCATGACTGAACCACTGTGTCAACTAGATTATGGCACTGAGTGCTAAGCCCAGTCTTTCTTAAACTCCTCCAGGGACAGTGACTCCATCACCTCCCTGGGCAGCCCTTTCCAATGTCTAGTCACCTTTTCTGTGAATAAATTCTTCCTAATGTCCAACCTAAACCTCCCCTGGTGCAGGTTAAGACTTTTTGTCTTTGAAAAGGAGGAAAGGGAGGGTTTTGGGAATGACACACCGATTAGCTGCTCCTGATAAGACTGGGGCAAAGTGTTCTGGAAGCCATTTCAGGGCACACAAAGCACCAAGAAGCTGATTGTGAACTGCTGTCATAGATTTACCAGTGTCACGTTCTCTGATTACCCTTTGTGGTGAGATGGAAGGCTGTGTAGACAAACAGGAAGCAGCAGTGGTGGTTACTGAGAGAACTCTGCTCATTTAGCCACAGGCAGAAAAGGCTAAGGGAAGATCTTATTACAGCCTGTAATTGTCTAATGAGAGGGTAGAGAGAGAACAGAGCTGAGCCCTTCATTAATGCTTCATTAAGGTGTGTGGTAGTAAGAGCCAACATGCACAAACTGGAATGTGATAGATTTCAGCTAGATAGGAGCAGTCTTTATGCTGGATGGGGAAGTTATGCTGGGCACAGTTATATAGCCCCAGAGGCTGCAGAATTTCCACACTTAGAAATATTCAACCTGAAACATCTCTAATTAGACCTGCTCTGGGCAAAAGACTGGTCTAGATGACTTCTGGAGATTTAAAAAAAAATTCTTAATTTTTGTGATTCTGTAAGTTATTTGCTATCACTTTATAGCATTTTTAGGAAAAAGAGCCATCATTTCTAGCTGGCTTTTCAAGAGGTTTAAATAAGGGTTTATTTTTTCCTTATTTCTTTTAAAAAGAACATTTTGCATGGCAAAGTTAAGCCTGTTGGGCTGAGCTTTTCCTTTAGAAATCACATCGTACAAAGACATATAGAATCATAGAATGGTTTTGGTTGGAAGGCATCTCAAAAATCAACTGGTTGCAATCTCTCTGCCATGGGGAGGGATGCCTTCCATTAGATGAGAGTGTTTAGAGCCCCATCCACCCAGCCTTGAATGCATGTAGGATTGGGGCATCCACAGCTTCCCTGGACAGCCTGTGTCAGCTCCTCACCACCCTTACAGTGAAGAGGCTGCCATCCTGCAACTTAAGGTCATTCCCCCTTGTCCTATCACTACCATGCCCTTGTGGAAAGTCCCTCCAGCCTTCTTTCAGGCCCCGTTTAGGAAATGGTAGGTGGAAAGTCTTGCCAGTGCCTGTTCTTGTCCAGGCAGAACAGCTCTGACCCTCTCTGTCCTCACTAGATAGCTGCTCTGGTCCTTTGATCAACTTAGTGGCTCTCCTCTGGACTCCTTCCAACAGAATGTAAATAATTAATTTCTTAGTGGTTTGAATATAGGCATAGGAATTAACTTTATATGTTATATTTAATGGCATGTTAAATTTTAAATGATATCTCTATAAAGGGTTCAGAGAAATCTATGGATGTTTACTTTTACCCTAAATGCAGTTTTTCAGTCTTTCTCTTTCAAACATGTATGCATAACTGGATTTGGCTACAGCAGATGGGGAAATACAGATAATGCAGGGAAAATGGCTTTTACTCGTGTGATTTTTTTTTTTTTTTTAGTCAACGCTGAGGTTATCAAGTGCTTTTAGATGTTACTCATGTTGATATGAGTGGAAGCAGAAATATTTAGGGTCATTTTAAGCCAGAAATAGCTGAGAAATGCCTGTTTTCTTGTTGCTAATACTGGATAATTAGATTGTTTTTCTTAACATTTTCAAGAGGACATTGGATTATGTTCAGTCACTGAAGTGGAAAAAAATTAAGGCTCTTTTAGAAAGAAAAAAGCCTTACATTTCTTGCTGAAGAAAAGCTTCTGTATTAAGCAGCCATTGTACAACTGAAAAATAAGTGTGACTGAATGTACTTGTGTGAAAAAACATGACTTAAACTCAGGAATTTAAAAGTCTGTAGGTAAAAGATATTTGAAATTTACTTGGCTGTTGCTGTATATTTGAACAGTCACCTGTGACAAGGGAACAAAGATGCCTGTTGACACAAGGATTGCTTCAGAAGGCTAAAGGCAAATCAGAGAAGCAGCTACAAAATTGACTTCTGTAAATAGTTATGGTGCCCTTGAGTATGATGAATTGTATCCAACTGTGTTTGTATGTAAACAGTATCACCTTAACAACACTGTGGTCGGTAGCAGTAACTTTCAAGGCCTAATCTATAGGCAGTAAATTCTGGTGGTTAGAGACCTCTTGTTTCTGTGGTAGGGCAATTTCATTTTCCAGCAATTTGTATGCATACTAGAACTGAACTTTAAATACAGAGATAAGGTTAATAAGTGCTGGTTTTTTAGGTCCTTACTCTATTTTCTGGAGTTATTTTGGCATTCCTACTGAAAAGAGAGAAACAAGATCAAACAAAACATTGGGGGGAAGCACAAAATGATGAATGTAGTAGCTTTCCCCGTGGTTTAGGGCCTGTTCCTGAAAAACCGTGCTTGATGCTTATATTGAATAGTACAATGTTTAGAGCTGGAAGAAAGCAACTTTGGAAACGGAGTATTGGCAGAGTGATAAAGGTAAGGAAAACTGAATTTTGAACTAGGTTTAGACTAATATATAATTTGAATAAAGGTGCGTATTGGGAGAGGGGTGTGCACAGAATGTGTGTTTTAAAATAGGTGTAAGTGGATGATGTTAATTTGACAATTTGTTTTGAAAGGCAAATTTGCACTGGCAGGTATTTATGCACTTGGCTAGTGGTACTTGTATCTTGCCCAGGTTGTTGTAATGGTCTGGTAATGGTAAAATTTCACAAATGCTATATTAGTACACTAAAGAGTTTGGTGTTAGGCATGGCAACAAGACAGGGGTTAACTCTGCCATGAAGAAAAATAGATGTAATAGAACATACTTCTAAAATGGGAATAGAATTTTGAAGGCAATACTTAGCATTGAGAAACCATAATAGAATGTAGAAGTCATTAAGACACTTAGACTCATTTAAAAAGCCAGTTATTTAAGCAAACTGTTCCTGAGATAATGCAAGGTGATAATGCATGTGCAGAGCTCTGATTATTGGCATTAAAGAGATAGCTAAGGGATCTGCTCAAATTCTTTAGGGTTTGCCCTTTTTTGGAAAGGGAAAATAAACACTAAAACTTGAAACCTCAGTGCAAATATGTAAAATGGTTTGCAGTTACCTATTGAAAGGAAATTCATGAGCAAGGCTCATGTAATATGAAACATCTTAGCAAGTTGAAGGAGAGACAAAGGAATTCCATGCTGGTTAAATGAATTTTGGATAAGGCAGTAAATTAGCAACAAAACATTTTTACTTTTTGACTCTTTCACTATTGAACTTCCCTGTAAAGTGTTGCTCATCCATAAGACTTGGATTTCAGCATGTCTAAATTCAGTGATGCACAGTATTCTGACAACAAAATGCATCATTTGCTGAATAAAGGGTGTTCAGAACAAGTTTTATCTTGTGTACATATGACTTGCATACTAAACGACATTCTTGCTGACTCTATTCAGGGTGTCTGCATCAGCAGCTACTGCTTGTAATGTAGAAGCTGGCAATAGTCAATAGCTGGTTTCTGAGCCTGTTGTTTCAAAAAAACCCCAAAAACCCCTGGAATCTGTGGCTTGTGTGTTTTTAATACTGCTGCTTAAATACATGTACTTTTGTAGCAGCTAGGAATCTTTTAAAAATTGATGTAATCTTCAATTGTTTTTTGAGATTGATGGTGACATATTTATGGGTTTAGATATGAAAGATTCTGCAATCTCTCCCTTTTCTTGTTTCAGGAGAAGATAGCTATTTAAATTAGTTTCCTGTGCCAAATTGTTAGTATTTAGGTATTAGGTATTCTCAGGTTTTATGTAATATAAAACAAGCTATGTGTTATGGACTAATAATCAGAAAAGGATTGTTCAGTTAGTTTAGCTTTAGACCTTCATCTGTTGTGGGACTGTGCCATATGACCTTTCTTACCTTCATAGCCAGGAGTGGTAAAAGAAACCTAAAAGTAAAGTTGGTCAAGTTACCTGTGTTTTTCGTTACATGAAAAACTGAAATGAATATGTACCATAAAAAACTTGGACAATCCTTCCAGATGTTTAAGTGAGACAGTGTTTATCTCTTGTAAATACTGCATCCTCCTACATCATGGGACATTAGGAAGAGCTTTTGGTGCATGACCTTGATCACAGTTGCTGCCGATACTTCTCAGGATTTGCATGTTGGTATTATTGCATGTAACAGCAATTTCTCTCTTATTTGCATAAAGGATATCATGTGTGTTTCAGCATCCTTCCATCTTCAAATCTTAGTCTTTCAGCGTTCTATAAAATTCTGAATTACACAGAGCTGCCTATTCTTGGGTAATTTTGTGGTAACGATTCTGTTTAGGCCTATGTACTTCTGTAGTGAATACTGCAGGATATAAAATTACAAAAACTCTTAGGCCATGACCACAATACTGATTTGAAGTGAGATGTGAGGGTAGAGAAAGGGGAAGAGAAGAATAAGAGGGAGAAAGCTCAGCATTTTCTTGTAATTCTGAGATTCCTAATCCTAAGTAAAGAATATCTTAAAAATTCATCCTTTAGATAGTATGCAAATGGCAGCTCAGAAGCCAGACTGTAGAAGATAGTTTCCAGCTTAGCCTCTTAGTGTTTTCAAAAACATAAATTAGTGACTTGCTATTGAAAGCATTGAAGTTAGGTTTCCTGTACTTTTCTGTGTACAACTTAATCCTAAAAGTGAGGCAGAAGTCTCTTCGAATGACTGCAAAAACTAATGTGTGAGTTTGTGATTGAGCAACGCTTCATATGGGGGGGGGTGTTTGTAGGAATGATAACTCATCAAAATACAGGTACGTTATAGCTTAAATTGTATTGAGTGTTTTTGCATTGCATTGCAGCAACTATCAGGAAAAAAATGTGTGGAACTTGCGCTAGTCATAGAAATATCCAACATATCAATGCAAATGCCTTCCAGTGGGGATATGTGATAAATATAGGTCAAAGTCTGAATCTTCATAAAACTGTAGCTTTACCATTTATTTGATAGCTTCCTGTTTCTCTAGATATTGTTCATTAAGTAATTTAAGTTAATTACGCTTTTAAAGTTTTGTGATATGCTAATGAAAATTCTTATTACTGGACTTGGACATCAAATATTGCTGTATGAACAGCTATGCACAACATATTTGTTATAGTGCTTGAGACACAGCAGTTAAAAAGAGCTTTAAAAACCAGAAAAAAACATTGGAGTATGATTTCTCAGTTTGAGAAGGTGCTTGTGATTTTAGTCTATACAAACAGCAGCTTGTAGAAGAAATGGAGGCTATGAACATGTCAAGCACATCTGTATAGGTGGAGCTGGTGACTTAAAAACCAGTGTAAGATGTAGTCTTTTATAGCAATATAAATGGAGGTCTACATTGGAAACACAAGCAGAGTATACAAAAGTCTCTCTGTAGTTTAGGTAAAACAAAAGGCTTCTTGCTGTATTAAATGGAAACTAATTGGTAGAGTATTGGTTGTATTATTATTTTTTTGTTCAAGATGCCCTATCAATTATGTTCAAAATACTGGAACAATAGTTTTGAGGATTCTATTGTTATCATCTAACGTGAATGAAGCTGGTTCAGAAGAAATGGTTGCTTTTTGCATGTATAAAGAGGAGGAATATTTCTACTTGTGTTTAAAAACATGTAGGAAAAGCCAATCCTGTGATGACACTTCCCTTTCAGGAAAATAGAGACCATATTAGGATGTAAGAGAGGTAAAATAGCATAAAGTACATGTACAAATTAATCTGCTGCCATGTTCTTTGGACGTATTTGTGTAAAGAATAAGATTTGTATGTTTGTCTTTTGTATGGAAAATATTTCAAATGCATTCAGCATTTATGAAGGCAGAGTAGTAGTTACAAGCTTACCAGGTATTTGGAAATTCCTTCAGAAAGTAGGAAAGATATTTACATAAGGGTATAAAGTATATTATGCAGGTCCTTTTGGTTCTGCAAAAGCTTGTGGATAAATCACTTATGCATACTTTATAAAGTTACTAGTTTTCTCCTAATCACCGGGGAAATAAGGATTGAATTTACCACCAATAAAACATAATTCTGAATTTCTTTTGAAAATGAAAGTATATTGAATCTTGTAACCCACAAGCACAATAATACCAGTAACTATTCCAAAAGGCTATTTTGTCTATAATGTAATGAGGTGTGTTACATATGGGATTTCAATTTAATTAGAAGAGTAGGCTTACTGCTTGAAGAATGGTATAATAGCTATAGTTAAGCACATTTGTAAACACTTGTGTACCTTGAGGCTTGTGGTTTGTTTTACTTCTCATTATATAAAAGAGATAATGTATAAAACCCTGGCTTCCTCCAGCAGCATCTGTCTTTATTAGAGAGTGCTTACAATATCTTCCATGAGAAACAAAGATCAGTCAGAATCCTGTGTTGACTTGATGGTTGTACGTGACTAGACTGAAAAGCTGAGACCAAGGACTTAGGGTGTTGAAGGTAACTTGCAGAATAATGGAGCTGTACATATAAAATAGTTCTTTTTCTACAAAGCCTTTCAACAAATTAGCTTTCTGTACGACATTATTTATGATAGAACTGTTGTGATAAATGTGAAAATAGAACACCAGAAACAAACTGTAAAATTGTAACAGAGACTAGTTCTAAAATTTCCATTTGAGCACCATAAAAACATAAATCGGAAGTGTGGAAGAATGTAATAGCCTTTACTTGTAAAAATAAATTTTAAAGCTTTCTTTATTTTTGTCTTCAAATTAGATAGCGAATTTTTCGTTGTCCACTTTGTTTTATAACAGCAAAAGCTCAGGGAAGAGAGGGAGGCTAAACGTGCTCGTCTGGATGGCAGGCATGATTACTTACTGGATATCGTTGCCTCTTGTGTGAATCTGGACAAAGCAGAAGTAGAAGATGCTATTCTTGATGGTAACCAGGTAATCTGATGAATTTGAAAGTGAAGCTCATAGTATATTTTGCAACTAATTTTACTATTAAACTCTTGGTGAGATAGTAATCTCAGGTGTGAAGTCTGAAAACTAAGTCTTCTTGAAAAAATATTTTTCAGCATTTTTAATTAATTTGAACACAAGTGTCCTTAATTACAGGACCTATTGTAGTTATATTGATTTTTAAATTGATTAGAATTTGTCCTTTCCAGTGGTTATACATAATATGCTAAAACCTGTGGTTGTATTTCATAGTGAAACCACAGTGTGAAGTCTTCCAATCCTTGAGTACACAGCACACAGGTGTTCAAGAGTCCTGTGTACAGCAGTTTGCACATTGTTGTTTCTGTAAGGCTGCCAGCAACATTTGTGAGACTACATTAGGTTCTAGTTTAGCAAATTAAAAAATTCAAATAGGTAGAAACTACTTGACAAAATGGAATGGTTTATGTGATGTGACTGCATGAGGGCTAATACAAATTCATATATCAAGACATTGAAAAGTATCACTTAAAAAAAACCTAGGTAGACAGAAGTAGATAGTCTACTTCCTGACATTAAACACGGATCTGTTGGGGTTTTTATGGTTTGTGTTCTCTTCTCATCTGCATGCCTTCGATTTATACATTCCCATTTCAGTGCTAATGCTGTTGGGAAACTGAAGAACGTCCAGTGAAAGACCAAGTAGCAAAGAGAAGGACACAGGGCACATGAAGTATGAGATAAGGGAGAAGAAGAGGTTGAGTGGCAGTAAAATAGTAGCCTGCAGCTGCTTGAAGAGTGGTTCCAAAGATGATAGAGCTGACCTATTCTAGTTTGTGCAGGTGATAACTCCAAAGATAAAACCACATCTTCACATCTTGCAAAATGGCCACCAAGAGACCCTTCTTCACCACGAGGGTATTACAGCATGGGAATAGGTTACTTCAAGTCAGTTGTGGAATTTCTGTTCTTGGGGCTTTTGAGACTCAGCCTTGGAAAAGGTCTAGATGTTCTGAGCTATTGTTGGTGACACAGGAAGCTGGCCTCAAGACCTCCCAGAGGTCCCTTCCAGCATCTCTGTGACTTCATGAGATATCAAAAGAACAGTGCAGAACAGTCCTGCACATTAAAATACAAAATTTGTTTCAGTCTTTGCACATTCTAGCTCTAAATGGATTTCCTGGCATACTATACTGCCTGAGAATAGCTGTCAGATGAGGAAAATATTGGCAGTTTCTCTACTTGGAATGAGAAAAGTGTAATAGCTGTTTTGACCTCATCTTGGAGGCTCAGCCAAGATTTTCTGCAACAGCAGTTCACTAGCTTGGTGTAACCAAGGCTGGTTAATAATAGAAGGATAATTGTGGCTTTCTTCCGGCTTTGGGTGATATTTTAGCCTTTTTTCTGGACCAGAAAGCACAAATGGAGCAGAAACCCAGTGTTTCTGAAGATGAACTTGAATGAGTCTTTGCTGCTAAAGATAGCTATGTAGTTAGGGACTACATAGAAGAGTGACTCAGATCTAGAAAAATAATGGATGAGTGCTGAGACATGGATCAGCATAATAGCATAAAGCAACTCGGTTTCTTCCTCAGCCTGTATGGCCTGTATATGAGATTTGTGGACTCCACTATCAATTCATCAGTGATGCTTGATGGCAGCCTTGAATTGATGAACTGTGAAATTGTCCTGATGCTTATTTATAAGTAAATAAGCAAAGGCTTCCTCTGTTGCTGTGATATGAATCAAATCAATGACGTATCATGATCTCAACATGATTTTGAACAGATAGAGCGCATTAACAGATTCCTGGCCCCTGGAGGTCTGCGTCATCTGATGTTCTTCTATCAAGACGTGGAGGTAATGGATACAGGTAAAGCAACTTATACTCTCCTGCAACGTGTTATAATTGTGCTGAGAAAAAGTGCAAGGAAAGAGTCAAATTCTTATAAACTGGGACTTAAAGCAAGTCAGGCTTGGTCATACCAAGGCATTGATCCCTGCTCATGAAATGAGGATTGATGAAGTTACCAAAGGTTATTAATACGCTTCTGCATATTGCTACTATAAAGCAGCGAAGTACTTCCTTGTGAGTTCAGCAGCTCTTGCCTGTGGGAATTTGTATGAAAGTCACCTTTTAATTATCAAAAAGTGACAGATGACCTTCCTCCTCTGCTTCAGTCACACCACCCGTTGGCCCTAGAAGTCATCCATTTCTTGGCACATGACCATCCATTTACGTGGTGCTGTTACATGACAAATGCCTTCAAGAGGCCCACGTATGGGTAGAAGGGGTGTCACCCCACAAGTCCTTCTGCACATACTCCTTTACCAAGTTCTCCCTATGGGAGAGACATGGACTTCTGGACACCTGTGATGGTGGAGTCTCTTTGAGAGATCACTGAGATCACTCACCGCACAGTATTTGGTGGTTTTAGAGATTTTGTTTTCCAGCTTGAGCACCGAAGGAAGAGTCAGAAGCTGTTTTTCTGAGGTTTCCAAGGTTGTTTATTCTTTCTTATCTAAGAAATTTCTTCCCTGACCTGCTGAGGTCTGATCAGCAGGTCAGTTTGAGGCACACTGCCTGCTCTCTGGGCAGGTCTATTATTTTATACTATAAACTATGTAAATGATGTTTACAATTACTTTCCAATACATGACACCTACATTGCTCTGTCCAGCTTTCTCCCAAACTAATCCAAAATGCCATCCTAACCCAAAAGATGGATGCCATGAAGAAGGAGAAAGAAAGACATACCATGCCCAAATTCCTCTATCTTGTCTCCAGACCCTTATTTTAAACAATTTTTAAAATTCACTTTTCTACCTTCTAACAATCTAATTTTATGCTCTACTTATTTTTTATGATTTGTAATTCTTCATATAAGGATGGTAATTTTCCCAGGGACTGAAATCAAATCCACAGGGGTCTTGGGCATTGTGCCAAGGCTTTTGAGCCCCCTGCTCAGGTTTCGAAGTGTCCAGGGAAGCCAGGGGAATGTCCTGGATTCCCACATCTCCCCCCGCTGTTTGCACTAAAACCACTTCTTTTGCAGCCTTGTTCATGGCCTGCCGTATGCATTGAATAATGCATGGCAAATCAAGCAGAAGAATTTCACGTCCTACTAATATATAAAACCCTACTTAAAAAAGTTCCTTCCACAGTGGTGAAAGATTAAAAAAATCAAACACACCATCCAACCATGATCCAGTGACTTCTCCAAGCTTTGCCACAACCTCTTGCAACTGCATCCTTGCTCTATGTTTTAGCTTTCTCAAAATTTTCAAATCTGGTGTTAGCAATGAAAGTCTTCCAATGCTGCATGGACCTCCCTTTATATTTACAGGGATAGCAGGCCAAATTCTGTCCCCACAAATGAAAAATGTTTCTTGTGGCAATTGTGCAGGAACTTGGAAGAATGGTTTGCTTGAAACATTAGTATAATTACACCAAAACAAAGCATTTTTATACATATCATGATTCGTCTCCTAATGAATGTCTGGAGCCTCTACTGAAAACAAGTGTTTGTTAACCTTCACTAGAACTTGTTCTTCTACTCTGGCGTCTGGACCTTTTCTTACTAAAAGCAGTGCTGCTCACACTAAAATTTATTTACTAACTTACTGATTTACTTACACCTAAACTTAAGTGTGAATAACTTAATATACTCCAATCCATCCAAAGGTTTTAATTCAATCCCTGCACTCTGATTTCTCTCTGAAGAATTAAGAGAGAGACCTGTCTCCCTGACTCCAACACTATATGTTTGGGGGAAGCCTTCTTCTCCTTTACTCTGGGGGTAACTCAGTACCTGTGTGACAAGGACATCCTCTTTTGCCCATGGCTTCTCTCCCAGAGCCTCCAGCACTGCTGCTGTGCAGGAGCAAAGGACTTCCAAATGACAAACCAATGTGATTATGTAGAAGCTGATTTATTATTTGCCTTATACCCTACTCATACATTCTAAAACTACTGTCCACGCGATCACACATTTTTTGATTTGTGCCTCTATCTCCTCCACGTGGTCTGCACGCACCTTGAAGGAAATATGATTGGTTACAGTCCAGTGCTTCACTGTCCACCTTGATCTTGATTATTCTAATCTTGGTATTCTGTTTTTCAGCTTCTTCTCTCCCAATTTAGCACAATTTATGTTTCAGTAGCCTTGATGAATTCCAGACTGTTTGATCAAACAGCAGAAAAAGAGCTAAAAATGGTTAGGCTGGTGCACCTGGTATAAACTGTGGCCTAAGCTATTCATATGCATTGCTACAATTCCCCCTTTTTCTTCTTGCGCCAGCCAGACCTTTTTCACTGTGTTTTCTGTCAACTGAATCAACAATTTTAATATGCATGGAACAACAAAAGAAAATATAATAACTACTAATATTAATAGCAGAGCCCCCTTATATTATCTCTCAACCATCCAGTTGTTCCCCATCCTTCAAATCATCATCTAAACCCCAGTCATTCACAGTCAACTTCTTCATGTTATCTTGCAGTTGTCTGAGCTTCTTGTGAATGGATGCAGAACCTCTCTAGGTTCATGCAACACATCCATTCAAAATCTTCACACTCATGCCCATGTGCCAATAACAAAAAATCTATAGCAGCTCTGTTCTGCAGTGTGCTGTATCTAATATTATCTATACATCAGTGAGCATCTGTTTACAGGGTCTCACTGCATGGGAAAGCAAAAGATAATATCCAGTCTTTTAGAGAAATGAAAATAAATGACCATTGTTTTTAAGTCCAGTTAGTTGAGAAGTAGGAGAAAGTCCATTAGCTGAAAGTGTTGATCTTTGACATCGCTGAACGTCCATTTTGAGAGCCTGAAAGAGGGAGTAGCTGAAGAAGGTTAGCAGGAGCACAATACCATGATGATGAGGCTTTTGTTGGTAAGTTGCTTTTGTAAGTTTCCAGACAGGGCTATGTTTTGGCAGTCGTGTTCAGGTCATGAAAGTGGTTACCTAATTTCTCTTCTGACTGGGCCCCCATTTTCTTGGAGGCAGTTAATGTCTGGTCAGTTGAACAGATGACTTAGATGACTACTTTGAACCTGCTGATAATAAAAACACATGCATATCTTCTCTTTAATTAATGAATCAATTAGGCTTTGTCATTGTACATTCAATACATTGTACATTCACATTTGTCATTGTGCACCTGATATAAACTATGGCCTAAACTATTTAAGTACATTGCTACACTGCTGTTGGGACTAGCCAGGTGCTCTGCAACTTCTCAGAAGCTATGACTGGTTGGTGTGAGTTCACCCCACTTGGTTACCCTGGATGTACATTAACAACCCTGTAAACATATCTATGTATATCTGTGTAAATGTGTTTATTCTTAGGTAAACATATTCCTTAGATGAATGTAAAAACATGGATTTATATTTCATGCATTTTCAGTATATATGTATGTATTTTCTTCAGTACATCTGTATATATCTAAAAGGGATGAAAAGACTATTTTATATTATATAAGCAATTTTAATAGAAGAAAATTTCAATGCACATAGAAATATGGTTAAATGAACACAATCCCAGCTACCACTTTAGGAATCTAATTAACAAGTTTTAACATGCCTGAAATGAAGTGGTGAAAGTAAAACAAAGAGAGTGTGAGGCAAGAGTCAAAGCCTAGAAATCTACTGGGACTTGCCCATACCCATCTCTAAACCAATCAAATCACACTACAGTATAGTAGTATTTTGGTTACCTTTTGGGGTGTGGTGCTAACTGCTGGCTCTATGGAAAGCAGTAGGGAAAAAAAACACACAAGCAAAACCCAAATGAATACACAGCAAGGTGGGCATTGGGTGAATAAGTAAAAATCCCTAGAATGTCATACACAGGAGAAAAAAAAATAAAAAGGTAGTGATGCAGAAGACAGTAGGAATTGAGTGGGCTGGAAACTGACTTTGTCCACAGCTGTAAGTGTAGTCACTTGTAATACTCTCAGGCAGTAAAACTTCTGCTGTATATTTTCCCTTTGTAGGTGGAGCAGAGTTTGTAAAAGAATTATCTGTATTGATTGTTTAGGTCTCTGGTTCACAGGCTGTCAAAATAAAAAAACTCAACTGTGGTGGTGGCTACTAATTGGTGAAGCTAAGTGAATTTTTGTGGCATTACATGCCCTTCTTGGCAAGGGTACTTACTATGGCCACTTCATATGCAAGCTGGTTTTCCGACCCTAATGTAGATCAGCTAATGTGAGAGTAGGCCTCTGGTGCTCTCAGGCATCAACCTTCATTGGGTTATCTTCTAAATGAGCAAAGCGGCTAATAGTTGCTGAAAGCTGTTTATTGCAGAGGCACATCAGTCTCAAAAGGCACAGTTACAGACAT
This sequence comes from Turdus rufiventris, assembly GCA_013186435.1. Taxonomy (NCBI): domain Eukaryota; kingdom Metazoa; phylum Chordata; class Aves; order Passeriformes; family Turdidae; genus Turdus; species Turdus rufiventris. The sequence goes on along the minus strand of PYHW01010717.1, from coordinate 13,024,864 downwards.
CCAAGTCCATGCTAAGTTTTGCCTAGAGTCCCAAACAGAAGCAGAAACTGCTCTTGTCAAGGTCCCGGGAAGCTGATGTTGCTGCGGCAGCTTCTATCTTCTTGGGTTTTGATGGCAGCAAGCAAAGCAAAGCAATAGCAAAATAGAAAAGCAATGGCAAAAAGCACCAGCTCTCCCCAGTGCATACTCTTATAAGAGATTTTTCCAACAAGCTAAGACGCAAACTTGGACCACCACTTTTTAACCTATTAGAATTCTATTTTCTTAACATGCTAGAATATGTATAAACTAGGCATACGATCTATCTTGTTCTATCTGAAAAATGTAAACAATATTCTTTCTAGAGCTCTATTATGTCTAAGCGCTGTCTACAACTACACTCCTGGAGCCTCCACTGAGAACATTAGTATGTTTTTCAACTTCACTAGAACTCACACTTCTACTCTGGCATCTGAACCTTTCACTTAACTCAAAACACTTGAAGGTCATTCTAAAACTTGCTTACTGACTCATTTACTTATGCCAAAACTTAAACTTACACTTCTACTTTATGTGAGTGGTTTACCATACCTCAAGCCATCTAAAGACTTAAATTCAATTCCTGCACTCTGATCTCCTCTCTGAAGAATTCAGGGAGACTCCTGGCTCACTGACTGCAACAAACCAACATTTCTGTTAGGATAGAAGATGATCCCATGAAGGGAGCATGCAAGAAATTTTGTGACTGAAGAGGAGACTATATCTCTGAGTTCAGGAAGATCGACTTCAGGGTATTAAGGTGTCATTTAAAAGTTTGATTTCTTGCAGTGTTTTGAAGATCACGATTAATGTGCATTTAAAAAACTTCTAGCACCCTTTTCAGTAAGAGTACGCATTTTCTAAAGAGACTTCAAGTTATACTACCTACTTCACCCTTACAGATTGTGGGAAAACTCTTTGTGGGCTGACTTTTGCTGGTCTTGCCTCTGTAATTACTTGTGGCACTTTGAGCCTGGTCAGATGCCAGGCACCCACAAAAGCTGCTCACTCACCCTCCCCTGTTACAACTGGACAGATGAGAAAAAATTTATTCAAGGTTTCATGAATTGAGATGAGGGCTGGGACAAAACACTCCAAGGCCAAAACAGGATTGACTTAAAGGTAGTAAGTGAATCTATTGCCAACTAAATCAGAACAGGATAATGGGAAGTAAAATAAGCCCTTAAAAGCATCTTTTCTTCCCCCAACCCTCCTTCCCACAGGTAGGAAGACAACGGTGTGGGGATGCTGGTCAGTTTGTTACCCAAGATTTTCTTTCATTGTCCAGGGAGAGAGAAGTCCTTCCCCTGTGAGGCTGTGAGGTCCTTCCCATGGGAGACAGTTCTCTGTGAACTTCTCCAACTCTCATGAGTAACCAGAACTGCTGGAACGTGACACCTCCCACAGGCACACAGTCCTCCCAAAACTGCTGTGGTGTGGGTCACTCTTCCATGGGATGCAGTCCTCCAAGGACGGGCTATTCCAGCCTGGAAGCAGGGCCCCTCTCTCCACTGGGTCTCCTACTGGTTCACAGCCTCCTCCAGGCATCCAGGCATGAAAAGCTTTTGATGCAAAAATGGCAAAACTAGATTAAATATTTCTTACTGTGCTATGAAGAATCTGAATGCTGCGTACTTTCCGTGAATAGTTCCATGAGGTGCCTCCAGGAGACTGGGGCTTGGGCACAAATAATGACTGAACTGTCGGTGTAGAAAACTTTTCTTTGAATAAATAAGCAATGGGTCTTTTTTGTTTCTTTGTTTGAATCTGTAGAGTACTTTGGCCTTCCAGGAATAGGAACAAACTCTCAATTGACCAAGAAGAAGAAACTTAAAGTATTTGTGACAGAGGGAAAAGAAGTTGCTTTAACTGGTGTATGCATTTTCTTCATTAGATCTAGTTTTTCTAAACCTCTCACAACTGAGAATATCTACCAAGTAAGTCAGTGACTGCTTATCTCTGTACATAATCTTGTCTAAAATTTGGGGGTTTTTTACCATGGGGTATTTGCTCTCTGCATATAATTTGACAGCTCTTGACATGAAGGAATGAGTAAAAGGATTAAATGAAACAGGACAAAAAGGGAGGGGAATAGAAATACAGATATTTTCTTGTGGTGGCAACTTGATGTGTATCAATTATTGATATGAAGAAAGGATGCTAAGGAAGAAAATTTAAGATAATCTATAATGACAGAGTAATTAGTCAATACCTAAATATTGAGGTGTTAAATTACAAAACCAAAAATTATTTAAGAGCGTATATGTAACTTGTATGTAACTAAGTTTTTACTGGCAAAAGACCCCTTGTATTGTGTCTTTTTCACAGGAAGTACATTTTAATATGATGAATATAGGTCGAGATGGTTTATTAAAAAGTGTTGAGCAGTTGATATCAGAAATATTCATTCCAGCCTTACAGACAATGGCCCATGGCTGGGTTGAACCTCAACAAGTTCCCAGTATTAAGCAGGACTTCCTTCGTGCCCTTGAAGCATTTGTTAGTGTCCTGTCAGGAACTCAGCAAAGTCTGTTGGAAAAGGTAAGTATGTTCATGTGGTAAATAGAAAGCGAGGTAGTTGTAGAATGTTTTTGGCTCTGGACCTTTTGAATTAACTAGTGTTGTAGATTACGCATAAAAAAAATGTTTTTGTTAAACTGGAGAATAAACCAACACTTTTGTTTATTGTCCTCAGTATCTCATTATACTTTGATCTGTGGTTTTAATAGTTGTATGGGTGCTTCTGTTCTTGTTTATTCTGGGGCCAGTGCTGTGCATCTATTAACTTCTTGACTCTCCAGTGGCTGTGGTCACTCTTAAATGTTGAGTGATTAATGTATGACAAACTGTTGCTTTAACTGGTTGGTTTCTCCTCACCTTTTGTGAAGGAAAGGGCATGAGAGCACAGCTGCCTGGCTGGTGAATTCTCGAGATTCTAGAGTCCACTTCTGGCTCAAATCAATTTAATTTAGATTGAGCTGGAAATAGGAAGTGAGATACCCCAAGTAGTGCAGCAAGTCAGTCTTTAAAGTTCCTAGATTAGTTGTCATGAATATTCAGAATTTCATGTTTTTTTAACCTTGTATTTTAGATCAACCTGAAGAAATGTGAAATGTATGACCTGCAAACTCTAAGAGGACCTTCAGATTACTTGATGGTTGCTAACAGCATAGAGGCTCTTGAAAAAATAGAAGTCTGCATGAAAGAATGGACCAAACAAATTGAACAGGTGATACAGGGGACAAATGTGAAATACGACAACATCTGAATCTTGGGAGATGAGTCTAATCCTGTTGGTGTTACAGCTACCTTTCTATAAATTTGGATGAGTTAAATCTCTTTATTTTAAAATACTGTTTTTTGTGCTTTTACTTCTCAATGGGAATATTGCCAAGAGCTTTTTCCGTCTGCTAGTTAATATTGGATACACAGTTTGGGAAGCTTAGTCCCCTGTCTTTGATAATTACCTGTTATTAAAGCACAAAAGAGTTAATGGTTCCTAGTGGATTTAATGAAAATGAAAAGAACACAGTAATTGAGTGAACACTATTCTCAGTGGTCACATTTATACTTTGAAACATGCTTTGCAGGTTATTTGCAGAAAATGTAACTGTGTAACAGTGCACTCGGAACAGAAGGAACAGAATTTCTTCTTTAACTTGGAAATAAAAGGACCAAGCAGAATCAAGGTTCTTATATGAGGTGGGGGATAAGTTAGGTAATTTATCAGGCGAGGTTAATACTATGTGTTAAATATAGAATTAATCCATGCTACCTCTGCAGATAAAAAATATGAGCATCACTCACATTACTGTATGATAAAAGGTTCTTGCAGAAAATGACCAGTTGAGAAAAGAAGCAGATGACCTTGGACCACGAGCAGAGCTGGATTATTGGAAAAAGAAATTGTCAAAATTCAACTACCTTATGGAGCAACTGAAGAGCACAGATGTGAAGGCAGTGCTTGGAGTACTCACTGCTGCTAAATCCAAACTACTGAAGGTTTTTTTATTTTTAATTATGACAAATATAAAGAATAGAAATTCTCTTTATACCCTAGCTCATTTTGCTAATGTATTTAACAATGCTGGTGGAGAAAAAATTGAAACATCTTTGGCTTTTGTTTTCTTTTTCCTTCTCTATTCCTTAGCCTGAGTAGATAAAGTTTAAATCTAGTTCAGTTTCTTGAAAAAGACTGGGAATCCCCTCAGTCTAAAGGCTGATAATGTACTTCATTCACATGGCTCAACAGAAATAAATAATTTAAAATATTTGAGAAGTTGATTACTAAATCAGAATATTGAATTAATGAACTGAATTTTAATTAACAAAAAAAAAAAAATCCCCCTAGAATCCCCCTATTTTTAAAGCCTTATTTTTTTTGTTTTTTTGTTGTTACAGTGCCTGTCAAAATTGTTTGTGGAATCATAACTTCTTCTATTGACATAACAAATTCAAGGTCCCATTGCCAAAAGAAAATAAGTAAATAAAAATCTTGTCTCATCAAAATAAGATGTGGAATAAATAGTCATATATCCATAATTCATGTATTTTACAGTAGCTTGAATGCACACTACTGCTGAGTGGTCTAAACCAACTGTATGTTCACAGACAAGTTACTGAAACAAGATAAGGACCTCATCTTGAGTGAACAAGTATAATTCTGAAGCAAAAAATCTGTACTTACAAATGTATTTAGAAGCTAATGACAAACCAAAACTTTTTTTTTTTCTGAAATGCATGCTTTTATTTATTTTTTTCAACTTTCTGTTCTTAGAAGTGGCGCACATTGGATATTCGCATCACAGACGCAGCAAATGAAGCTAAAGATAACGTGAAGTACCTGTATTCTCTGGAAAAATATTATGACCCATTATACAATAGTGATCCTGTAAGCAGAACTTTTAAATTCTCAACATAAATGTCTTGAGACAAGCGATATGAATATATTCTGTAGAATGGGCTTTGAAATGAAACAGAAAATTTTACATCTGCACCTCCAGTCTGAGATTTTGTGCAGTTTTGGTAAACGTGGATTACAGTAATTTCACGACCACAAGGCGCACCGGACTATAAGGTGCACCCGCCGACAGCCAGAAAATTCGCAACATGTAGATCAGATAAGGCGCACCGGACTATAAGGCGCACTTTTTTTTTTTTTTTNGCGGTTGCTGGCCGAGGCCCCGCCTCAACGCGGCAACCATTGGCCCCCGGGCCGGCCTGTACCCGACGGGGCCGGGGCATGGCCGCCGCCTGTCCGTCCGACGTCCCCGGGGCCGGGGCATGGCCGGCGCCGCTCCGTGGGGCGTCCCTGGGACCGGGGCATGGGCACCGCCGTTCCGTGGAGCGTCCCCAGGGCCCTGCTTCTCCAGGAGTCCCCTGGCGCTCCGGGTGACCCGATGCCGGCAGGCTCACCCCGTGCCACCGCTGCCCCAATTTCGGCGGCTCTCCCCTTCCCCGCGCTGGGGCTGCCCCGATTTCGGCAGCTCTCCCCTTCCCCGCACCAGGGCTGCCCCGATTTCAGCAGCTTTCTACCCCACCCCGTGCTGGGGCCGCCCCGATGCTGCACAGGGGATGCCCTGATGCCGGCTTTCCCCACCCCGCGGAGCCCCTCTCTCCTCGCATCCCAACATTGCTGCAGGGCCACTCTCCCTCGCGGCTCGCACTTCTGGGTTGGCAACTTTCACTGCTTTGTCCCTCAGATAAGGCGCACTGGACTATAAGGCGCACTTCTGGGTTCGAGGGAAAATTTTAGTCAAAAGGGTGCGCCTTATAGTCGTGAAATTACTGTAATGGGAATTTCTGGCTACAAAATAAAGTACTTCTTATTTTTGTACCATAGTATCTGTAAAGCTTTTGCTCTGATGAAGAAACTGCATTCTGTGCTGTGGGAGAAAGTGAATTCCTTAAGATGATATAAAAAGAAGAGTAAACGTAATGCTATGCTAAAGACAAAGTTTGATCTTTTGTCTTTGTGTTGGTGGTCAGGTCATAGTTAGACTAACATTTACAGGGAAATTTTCAGCTTCTTGGGTTGGGAAAAGATAAATAGGATTATGTACATATTAAGACAATTATAAATAATCTTCCCATACTATAGGATGAGAATGCTTAGGATGATGCAAGCATAACATGTAATAAACAAAACCAGTCACCCTGAAGTACAGGACTGGAGCAATCTCCGTCTCCCATTATCTGCTTTAAAATAGGTGGAAAAGAATTGCTTTTATTAAAAGTGGTTTTGCAACTGACTGTTCTTACTAGTCAAAGAAATATGACTGGTAGCCATGAAGACTCAAAATTTTGACCTGTCCTAGCTTCCTCTCTCTCCTCTGAAGCTTTTCCCAAAACCATATTGCTTCCAAAGAGTACTCTGGGCAGCCATGTTTGTTTGCATTTACTGGGGGATATTAGAACAGTGTATTCTTCCAGCGTTTCCAATCTGCTATTTGAGTTTATCTACTGAAGGGTTGTTGGGTTATGATACCCATAAAAACAGAGTACAAGCAAGTGACTTTACTTGCTACTGGCACTGTGCAGGGTCTGTTGAACTGGTATGCTTTGTGATTCCAATGCAGGTTTTCAAGGAAATAGGGGTGCTTGCTTTGGAGATGTTTAGTTTTGTCATGGTGTAGCACTTGGATGAAAGCCATAGAGGCATGGAGTGTGAAGCCTTTCCCTTACTGATATTTACCTGTACAATTTTGAGAATAGGTTTGTCAACAAAGTGAAATTGTCATTGCCTTGCAAATTCAGATGTAACAAAGAGCAGTCTGCAAAGTCTTTATCTGATCCTCTTATGGATCAAAGACAAGACTGCTACAGCTTTGAAATTATACTTTTCTTAAAAGTATTTAGTAAAAGGCATTTCTTGTCTATGCAAAACTTACTGAAGACCACGAGGGATATGGAGAATTAAAATGGGTGTGATTGTGTGACCTTGGCTATGCATCAAGCATTCTCTCATTCATGGGATGAGAATATAACATGAAAAGCTCATGTATTTTTCCATGACGAGACCACAATTTTTATAATCATAGGCAAAACAGACTCAACTTAGGGAAAAATGTCTTTATTGATAGTGAAAATACATTTGTGTAGTGACAAGCAAAATCAGAAATTAAAACTACATCTTTGCACCACCAGGCTCAGCTTTACCCCTTCAATCCCCCTTTCTCTTCCTTCTCTCTCCAAGTGGTGAATGGGTTCTCTTTACATGCAAGCTTACATCAGGTTTAGCGACTGAGCATATAAACATACTTTTTTGTGAAAAAAGGGGGTCTTTTGAAGAGGCCTTTACTTCTACCAAATTTCACTCACTGATCTGAATTATTCTAGCCAAGACTCTAGTGACAATTTTTCCCCAAAATAAATTCCAGTGCTTGGGAAATGACATAGGACAGGCAGCTCTGCAGGAAAGGACCAGGTAGACAGGGGCAGAACCATTCTGAAGACAATGTTCATTAATTCTCCTGCGTTTGCTAATTAGGTGTTGTGCCAATGTGCGGTAACAGAGGTACTGAGCAGAGTTTGGACTCTGTGTTTCTTTCCAGGTATCCATGCTGGATGCTATTCCAGGACTCATAAATGCAATTAAAATGATTCAGAGTATCTCTCAGTATTACAACACTTCTGAAAAGATCTCCTCACTGTTTGTGAAGGTTGGTGCTCAGTGGGAAAATAAATATTCCTGGATTGTTTTCTATGTTGTTGCTTGAGTGCGAGGAAAAACAGAAAGGAGCCAAGCAATTGGAGAGGCAGCACTTCAGTCATTTTAATGCTGCTTTTTCAACATATAAGGAATTGGAAATAGTGATAAACTACTTCAAATTTAGGACTTATTGCATGTAATTTGGAGTTGTAGGAACATTTTCAGACTTAAATTTTTACCCTCTGATGTACACAGAATAACTTTTTGTTACATGTTTTGCCCGTTATGAATGGATTTTTCGGTAGAACCAAATATGCTAATTCACATTGCCCTTAAATCTCTGTGTGTTTTCATAAATAAGGAAATGGATTGGAAGGACAACCTCTTCTTTACCATTTGTACTCTCGCAGGCTCTTGATTTTATCTTTGCCTTCAGAAGAGACAAAGTCTTATGACTTTGTAGCCCCCAATGCTATTTCAAGGTTGCTAGAAGATGTGTAGGTTTAGGATGAGCATAGTAAATCAACAGCATTTTGGTTATGTCACGTTTTGGAGGCAGGGTGCTTCAAGGAGGACAGTCTATTGATGTGGCTGGTATTTGGTATTGCTATTTGTCAGGTTTTAGGTCTAGGTCGGTGGGGTCAGAGGAATGGGGTCAGACTGAGAGAATGGCTTTGTCTTGAAATGCTGGTTTTTTCATGAAGTTAAAACTGCTTTTAGGTGACCAATCAGATGATCACAGCATGTAAATCTTACATTGCCAACAATGGCACAGCCACCATCTGGAATCAACCAGAGGAGAGAGTTGTGGAAAAGCTACAAGCAGCTATTAGACTTAAACAGGTAGGTGGGAAGAACATATAGAAAATAGTTTATAAAGTATATTTAGGGGAGAAGGAATAAGACAATTTTTATGTGAGAAAACATTTTATGTTGTGGTGAAGAAAAATGAGTTAACTGAAAAATATCCTCTAGAACTGGAATGTTTATGTTAGGCATAATGAGGAATTTAGTATGTTGTCTGTTGATCTTTTGGAAACAGAATTTTGATGCTTAGTCTATCTTAACTATTTTTAAAGGAGAATTGCTTGGATTTTCATGCCTGTGTTTCTCTTGGTATATCTTCTCACTTGATGTGGAGAGTTATGAAATAGAAATAGAAATTAAAACAAGGAGATTTACTAAACCGAATATATTCCAAAGATGTGTGGACAAGCTATACACTTAGAAAGGGTGATACAGTGAACTGAAAATTCAGTTGGCCTAGACTTGTCAGCAAGATAGCCTTTATTTTTTTGAATACACTTCTGTGATAATTTTTGTATTTTATTTTTATTTGTTTCTTTTTTCCTCTTAAAATATAGTATTATAGGATAATTCGGCTTGGAAGAGTCCTCAGCATGTATCTAGTTCAACCTTCTGCTCAAAGCCAATGCAGGGGCAGTTTGAGATCAGACATGGTTTTCCAATCCTTTATCCACCCCTGTCTTGAAGTTCTCCAAGGATGGAGAGGATTGGGCAGCCTCTTTCACTGTTCAGCTGTCCTTGGGATGAAAGATTCTCTCCTTATATATATCCAGTCAGAACCTCATCCATTTCAATCTATGCCTTTTGCCTCTTGGTTTCTGTCCATGTGTTACTGTCAAGAGGAGCCTTACTCTCTCTTTGGTAACCTCCCTGTACATATTGGGAGCTTCATACAGGCTTTCTGCATTATTATTTTTTTTTCATTCCTAATATGTGCTTGCAGGACTACAACTTTATCCTAATACCTCCTGAAGCAACAAATCTTGCCTAGTTCTAGCATAAATTAGTGTAAATTTGTATGACACCTTACCATCAGCAGTGAGCACTAAACCTGTATTTTTCTATAAAGATATATCAAATTGTCCAGTTGCTGCATGAAAATGTTGAAAAATTAGGTATTCATTTGAGTCTTATTAGTTCCAGAAGCTTTCAGAAATTCAACAGATTGAAACTTACAATTTGAATCACTAATAATGTAGTAAAATCTGGACTCTTTATGTTGATATCTCCAGGTGGGGTTATTCATATCTAAATGTGATAAAAAGAATGAACATTTTATTATAAAGAAAACCACTATTGAAATAAGCCATTTCAGTCAAAACTGTTGACTATGTACTTTGACTCTGGGAAGAATTTAGCAAGTTTGGAGTAAGTTTTGGGCCTTGTTACAAATGCGGAATGAAAAGTGGAAGCTGCCATGATGCAGCATTAAAACTTCGGGAAGTGATTTGTTCTCGAAAGTGATTTTTGAACCTTGATTACTCAGTAAAACTGCTTAGCATGCAAACATTTTCATTCTCTGGAAACTGGCTTGTCATTTTAGTTATTCAATAAACAAATCAAACCCTGCTATGAAATGGAGGGAACAGAATTTCACGCTAGCTAAGGATATGTACAAACATATGTATGTGCAGTTCAGTCATTTGATGATGTGTGTAATCCTGTAATGGCATTGATGGGTTCATTTTCAGAGGCAAATTCTGTTACTCTCTTTTTAGTGTTCATGATTGTTTATTGATGAACCTTCTACTTGCTATTAGGTTAGGATAATACCTGTCTGTGTAAATTTTGTTCTGTCTTTTGTTATATGCTTGACATTTTTTAAATTTTTATTTTAAGGAGTATCAAAATTGCTTCCACAAGATAAAAGAGAATTTAGAACAAAATCCAGCTGAGAGACAATTTGATTTTAGTGAGATGTATATATTTGGAAAATTTGAAGCCTTTCATCGTCGTCTGGTAAAGATAATAGATGTTTTCAATACTATGAAAACCTACTCAACTCTACAGGAATCTAAGATAGAGGGACTGGAAGAAATGATCACAAAATATCAGGTACACATTAGATTTTGTATATTGTGTCAGTCAAACTTCAACCTTTAAAAGAAAACCATGAAAATTAGGGAAGCGTTTATTGAGCGAAATATTAACTCTTTAATAATTGTACTAAAATTACTGGGTAATAGCAATATAAATATGTGATTACTGGGGAAATGAGCAGACAAGATGAAAGAAAGGGGCAAGTGGACATTTGAAAGAAGTATGCTAAAATCAAAGCTGATTGAAAAAAGCAACAAAGTGGGGTGATACTGTGAAAGGAGTAATAGGAGCATGGTTTTGTGCTATGATCAGGAGAAAAAATGAGAAGTGCTACATTTCTGTCTCTACAAATATTGGGCTAGCTGTGAGTGATCCTTTGCTCATTAGTATTACTATGCAGTTTTCTTTCTTGATTTTTTAAGAGAAGTGTGACTTGAGAAACAAGTAGATCTTCTAAGAATATAAATGTTATGTTCTTTTCCTTCCTTCTCAGATAGGTTTCTTTTCTACAAAATGGACTTTCTCCTGCTTTTACTGACCCTGAGTTAGTTTACTTTTTTGTGTAAGTTTATTAGTGCGGTATCATATTTATGGCACCTGTAAATATTAAAATACATCAGTGTGGACTTTGTAGACAGCTTTTTGACATCACATATGATACAGTGACTGTACAGGCAAATATGAAATTCTAGTTTGCTTTACTCAGTCCTTTGCCTTTTTGATATGGTCAGGAGTCAATCAGGCTGCTTTAGTGAAATAACTGTAGTGTCAAATGTGACTATTCCATGGTCCTTCCTGGTTTGATTTACTCCCTCTGTAGTCTGGGGTTTTGATTCCTTGAATACATCCTTCACAGTAGCCGGTTTTCCTCTTTCTTCTGTTCTATAGCCATCTGAGAGTTAGCCAGGGCACAGCTGCCGGGATAGATTAATCTCTTCGAGCTCTTCGATGTGGGCAGGACAGGTGGGGACTGCTCTAAATTTTGTTTCTAGGAGCTGCTCTCCAAAGCTGTGCCACCAGGCTTCTCAGCAATCCAGGTTGCTGGTAATTTTCAGATCATGCATTGAAGATACTATCTTGGTAGGCTGGAACACAGAGATCTAATTTGTTTGGGGCATTTGTGTTTGAAAAGCTGCCTGTGACCATCAGCCCAGGCCGTGAGGCAAACTCTATACAGGTACACCTCATCATCCATTGCAGCACCCAAGTCCTTAAACAAGAGCTTTGTGTGAAACCCAGCTGCTGTAAAGTCAACTGTGTTTTGGGATGAATAACACTTGGGTAAAAAATACTACATGGAAGGTTCTGGATAGGTTGTATAAAGGGCAGAAAATGGATCACACTTTTTTAAAAGTGTGACAAAATTGAGGGACTGAAGTATTTGACGTGTACCACAGCTATAGTTATTATGTGACTGATTATATGTTATTTAAAGTATTTTACAATAGGAGTTTACTATTTTGCTGTTCTTTATGCTTTAACACTTAATCCCTATCTAGGATTTGCTTGTTATTAGAGGAAAAGATGGAAGTTTTATTTACAGCAATGCAATACAACTGAATTTCAGTTGACTTACCATGAAATGGTGGAAGTCAGCTGAGCTGAAAATATGCTGTGTTTCATAGTTATTCTGTGGTAAGCTACTAGGATGTTGAACAGTAGTTCATCATTACAAATTCTTTATCTGTGTCTACAGCTCAGGGGATATACTGATTAAGATATACTTTCATGTGTGTAGACAAACAGCTGTGTAAGAAAAGACAGTAATACTGAATTGTGGGCTATGATGTGCTGCATCTTACTGTGCTTTTTGAATAGTCTATTTATATATGGAATCAGTTGTTTAAAGGACATGGAAAATAATAGTGTGAAAATATTTTTCTCTGTTGAACATTAAGTTTTGAATAGAAATGAACATGTGCATGACAATGTTTAATGAGTAACAAATGTGTTTGATGAAAAGCAAGTCTGAATTTTCAATTCTTATTGACTCAAAAATAAATAATATAAATTAAATTCAAATGGATATTATTACACCAACTTAATTCCTGCAAATATTTCTTTTAAGGGATTTTCTTATATTACTCAGTAAGTACTGGGAACTATTAGCAAAGGTAAAATGTAAGCATGCACAGCCTGTTGTGCTAAATGTTTTGTGTGTTAAGTCTTTTTCATAGGGCATTTTTTGGTAATAGTTTTCTTTTTCTGTGAAACTGTTTAGAGCATTGTTGACAACATGAAGAATAAGCATTATGATTTCTTGGATCAGCGGAAGACTGATTTTGACCAGGACTATGAAGAGTTTTGCAGAGACATAAATGATCTTCATGTAGGTTTTATGATACAATTAGGAATTTAATTTACTGATGAATCCTTATTATTCTCTCTGAGTTACCACCAAAAAAATTGTGCAAATCTCAAAGTTTGTATTCTGAAATTAAAAAATTATTCTATTTCCACTTTAAAGCTTCAATTATTACCTTTCAGACTAGTTTAGTGGAATGGGCCATTGAAGGTCTCCAACAAAAGGATTTTTCATTACCGTATGCTAGCAAGAATAACAAAAATGTGTGATTTCATCGAATGAATAGGCGTGTAGTACAAATAAGTCAGATAATTAACTTTCCAGTAGTTCTGAAATCATAAGTTGGTGAAAGGAAAGGGTATCTGCAGAAGGAAAAAAAATTAAAATGAATGCTTGTCTTGCTTTGGCTGCCAAGGAGGTAAGCAAGCATTCTTTGAGGTCTCTTAGCATGGTAAAACATTGGAGGGTACAGAAGCTTTTGTTGGTTGCGCAGCTACAGAGGGAACTTGGAAAGAAAATGCTTTCAAAGTTGGCTGTGTTTTGTTTAATTATTGTGGGAAGGAAGAAATGGAAAAAAAATACTCACTGAGATCAGTTTCACATAAACAAATTATCTTCTAATATATTGCATGTTAAATCCTGTCGAATAATACCTGGTATATTTGATGTTTGTTCCTTATGGACTTCTTAAATTTAGAATTATTTATTCTTCTTCAGGATGAATTAAGGAGTTTCATGGACATCACCTTTGAAAGTATTCTGAACACTGAAAGGGCACTGAGTGTGTTGCAAAAATTTGAAAGGTAATATGTCCTATTTAGGTTGCTAAAACTCTGCCAGGCAATGGAAATAAGACATTGAGGATGGTGGAATGGAAAGGGGGTAGGGAGCGGGCAGCAGAGCAGGAGGCATTTTCTTAAATACAAACAAAACCAACTCAACCTCTTTACTCTCAGCTGTTCAGCCCTCTTAAGTGTTGTCTTAGTAGCTTGAATGAATAAAAGCCATATTTTTTGTATCAGAAAAAGCAAAATATAGGTGGGTTTTGAACTTCATCTTTCAAAATCAGCTTAAGTACAGGAAAACTTTGTCTGTTGGCATATTTGCCTTAGCTTTGTGCTTGAACAATGACACTAATTTGTTACCACACTGCAGTTAGAAGACAGTAAAATGCATTTATTAAGAAACAGTGAAATTTGTCTTTATAAAATAATACTGTTGTAAAACAGCCTCACTCTTTATTCTGTCAGTTTTTGTATTATAATCTGTTTAATGGGATAGACAGCTAGTGGTGAATTGGTTACAGTTTGCTGCACATAATTTCAGCTCAGTGTTTGAAAACAGTGACAAAACAGAAAATGTGTAGGCTTACTTGGAAACTTTTATCATCTGGTCTAAATCTTTTTTGCTTGGAATCAGGTTGTGACAGCATTTGTTCAAGCTGAAAACACTGCTGCTAAAGTAGTCATTTTCTAAAGCATGCAAGGGAATCTGGAACAACTGTATTTTTCAACAATGCATTAGAAGGATTTTAGAAATGTTGAAGGAATTTTTTTCATGATTATTATTTTTCTAAGCAGACTGCAAATCCCAAATCTTGGCATTGATGAAAAGTATCAGAAAACATTTCAAAACTATGGCCATGACATAGAAACCGTCTGTAAGATCTACACTAGGCACAAGAGGGACCCTCCACTGGCTCGTAATCTGCCTCCAATAGCTGGCAAGATCTTGTGGGCACGCCACCTATTTCATAGGATCAAGGAGCCCATGGAGACTTTCCAGAGACATCCAGCAGTGCTGCAAACACCAGATGGCAAGAGCATAATCCGCAATTACAACAGAGTAGCAGAAGTTCTTATGAAATTTGAGGTTATCTACCACAGGGAATGGCTTCAGCAGGTAAGCAAGTTGATTTTGATCAATATATTCCTTAAAGAAAAAGTTTAAAAGTGGTGGAATCCCTGATTAGTAGTCAGGTATGCTTAACTGTAGACTTATGATGACTCTCAAGTGAGAGATGAAATAAGAAAAGTTATGTTACAAGAAAGTGTTCCTGTTAAAAAAAGTGTTCCTGTAGTACTGTAGCTGAATTAAGGAACAACCTTCATTATTACTTAGAAAGAAAACATATAATGAATGTCCAGTGGTAGGCTTAGCTGCCCCTTCATCTCTGCCATATCCTTACAACTGGTGCAAGGTCATCCTTGTGTGGTGGGAGGAATTTTGTCAGCTGGTTGGCTTAAGGTGAATGCAGACACAGAGGTCTCCTCTGCTCTGGACAATACGCGTTTTGTTTTGAGTGATAATCCATGGGTGCCCTCTGTAAATATATATGTAAAAAGCATCCAGTCTGAACAGATAATAGCATATTCAGTGTACAAGTGGGCTTTGAGCCAGCTATGGGTTAATCCTAAAGGGCACAAAAATGCTCATTCACTTCCCCCCATGTACCCCCAGTGAGACAGGGAAGAGGAAAGGAAAAGCAAAAGCAAGAAACCTTGTGGGTCAATGTAAGTTGTTTAGTTAGTGAAAGAAAGGGAAAAGAAAGTGCTGCAGAGGCAATTCCTCACCATCTCCCATGGGTCAAACAATGTCTAACCAATTCCAGGGCAGAGGGTGGCTAACCCCTTCAACCCCTGCCTTTCCCTTTTCATTGCTGAACATGATGTTACATGGCAAGGAATATCCCTTTGCTTATTTTGTAACTCTCTTTTGTTATTTCATCACATCTGCCTGGTTTTGTGCCCTTCATCCCGACTCCCAACCCACAATCCATTCACTGTGTGGGCAGAGTGAGAGCAAGAGAAGGCCTTGATGCTGTGCAAGCACTGTTCACCTGAAGCATTAGTATGTTATCAACTTTGGTAATGAATCTGATGACACCATATAAGCTGCTGTGAAGAAAATTAAATGCAGACAGAGAAAATTAACCCAATCAGAACCAGTACAATATAATTTCATTTCCTATTCACAATTTTGGGGTGCATGTGAGTGAGGGAAGTGGCATGCTGGCTTGCACACTGCACCCTATGAGTCTGTATCCCAGCCCAGCAATGACTGCCAATCCCTGGCACACCAGAGGCACTTGTCCACACCCACCTCTGGAGTCCCTAACCCAGCTCCTGAGGGGACAAATGACTGAAAGTCCTACCTGTAGGAAGAGCCCAGGAAGACTGAAGGATTTTTAAAACTGAATATGAGGCTATCTGATATCTTTACTATAGCTCCTCTTGGAATTTCTATCTTAACCCTGCTAGAACCCAGGAGATGATAGCTATATATGTGCTAGTCTGTATTTTCTGTCTTTCTCTCTTATCTTTCTTCTTCTAATTGCCTCTTCTTGGAATTTTTTGAGTAACTTAAAATCAAGTGGGCTTAGAGTTTGTGAAGTTGGATGGGCCAAGTTAATACTTTGAGAAGTGTTTTATGTTGACTGAACATTGTACTAAACCTTTTGCCAAAGTTCTATGATTTTCTAAAGTTGCCAGTAAAGTCTTTTTTCCTGTTTTGATCTCTTGAGAATATCTGGTCAGTATTTCTCCCATGCATCTAACTGAGTTAGCCCTTTTTATGTCTTGCTCAACGAGACCTTACAGGCAGAACACTTTTTAGCCTGAATATTCTTCAGAGAACATGGTTTACCTTAAATTCTAAATCTCATTTGACTCATTTTGCCCTCTTGGGTTTTGTACATGGAATCTCTGGCTATCTTTATATTATCAGATGACTTCTGCAGGGGCTACTTTAAAGCCTTGAAATCTCTGCAAATTTCTACTATTGCTTTGGCATATTTTTCACTTCCAGTTTCTTTGTTGTCTTGTCAAAGAACATCTTATAGAAAAATTGGCCTCAGCCTTGTAGAGTTGAAAAATAAGGATCAGAATCTCCAGATTGCAGTTCTGAAGGTAGTGTAACACCTGTCATTGCATTTGCCTGTTGTTTTCAGAACTCAGGCCCAGCTTTTGGAAATCTCTGTTGCTGATAAACATCAGTCTTCTCAAAAAGCATCTTAGACCAGATCTGGAGCCAGAGGTACCAGCTGCCTTTTCTCCAATCTGAGTACGTCAGGTTTTCCTGATCCTTCCTTTTTCACACTTGCATATGACATGTGGTGTGAAATGTAGTTTAAAGAGTCACCAGATTTGATTGTCTGATACTCTAAGTGGGAATTTTTTGTGCCAATTTGGTATAGTAAGCCAGGAGAAATGATTGCAATATTAGGGTACTTAGAATATGCTGTGTTGATACTTTGAGCTGAATATGTATTATTGGTGATTAATTTGGAGTTGAGTGCAAGTTGGGAATCAAGGACCTGAACAGTAGTGCCTCAGCTGTTGTTTCATTATTAATTATGTTTCAGGTACATCATATGCAAATTTGGTGTCATTAACCTGCATATGATTGGTCCTGCTTCTAGGCAATAATGAAAACTGCTATTGTGCTTAGAAAGGTCTTTAACTTCAATGCTTATTCTGCTAACATAGGAAGTTCATATTTGTTTTCATGTACTCTTCACAGAGAGCTGGTGCATATCCCTTGTATGTTATGGAATGAATTATAATGCTTCAGGAAGCCTTCTGCATTTATTTAGCATTTCTATCTTGGACAAATCTTCTTTTTTTGATTCCAGTACTGAGCTGGATACCTGCATCATTCAAAGTATATGGATGGTAGTTTTCACTGCTTTGTCTCATCTATAAAGACTAAGCAGAATGTATGATTCTTGTGGGGCTACATCAGCCCCTTTGGCTAGATGATCTAGTGATCAGATAGTCTGATGTGTACCATGCCTTGATGGAGCAGTCATGTACATTTGCCTTTCATCTTTTGTAAAATATCTGTAACATCCCAAGCACCTCCCCTGAAGTTGTGCCTTCCTTTATAAGGTCTGTATGTAACATCTGCATTCTGATTCTAACCTGTACTAAAACAGCTTGCCTGTTTTCTCCTATAGCAGTCAAATCACATTTGGCAGCTATATAAAGTTCCTGAGCCCGCTCCAACTCATAATCATACAGGAGGTGTATTTGAACAAAATTTCAAGTTTGAAACATACATACATGCCTTGAAAATACATGAAAAGTATATTCATTTTAACATACATGCACTTATCTAACAGGTATGGCAAAAAAATGTGACTACTGCTCTGTGGCCTCTTCTTGAGGCAAGAAGAGCACACAGGGGTGTGGACGTGAGTGCCACAGAACACAAGGTGGAGCTCCTGCTCCACTCCTGAGCAAAAAAAAACAAAACGCGGGAGGGACAAGCGTCCTGTGGGGAATACAAATGGAACACGAATAGGGCTGTAGCTCCTACCAGTTTTTATTCTTCTGTACAATGTAAATAATGTTAAACTTAGTGTCACTTTCTGAGATTTCTGAACATTCTTGCCCTCTTTTTCCCACTTGTTACTGGATGGTTAACATAGTGTAAATCCATTTTATTTTTAAAGCAACATATTTAATTTTATGTATATATATAATTGCTATAGCAAATAATGTTCAACTTGGACATATTAAAAGAACAAATTACCTGGAAGTGTAAAAGTTACTATAATTATTTGGCAGTGTAAGATTTGTGTCTTCAGTGTACCCCTTATTTCCATTGCTATTTTCTGTTACTATAACAATGAAAACAGCATGCGAAGAAAATATAAACGGGAGAGGAATAGAAATATATTTATATACATATTTATCATAATATGAAATATTATTATATTATTATAATTATAAGATAAATTATCATATGTCTATATATAAACAGGAGAGGAGAGTGGGAATAATGAGTATGAAGCTCAGAAATGAGTACAGTAAGATTTGCTGTTGAACTTCACAGAAAAAAATCAACTTCCCTTTTAGGCAGTCAAGCTTTTTTTCTTTTTGAAGACTGATGAGAGTGGATAGAGCATGACATCTTCATAGACAAAAATTGATTAGATTATTTCTTGAAAAATGTTGTGTAAAATGTCTTGATAGTACATGATATGACTGAAGCAAGCAGTATACTTTGCTATATTTTAGACATTGAAAGGTGATGCAAATTTTCTGTGTTCCATAAAAAAATATAAAAAAGTGCGCTAGAAGATATCAATGGGTCCTGAAACTATGGCCTAGGAATACTCTCAATCTCAATGTAATGCGATACATGAAATCTGAGCAGTGAATAAAGAACAACAAACTTACATTAACAAAAGGACAACTGGAAAATAAGAATAGTGGCGAAGTTTTTAATGAAGGAAAAATTTGCCTGCCTGAGGTGGGACTGCTTTTTGGTGTCAGCCAAGTTATCACTGTATGGTGGTCTAAGGAATGCTTCCCTTTCTAATTGCATAGAGAGCCAATGGTATTTATTTAATACTTAAATAAAGCAGTTAAACCAATTGTGTGATTAGGCTTTCCTTTTAAGAATTAAAAAAACCCAATATATAATAGATAATAATTTTTAAAGATTTGCCTGGGTGTTGGATATAATTGTTAGTACCATTACGACTGGTATATCTGTTAGCTGTTGGAAAACAAGTGGAAGGAGAAATGGGGATAAGTTTATTCCAAAGATATGTAAAGAGGTTATCCAAGAATACTTTAATTCATTAAGGAGGTTTGTGTGCAACCTTATTGCAGAATATACAATAAGTTCTAACGAGATGGGGGTTAAGATTTAAGATGGTTGAAGCAAGAAAATATATGGCTCTGATTTGATTTTGAACTGTGAAATGTAGCTTATAACATCCAAGTCCCAACAGAAGAACATCTGTCAGAGAAATAGCAGTTTGGTTATTAAGCATTTGGGTCCATACACATTATGTTAATAAGTTTTTGTTTTGGATTCATAGATGGTATTAATATTTGTCAGCAGTACCTGATTTTAATATGTGCCAAAGAGATATTTAAATGCAAACTGAAGTGTTTTGTTGTAGTGGTTTGTCTGATCAGGAATGATGACTTTATTTCCTACAGGTTGAATTAACTAAAAGAGGACTTCAATCATCTCTCTTGGTAAAAGCACCAGAAACAGGAGAATTATTTGTGAATTTTGACCCTCAAATATTAACTTTAATCAGAGAAACAGATTGCATGGCTCACATGTGCCTTGAAATTCCACCATTTGCAAGTGTTATTCAACAGCAGAGAAACTGGTACAAGAAGATTGTCAACAATTTGCATGTGGGTTTGCTCTAGTTTTTTTAGATATTTGTACTGTACATTAAGATGCCTGGGTTCTGTGCCTGTGGGAGAGGATAAATGAAGACCAATGATTATTCACTAAGAAAACATTTGCAAATCTATTTTCTTATTTGTATGACTGTCTTGAGGCACTTAAAATTTTTTCTTGGCTTTATGTTTTCTGTGAAGTTACTTTGTAGATGCATGGATTTAGGGAAGCTCTGAAGAGTCTGGGAGAGATGAGAATGGGGAGAAAAGGAGGCTTACAAAATGTCTCATGCTTGTTTTCTAAATGATAAGTAATTCATCTCTCCTCCAATGATGGAGTCAACATTGGGCAGCATTTGTTGTGAGAGGATATCTCGGGTGGAGGAACTGGTGGTCTGCTTTTAAAAAGTGTCAAGCATGCAGCAAATGGCTTTTTTTTTTCCCTGGCATTGGTGTTTTACACAGATATCTATGGAACAGTTTAAAAACAGCAGCTGAAACTTCCCTTTCTGTTGTCTTTTAAGTCCTTTAGATCATTTTATCTGCCTATAGGCAGACAGGATTCTCAATGACTCAAGATGGGAATTCAAAAATAGGTGTCCAGAAACCTATAGTTTTAAAGGGCTTCTTGATGCTGAAATGAAAACAAACAAACATAAGTCATATAGTCTTTATGTCTTTCAGCCATAGTGTTATTGCCAAACATGTGAAACTAGATCAGTGGGTTAAAGAGGCATTAGAAAGAAAATAGTATAATAAAGTTCTGGTAAGGCTGATCTTATTAGAATTCCTGGAAAGTTCACTTAGATGTATTTTTCTCCTTGGCATTTTGTCTTTAACTCTCATTTTAAGACTGAAATATCTAAGATTTTTCTGTTATATGGTTTAAGCCCAGTAGGCAACCAAGCATCACACAGTTGCTCCTTACTCCCCTCCTTGGAATGGGGGAGAGAATCTGAAGGTTAAAATAGGAAACTTGTGAGTTGAGATAAAGGCGATTTAATAGGGAAGGCAAAAACTGCATGCACAAGGAAAAAAAATTATTCTGATAAAACTAGGCAGTATCACAGCTATTTGGGAAGACAAACACCATAGCTCTGAGTGTCACCCTCCCTCCTTCTCCCAGCTTTCATTTTTAAGCACAAGGTCATAGGTATGAGATCTCATTAATCAGCTGGGGTCCTGGCTACGTTCCTTCCCAGTGTCTTCTGTGTTCCCAGTCACCAGCAGAGAAGTGTGAGAAGCAGCAAAGAACTCAGTGCTGTACGAGCACTGTTTAGCAATACTCAAAATATCAGTGTGTTAGTAACACAGTTGTGGTGACAAATCTAAAACGTGGCATCATGTGAGCCATTGAGAAAGAAATTAACTCTATCACAGCATCAGTGCAATCAAAGATTGATTTCTGTGTGAAGTAGTACTTCACACAGGGCAACAAATATATATAGAGATATAAAGAGCGACAAATAGTGAACTTCTGCCAAAAATAATCAAATCCCTTCCCGAGCAATTAATTATAACTTAAGAATGTGAGCAATGTACATGCAGATGAATTTTCTTAGTTGAAGTAATCATAAATACGTGTACATGAAGAGGTTCAAATTAGTGTATGTTAACTAATGTTTTCATTCTCTGTTTCAGGTGATGTTGGCAGAATACAAAAGAATTAAACTGAAAATACAACACCCTTTTGAACAACTGATGGCTCCTCGATTAGTAAACGTAGATGATGCTATCCAGCCAGGTCTAATGTCATTGAACTGGACGTCCTTGAATATTGAGAAATATATTAATACAGTTTTTTCTAAGCTAAGTAGGTTACTTGCCTCCTTCCATTAACTTCTGGCTGTCTGTTCTATACAAATGCAAGTTATATTATGAGTTTACAGTTCTTTATGTGATTTGCACTTTATTTATTTGTATATAAAAGATATCAGGATTCTCATCTGTCCTGTATTTCATGAAACATTTTTTTATAACACCACCTTCTTTTTGTTTTGTATGTTCATCACATTTTTACTAATGTATATGTTAGGCAGTTGGGATTACACCAAACATAAATTACAGTGCTAAAGGCCCAGTATATTCTGAATTTAAAGAATGATGACTACTTTTAAAAAGCTCCTTGGTTTCAGACTTTTCCTAGTCCTGCTTTTTAGTTTCTCTAATGTACAAAACAACTTCTCAGGGAATAAAACACTGACTCAGTTGACATTGTCATTGCTCAAAAGCATTTAATGATAATTTTTTTTAAACATCAATCTCTAATGCACACACATCTTGGACAACAGCTTTAGAAAACAGATGAGCTTGTAGTGTTTTCAAAAGATTATCACAAGGTTGTGCTGAGATGTGTTTTTTTCTTGAAGATACCAGATTCCTTTTTCTTCAGCTCAATTAATACAGCAAACATATTTTGTTTCTTGAAATTACATAAGTAGTGGAAATTTTCTTCATTTGAAGTGGAAGATTAAAGTACATTTTGGATGCTAGCCTGACGTTATGCTTAATTTAATTTTGAATAATACAAAAATCAGTGTGTGGATCAGGCACCTTGCTGCTATTTCAGCTTCAGCATTGTGAGCAGATTGCTATTAAACTGAAAATTCTGGTGACTATTTTCTGTTAAGTATTGTTTGTCCTCTAACACTTGTTTGAAACATCAAGATTTTATTTGTTGAGAGTTTCTGTTGCTAATAGGTTCTCCAAGTTGTAACTAGTTCAGGCTATAGAAGATGAAATACTGTTAGTCCTCAAATAAATGTTAATGTCTTCATGTTTGAAATATGTGTTCTTTAAGTTAATCTAATATATATTTATAATAGATATTGTATTTTATATAAAAAGCTATATGATGCATGTTTGTACAATAGCTTATATTTATATAAAATAGCTATCTTTTAGCGTGTAGACAGCGTATGCTAGGTGCATCTGTTATGGTATCTAGGTATGCATCTGTTATGCAAAAATTTAATTATGATTCTTGTGGTGAAGCTTGCCATAAAAGTTTAGATGTTTGAAGTAATTTGGTTAAGGTGCAGAATTCATATACAATTGAATATGATAGCTTGTTGAGGTAAAAATTTGAATGGGACTCTGCAAAGGTTATTGATTCAAACTTTTCGGCTTGTCTTGAATCTTCTGTTTTCTTCAAAAGCTGGGCTGGAGTTACTGCTTGATCAAGTGAATGACTTGGTTGAATTTCATATTGATGCTGTCCTTCAAGAAATGAGTAGAGTGCCACTCTGTGTGTTGCCAGAAGATGAACCACAGAGCTGTGATGAATTTCTTCAAAAGACTAAGGTTAGTAGATAAAAGTTTCATAAAGAAGAGATTGATGACTTTGAGTTTAGATATTTTTCTTTTTTGTGAGATAAAAAATTCTGAATTCAGAATTAATGAAGCATGCATGGGGATACATATGGAAATCCCCACTCACTTGTCTGGGACCTTAAAAAGGAACAAAACTATGAAATGCAAAGAGATCTGAGTGGAGGTGTTCTTTTCATTATTATTGTCAAGTCAGATCTTGTATGATATTTCTTTTATGCTTTCAAATCACTCAAAATTTTTTCCTCTATGACAGTATCTTTTTTTTTTTTTTTTGTTCATTATTCCTGTTTAAATAAGGGAATTCTCCAGCAGTTGCCTGAGGGGAGTAAACTCTGTGGAAAGCATTGTGTAACAAGTATCTCAAACTCTCCTGAGTTGGTAATGGGATGTGGAAAATATATGCAGGAGTACCTGGGTGAAGGTGTTCCGGGAAAACACCCGTCCTTTGCCCTATGAAAATACTTTTGTGTTGATGGTAATTAACTGGAACCACATAAATTGTTGGTTAGAAAGCTGATTAGGGTTATAATTAAATTGAATAATTTTGTGAGGCAATAGTAAGGTATTGCATTTTAGGTTATAATGTGTTTTCTCTTGAAATAAACTTTGGTCAAATAAAGACTAGAAATTCATGTAGATAATCCCTATTCATTTTCTCTTGTAGCAATAAAATTACAAATGAAAGTTTTAATTGTCTTAGTGTATTTAGCTCTTTGGCCCTTTCTCTTTTGACTGTTGTAACAACTCACCTTATTGTTAAATATAGAGTAAAATTTTAGATAATATTATATGGAATGAGTGTTGTAAGCCCCAACATCCATAGTTGTTTGTGTTGATCTTGCTGCTACCTTCCTGACTGGGCAGGTACTAAAATGTATATTCACTGAGGTAAAAATATGTGAAAGTGAGCACAAAAACTTCTCTGCACAGTATGGCAACTTGGAAACTGCAACTGCTACATAGCAATTACACACATAGCAATTACAATGGCCAATTGAGTTGAGTTAGCAGAGTAAGTGGCATAAGAACCCCAGTTATGGGTACAATGACAATAGTAACAGTCTGCAAGCTTACTGTAGCTTTTAATTACAGGGGACTAGAAGTAACTTCTGTCACCTAACAGGTGTTTTTAAGTTTTTAAAGAAATTGCTGCAACAGAAATAATTACCCTGTGGAAAAATCCCAGTGTACTTTGTTTAGTAGTTGCTGTAATACTAAAAATCTCATTTGCCTTCTCTCTCAACAGAACCATTAGGAAGGCCAGAGATTATGTCTCAAAATTTGGAAATGGCTGAATATTTCCAGTTATTGATTTTAATTAAACAAAGCTAGTCATGTTTGTTTATGCTGAATGAAATATAAGGCAACAAAGTAAAAAATTAAAAGGCCATTATAGATAGCAATTATAGTAGGCTGAAGCATACTTGATTGATTTTATTGTATGTCTAGGAGAAAAAAAGATGCACAATACTGTAATAAATTTCCAAATTGTATTTAATCTCATCCTTTGATTTCTTCTCTCTCCAGCTGATAATTTTTGTGTTTATTTTAATGATAAATATTGCTTCTATAGATTTTATCTTCTATTTAGCTGAAAATGGTAAATATGATTGGCTAACAGTCATTAAGGCCCAGCCAATTAATGAAAACTGGCAATGATTAAAAGAAGTGTTGAATCTCCCATGTCTACATTGGAAAGTTATGAAATTAAGAAGCCCTTGCTTTTGGGAGCCTTTTAGTGAAACTAGGCATTATAAACATTGATTCATGATATTAACTAATGAATTAATGTAATTTGAGAAAGAAGCCAAAACAATGTTGAAAGACATTTATGATGTCTTGTCGAAACCTATTATTTTGGAACAAACCAATTTAAAACTAATGTTGTATATAGATCTGGTTTTTCACAAATGTTAAGCCTTGACATTTGTATTAATAAAGAGTGAAATTGATATGAGAATTGTGATAATAAGAGCATATTGTTTTGGTTTGCTAACAGGAGCTCTGTATAAAAGGTTCTCGGACTTTACACTTAAAAAGCTCACTGGTAGAAGCTGCTGCTAATGATCTGATTAACATGTTACTTGACACTGAGGAACAGGTCAGTAAAGAACATGAGAAGTCAATTGTACCCAGTGGTGAAAAAAGGGACAAAAATACAGGTAAGAAGAATGTATTGTATTGCTTGGTGTTTGTTTCTTTTTCATGCTGATAATTTGTGTTGTGGAGCATTGTAGTTTAAGTGACTGAAGTACTGAATAGTATCTAATGTCTAAAGGCTTTTCTTTGAATTTGCCTGGATAATGAATAATCTAACAATCATGTATTATCTACAAAGTAGGTCAAAATTATTTATCTAGCTTGGACTTTGAAAGATTTGTGTCATAGAACTACTTAGTGGCCTTGGTTTATTGCTGGACTTCTAAGAGAAAGAGAATAAGAAATAATATCTAAATTTTTATGATAATCATGCCAGTTTGTACTGAATAATAAGGCAGACAGGAATAAAAGGCCTGCTACATTGAGGTGCAGATTACGAATGGGTAATTACGTACTTCCTTAAAATTATTTCAGACACCTGTGAAGGTATTACTTTATGATATTTTCAAATTCCTTAAGTAAATTTAACAAACTGGATTTATGATGTTTTAGTGACAGAAGAGGAAAGAAGATCAAAAAGCTTGACTTCCTCACAAAATTCCAGTGAGATGTGGGCTGGCCTGTCTCCTACAGCAAAGAGGAAGAGAATGGATTTAGAAAAGCTGGAGGAAGAAGCCAATGAACTGCTTTCTTACTTCAATAATCGTAACATTGATGCCCTTTTGAAAGTAATTCGAAACACTCTGGAAACCATCCGCAAGCGCATTTATGCATCTTCCACCATCAACTTCATAGGTGACTGCATTGTAGTACATTGCCCTTTTAGGTTATATAAATCAAAATGTAAATGTAATATCCCATAATTATATAAATGAGAGTTGCAAGTGTAAAAGAGGGGAAAATAAAGAGATTTTTGTTAAGCTGTTTTGTTAAGTTAAAATTGTGTATTTCCAAAGGTATTTTTTCTTGTGACAGTAAGGAAGTATCATTACAGTGCTGTTTCTCTTGGGACTTACTGTATTGTTCTGAAGCCAATGTTATGTTTGGAGCTGGACTTGATAGATAAGTTTCTGATAAGACCTTGACAACTGGATAAGTTATCACTAAAGTTAAAAGTTATCAATTATTAATATAAGACCTTGATAACTTGTCAAGATCTGTTTGACCTTGACTTTTACAGAAAACAGTATAAAAAAAATAGAGGTTTCTTTTTTCTCTTACTAATTGCCTTCAGATATTTCCATACATGGTGATGCAACACTCTTTTGAAGTGTTCTACTGTCGCATGCTTTTAAGAAAGAAAAGTAAGGGCAGTTGTCTCTGGTCTCCATAGTTTATAAGGTATACAGTACTGTGAGAGTCTAAGGAGGTTCCGTGCCAAATTTAATATGCTGACTGGGAGTACCAGTCAGATAATAAAACTGTCTGCTAAACAGAGTTTAGCTGCACAGAACACATTGAAGAGGAGCTTCATGGAGAAAAGTAGCTCTGCACTTACTTTTCACTTGTGCTGCTGTAGAGTTTAATAGTACATCTTATAAATTACTCAGGAATTCTTCTTCCCTTCAGAAATTGCACTCGATACTCTACATTAGGAGATACAACAACGCCTAGTTTGATGTCTTGAAAAGAAATATGAACAGCCTTTTTGTTTTGTTTTTGTCTTTTATTCAGAAAATCACAGTATGTCTAAGCAGAAAAAAGGTGCTCATCCTATAATTAGGACTAATATTAACCTATCTATCCCTAATATCATCATGACACCCTCTTTGGATGAGGTACAGCAGACACTTAATAAAGCTGTAGATTTTGTTGTGAAAGTAATGAAAGGAGTTCGACAGTGGAGTAAGGAGAGAATATCCAAGGTTGGTGTCTTTAACAGCCTTACTTAGAACTAATGATGCAAAACTGCTGCAAATAAAAAATATGCATTATTCTCTCTTCAGAAGAAAGTGTTAGAGAGAAAAGTTCTGTTGCGGTGGGGGAGCAGAGACAGCGATTCTGATGATGGACTGAAAGAGACTGGAAAGAAAAACAGCCATGGTAATGATAAACTCTGACATCACTAAATTTAAATGTTAGGTAAATGTGATTTATGCAGACTATCGGAAGATATTAATTACAAAATGCATCAAAAACAGTAGATTTAATAGATTTTCATAGATTTAAAATTGCCTCAGAGAAGAAATCTCTTTGTTGTTAGAAACCAGGTTTGCCACTAGTACTTCTGTGGATTTGAGTAAGGGGATTTTTTTCTTTTTTTGTGCTTCTTGAAGAGTTTTACTGCTTTGGGTTATTAAATATATATTGGTTAGAATCATAGCCACTTTTGCTACAGAATAATCTTTCATGATTTGACCGTTTGGTTTGTAATTTGGCATGTTGAAATGCCATCTTAGAACTTGTGCTTTCCATTTAAGAAGGGTAAATTTAACTCTCACAATACCTGATATTGAATAAGAATATCCATGTAAATTGCAATACTGGTGTAGAGAGGATTGTGTAAAGATTGAATAGACTAGAATTTCTAAAAGGATTTTCATTATTCTGTTTTGTAACCAGACATCAAGTTATTGAAGTCATTAGTTCAAGGAAATTTAAGATGGTATCTTTGATGGGGGTTTTATTCTTTGAAATGCTTTAAAATCAAGCCAGGTTAATTGTTCTACATTGTACCTGAGATACTTAAAACATACATTTGGGTCTTTTTAGGCTAGCTCTCTCATATGCACCTAAAAAGTAGGACAGTAATACTTGAACTGGTTAAGAAGTTAAATTGGCCTTTCAAAACTAAGAATTTTACTTGCAAGTGATGAAATAAAAAATTATCATAAAGTCAAACTTGTGGGTATTCGCTAACTGATGGACTTTTAAAATGTTTGTTCGTTTATTCCTTTTTGGGAAGTGGTTATGGTCATCTTCTCAGAGTTAATACTAATTTGTATTTCAAATTGTCGATTGTGGGATATTTCAGAAAATAAAACTGCTTAGTGCCGATATATAAGTAAGCAAATGCTGATATATAAATAAATCACGTAGATGAAGCATATAAATAAACCTTGTGGAGGAGGGAGAGAAGAGGAAAGGTTCTGTTTGAAAGATTGGAGTGGAACTGATTCCAAATTTGACAGGGTATCTAGATGGAGCAATTTTATTAAAATTGAGATGTTTACAAATTTATGTTGGCCTGCTTGACTTCTTGTTACCTTTAAGAACACCTAACTTTAAAATGCATGCTTACTGAAAAAATGTCATTTGGTTTTGTCTATAGGAATTTACTACTCCTAACCAGTATGTCAGCCTAAGCCTGCTTTTTTGTTTGAATCTTCTTTTATAGATAGTCTATCAGATGCAACATCACTCAGTTCATCTGATCCAGTGCACAGCCAGAGCTACTTCAAGAACGTTTCAGAGAACAAAGAAATTACCAAATTAGTATCTTTACTCAGCAGTGCCATCAATTCTACAAAAGGAGTAAGACAATTGAGATGTTAATTTAATATCACTATCCAAGGGATATTAACGTATTATTTTAATATCTTTAGGTAATTAGGGTAGGCACTTAAAGCTGTGATTAAATGTAATAATAAAAGTTTAGGATGGTGGATGCAAAACATGTGGCTGAACATTTGCAAATATGCTTTAATAGTGTAACATGGATTAAGTGTACTCTGTTCCAAGATTTGAGGTTTTGAATATCGCATAAATTAAAACATCATAAAAAACTCTAAGTAGTTGTGTTGTATGTACCTAATGCAGCCAGGATGATTTCTGCCACATTATGGAGAGATTCTGAAGGTTCTTAGAAGAAAACTGGCTATCAGATTGGCTTTTTTTAAAATGCTGCATAGAATTTTTCTTAAAGAATATACATAACTTCTTTGCATTGTTCTTATTCTATGCACTCTTTACTAAACTGTATTTCTTTAGGGAGCTCTGCATCAGTTTCTTCTGAGGCTGGTCCAATCTTTTAAGAGTCTTGCCATGTGCAAATCTTTGACTCAAGGCCTTGTAACTTCAGTGGTACTAAAGCATAACTACCAGGCTGGTAGTCAATAATGGTGGATAGTTATCATGGAATTTTGATATTTGGTATTTTGTAATATTGTAAACTTTTACTATTAGTCAGTTTTAAATGCCTGCATGTGCTATATTTATCATAAGTCATGATGTGGATTATTTCTCGTAGCAATCATCTCTCATTTACTTGTTTAATTAGATGCAGTAATGATTTAACTTTAACCTTCTCACATTTTTCTGAACTCCTGAGAACCAAAAATATAATTCTCTTGTGCACTGAATTGAGTGTAGAAATTAATGTTTAAAAAAAAAGTCTCATAGATTCATCTGAAAGAATGAATTTTTCTTGTTATATTGGGCCCTGGAGCTCGGGTTTCAGTTTCTAGTGCAAGTAATGGCAGGTAAGGACAAGTGTACTCTATCCTAGTTTTAAACTTCCCACTGATTCCACTGATTTTATTGACTGAAGATTTGCTTAATTGGCAAATGTTTAAACTAATCTGACAAATTGGAAGTGATTAACATAGAGTTTCTGGCACGATGTGTGATCAGTAATGGAACTTGCTGTAGCATAAATTTACCAGCAACCTTTTGTTTAGTGAGGTGATTCAACCTGCTCTACCATGGAGTTTGTAGTGTACTCTAATGAGCAGCTGCTAAGAAATTATGTGTATGATATACATGTGACACTGTGAATCTTTCTTTGAACTTGTAAATGTCTTTCAGGAAGTTCTTACAGCTTTGGAGAGTTTTAGTCGTTACCACCATATATGGCAGAGGGACAAGGAGGAAACCATTGATAAATTAATGGTGGGAAACCCATTACTCTCTGAATTTGAATCTGAAATTCTGCATTTCCAAGACCTGGATCTGAAAATCAATTCTGAACCTGAGTATATCTGCGTGGGAGCTATTGCACTGTACACTGGTATAGTTCAGCTTCTCTCCAGAGTCATGTACTTTCTGACTCTAGTAGGAAGGAGAGATGTGACAGTTTTGGATGGGTGAACTAGATTAAAATGGAAAGGAGAAAGGGAGTGAGAAAGGCGGTTTGCTGTTTTGGCAGTAGATGCATGCAAACGAAACACTAACACAAGAATATTTGTGAGACTCAGCTGGAGTTTATTAACTCACCTGGATACTTCTGCTCACTTACGTGGTGCATGGTAGATGTTTACCCATCCTTCTGTCACTGATTCCCAGGGGTACATATTTCATGGGAGTAAGATGATAAATTTATGTTATTTTTCTCCTTGCCTGGCTTCATGCAGTGAGACAGCTGGACCCCCTTGTATCTAACACTTTCACTGATGCTATGATCAAACTTTGTTTCTTCAGCTTTCATAATTAGACTCCCGATTTCCTCCTCACGTTATTTTTTAAAAGTTGATTAATTTTTGAAAAGATTTTTGACTTGGATGAGAATATTATTCAGTTCATTAGTGATGTATAGAAAATAAGTTTATATAATGGTAAACGAACAAGATGAAAAGTATGGAGTCCAGCTTCATCTTTCCAGTAGATACATCCTAAAAATATCTGATATCTAATGTCTGTTAATTGTTCAATGTTTTTAGATGATCTTTCTAGTAGAAAAGATGATAAAGTTCTTAGAAGGAGGAAAGCAATTGTGAATTGAAAGCAATTTTATTAACAACTTCAAGGTGTCCATGTGATTTCATCATCTCTATATATGATGGGTCAGACTGAAAAACCAGAACTAGCACCAAAGAAAACACATGTAATAAAAAAAAGATTAAAAGCACATCTTAAAAAATACTATGTCTAATACCTATTTATTGTTCAATATTTTTAGCTGATCTGAAGCTAGCACTGAGATCAGAAACCAAAGCCTGGATGACTTTGCTGGGGTGTCATTGCAATAAGAAGTATAGAACACAGATGGAAGCAATTTTGACTTTTGTAGAGGAAATGGGCAAGAAGTTAAATCGCACCATCACGGACCTGGATGATATCAGAATTGCCATGTCAGCTTTAAAAGAGATCAGAGAACTACAGAGCTCTATTGACTCTCAAATTGGCCCCATCGAGGTAGCTAGTGGGAGCTTAACAGTGAACTTTGAAAATGTGTCATTTAATATGTGTTGAATGTTGAGTGACAGGACTCTTATGTTCCTGTAAACCTTTTTTCTGTAAAATTCTGATTTGGGCAAATGTAAACTTGCTGAGGTGAGAGGTGGTTCAGTGAACAATGCAGAAATTGAGTGATGTAGGTAAAAGGAAGATGAGAATACAGGTATTTAATGCAAGAAATCTTTCCATACTTTGTGGAAGAAGTCTGTGTATGAAAAGGAATGAGAATCCTATTTTTTTTTTTAGCTAAACCTAAAGAGGAGTAAAAAGCTAATATTAAGCAAACTATATGAGATGGATTGCTTTTATCAGCTTTATATGTTCATGATTCCTGATTTTAATTCTGCAAGCAGGAGCCTTGGGTCCCTAGGCACAAGAAGTGATGCTTCAGGTTTTTGAAAGGGAGGTTGGCATATTTTCCATGTAGTGTTGTAGTAGGCAGAT
Source organism: Turdus rufiventris (assembly GCA_013186435.1). Classification (NCBI taxonomy): domain Eukaryota; kingdom Metazoa; phylum Chordata; class Aves; order Passeriformes; family Turdidae; genus Turdus; species Turdus rufiventris. The sequence goes on along the minus strand of PYHW01010717.1, from coordinate 12,992,898 downwards.
AGTCATGTTTCTATTTTTGAAATTTGGCTACAGTTTGATCAAACTGGAAAGCATGAGTGGAAATAATTCCACTTAATGCAAAAATTTTCAAATGAAATGGTTATGCCACTGGGTCATTGATACTTCACTCTGTGCTAATTTATAGAAAGCGAGTTTCAGTTGTGTTTCAATGAAAATTCACTAAGGGTTTTCAGTATGTGGACTGTTATATGTTGATCATGCAAGCAGAAATCAATGCTCTGAGAAAAAAAATTCAGATGTTTCTTCTGGTTTGGTGTTGGTTTGCCGGATTTTGATAATGGTTATGCAAGAACAGAATTTCTTAAAATGTTAGCATGCATACATGTCTACAAAGTTAACTGAAGTTACTGTTTTCTGTACCTTGATCCAAATTTCTGGCAGGAATCCTATGCTATGTTGAACAAATACAATCTACTTGTTGCCAAGGAAGAGACAGAGAAGGTGGACACGTTGTACTACACCTGGGAAAAACTGCTAATCCGTGCAAATGAAGTGCAGAATGAGCTCGTTGCTTTGCAGCCCAACTTCAGAGGAGAGCTTATTACTGCTGTGAAGAATTTTACTGAAGACTGTGCGCAGTTCTATTCAGATTATGATCAGGCAAGTGTTTCTATTTTATTGTATTAAAAACATTTTTAAGGAGCAATGGGACCAGGGAAAGGTTTTTGCGTTTGGCTAATTAATGGGATGGGTCTCTACGTTTGAATAGGTTTCTTCTTAGGATGGTTGAGTTTCAGTGCAGAGCAGGATTGGTTAATGTTTTGCATGTGACTGATGTAATGCTGGTAATCAGTTCTTAAAAAATTAAGAATTGAGGTATTTAAGGTTTTTGAAAAACATCTAGTTACCATGAGCAAATGTGAAGACTAGGATTAATGATAAATTATGTTAGAAGAGTTTTCTGATGTTGGTATATGTACAAGTAACTTAAGATCTCACATTCTTTTTCATTAGAGTATAAATTAATGAAGTGGAGCTAATCTTGTATCATCTTTTAAGTAATACTGACTTTTACTCAAAAGTCAGCTCAAAAAAAAATGAGCTATGACTTCCTAGCTTTTACAGTACAATGATAAATTTCTGCATTAAAAATACAATTAGTTGCCTCCTTTGAATTTTTAAAAATCCTTTTTAAAAAACTCCTAGTTCAAGTAGGTTAACTGTCATCTCTTGGTTCAGTTGTTATCTGATCTGGGCAGGGGATCTGGAGGCTGCAAAAGTGTTTGAGGTTAACATTTAGTGACAATTTTGAAAATGCTAATTAGAAATAAGCTGTGGTTACTCTCACGCTCTAAATTAATGACTTTTTGTTTGGTTGTTTTTTTGTTTTTTTTTTTTGTTTTGTTTGTTTGTTTGTTTGTTTATTTGTTTTTTCCCCTTTAGACTGGACCAATGGTGGTTGGTTTAACACCTCAGGAAGCCAGTGACAGACTTACTATATTCCAGGTACTTACTATATTCTAAGACACAACTTAATACTTACTACAAGTGAGCTAACACCTAAAGGCTCTGAGAAGGAATCTCAGTAGTTGAATGAACTTTCATTGATAGATAGGGTTATTGCTTTGGCAAAGTCTGATTTGTCTTAGTGAAAACTAGGTTGGAATTTTTCTATGCATTTGCGAGGTATAACTGATTAAGTTTAATTTTTTTAGGAGTTAACAGAAAGGCTGCATAGATAATGAGTAATGATTACTAGGTACAATATCCTGATTAGAACCTTCCCATAAGTTTAGTGTATTGGGCTATACTTGTTTTCATTATTGTGTTTATTTTTTTGGTTGAAATCTGTCCTTGTAGCATTATTAATGTCTATTCCTTCAATAACATCTTCTAATGCTTTTCCTTTTCCCATACTGCTATTCATTTGACTTCCTACTATGTTGCCTGAGTTATATTGCAATTGACAATTAAATTATGTTTTCCTTTCCTGCTTTAATGGTAGTAATTCTTCCTTCAACAGTCAAAAAAAGGATTTGTACAGCACACTTGGAGAGGTAGAATTTGCTGTATCCACCTTTTTTTGCTTTGTGTGTCATGCTTCACCTCTTTCAAGTGCAATCTTAGCATTTATTGTTCTGTCACTGTGCCATATGAGCTAAATGGCTTTCCTGTCAGCTTCTAAAAATGTGCCTCCAAGCTAAAAGTTACTTTTCTTAAGAAAATTGTTGACAAAACTGTTGACAGTGTAAGCTGTTATTATCTCTCTATATCTTTCTATTATTTCCTGGATTTTAGTCTAATTCAGCTCTAATCATCATTTTGGATCTTAAATATTTACATTTTTTATTAACTTTTAAAATTTGTTTATTATTATTTAGTTATTTTCTTTTTCTTTCTTAGAATCGATGTGATAATCTCTTTCGGAAATACATTACTTGCACAGGTGGAGAAGATCTTTTTGGTTTGCCAGTTACTCAGTGTCCTCAGTTGCTTGAAATAAAGAAGCAACTGAATTTGTTGCAGAAACTTTATAATCTATATAACACTGTCATTGACACACTCAGTGGCTACTATGATATTCTTTGGTCGGAATTAGACATTGAAAAAATTAACAGTGAACTTATGGAATTTCAGAGCAGGTGAGAAACTGCTGTGTTAAAGCTGCCTAAAGTACTTCTTGAATATGATTATAATTGGTTAGCACCAGTCATCATATATGAGCATGTGTTTATTTATTGAGGCATAAAAAATGTGAATTTAAATTGAAAAATATATCAATTATCTAGATCATAAACTAAAAAAAATAATCCACTTAGATTCTAAATGTTGAACACTGTTGTTCCTTAGACAGATTCTTGGCATATATTTTAATAAGCTTGGAGTATACATTAAAATTGCTATTTATTTTATCCGTGAAGGAAAGTTTCAGTTTCACCCTTTTGCTGTAGTATTGTTGTTCATGAGAGACAGATTTATGCTTGATATCAGAGGCAAGTTAGTGAATTGCTGAATAGTTTTTCTACAAAATGGATTATATTACATGCAATAGAAGCTGAACTTTTCATCAAACCAGGAATAAAAAATTTAAAGAATTAAATCCTGAGGAACAGGAATTTTGCAACGCTCAGAACAGTTCATACCATCAGTTTCACCAAAAGATAAAATCAAGATGTAGAACATTTCAACTGGTTTTGATGGTTGCTTGCACAGAGTTATTTAAAATTATGAAGCTACACTCCCAAAGGGGAAGCTGTAAGTGCCTACCCAGCTATCAGTCATTGAAATAAACTAGAAACAGATTTTCTCACGTGGAGAAGCACATACACAAGCTCCAAATTTCAGGTAACCTGAATTTGGAAGGTATGTCTTCTGCTGTCAAAACCATATACTGTGGTTTTAGAGAAGGAGTATTTGAACCTTTTTGAAAAAGCTTGCTTTGTCTCACTGTAGGTGCTGTAAGCTCCCTCGTGCTGTGAAGGAATGGCAGCCTTTTCTTGACCTAAAGAAGACCATAGAGGACTTCAGTGAATGTTGCCCGTTGCTTGAGCACATGTCAAGTAAAGCAATGATGCCTCGGCACTGGAAGCAGATTATGGATCTCACTGAACACAGATTTGATGTGGAGAGTGAAACATTCAAACTGAGGAATATAATGGAAGTTCCACTATTAAGATATAAAGAGGAAATAGAGGTATTGTGAAGGAAGATATATGGATACATGAAATCAACAATCTGCTTGTATAGTATGAGTAACAGGAGCAAGAAGAAAATCAAAACATTTCTGTAGAAAGAACAGAGAAATTGACTATCACTTCAGGTGTTTTATAAAATTATGACACAAATATATGGTGGTGTCAACATCTTTTTTAAAAAAAACAATTCAATTTGGCCCAGGAGTTAATTTATACCTTGCTTTGAGACATTAAACATATGAAAAGTAATCACTATGTTATTATTTTATTTCCCCAAGAGTTGATTAAATTGCGATATGGTATACAGATTATTAGCTATGGTGTTTGTATATCTGTAGACCTTTCCACTAAATAGTTGCTCCTGAGCCTAATGTTGCCTAGTGTTAAAGGAAATAAGAGCTAGATTCGTGTATCAGGGACTAGAAGGATTAATAGCTGGTTTTAACATCCTGTTTATTTAAAAGGATATCTGCATAAGTGCTGTGAAGGAGAGAGACATTGAGCAGAAATTAAAACAAGTGATAGCGGAATGGGATGACAAGGTGTTTGTCTTTGCCAACTTTAAAACTCGTGGGGAACTTCTTTTAAGAGGTGACAAGGTGTCAGAAACAATTGCTACCCTGGAGGACAGCTTGATGATCCTTGGTTCTCTCATGAGTAACAGGTAACAGGAAAGGGAGGGCGGGAATGAGAGACAGATAAAAATATTAGCAAAAGGCTTTGTTTTAATGAATGAATCTATTGTAGAAAATAAAGTAAATAAACATCTAGATAAAATCTAAGTGCTTGCTTGGCTCGAACTGTTCATGGGCTAGTTCTTACTGTATCTAGTGTATCCCCCCAATAATTGAAAACATGTAGATGCAGCACAGATTTCCTGAATAAACAGGAAAAGTTTTCATTGATGAAAGAAAGTGGGGACATGAGAGAGCACTCAAGAAGGAGTTTAGGAGACTTCAGGAACTCTATGAGTTTACAGCTTTCAAGGTGCTGTGTAGTCCCTTTACCTTAGAGGGACATTGAAGCCTTGCTCCCATCCTCCTTCTGTTGGAGCAGAGCTGTGCTGTGTACACCTCGTGTACACAGCAGCAAGTTGGACCTGGTTGGATTTAGAGCTGCCAACTAGCTGAATTAAGTTTTTATTCTTTCACTTGAAAAAATTTAAGCATAAAAACTAGTCCTCATCCTGTGAGTTATATTTTGCTTTTCAAGAGTCTTGTTTTCCTGAAATAAAAAATGCCTCTTTTAAATTTATTTTTCTTTTTTTTAATTGTAGATACAATGTGCCATTCAAGACGCAGATTCAGAAATGGGTGCACTATCTCTCCAACACCACAGATATAATTGAGAACTGGCTGACTGTGCAGAACTTGTGGATTTATTTAGAAGCTGTTTTTATTGGTGGTGATATAGCAAGACAGCTTCCAAAGGTTTCTAGACATGCTGTTTTTCAATTTGCTTATCAAAATTTTGGGAATAAAACTTAACTGTGATATCATAATTGATGCAGTAACAAAACTTGATTTCTTTTAGTATTTAACAAAACTGGTCTTGCTAGGAAATTGGGTAAGCAGTGCCAATGGAAGGCATGGTGTGAGAAAGAATAATAAAATTGTTTGATTTGTTTGATCTTTTGATTTCTAGATTTTAAAACTGATAACTAATATATACTTAAATATATATTAGTGTGTGTAGTGTGTCTAGTAGTGCCTACCACTAGTGTAGTAGTTCCTAGGAATCCTTGTCTTAAACATTACTGCATGGCTTTTCAAATTAAAAATGAATTTTAGTTTTAGAAGAAAAATCTTCAGATTTGAAGCTTCAATCCAAGTATAATGAGTTTTTTGTCTTTTTCTCTAGAAATATATGAGAAAGCACATAGCAGGCTTAAGAGTCAAGTATAAAATAAGCTGTATTATGTAAGCAGAAAGAATTGTGTCTAAGATGAAAAATTTCTAGAGGACTCATAATTACTAGTGAGAAGATTGCTGTTGAGATTACTGGTTGCTGGTTCTGGAAACAGGTGCTTTTTCCCTCTTCTCTCTTCCTTCCTCCATTTCTTCCACTCCACATTCATTGTCATCTTTCAACAGGAAGCAAAGCGTTTCTCTAACATTGATAAATCCTGGGTGAGGATCATGAACCGAGCTCATGAAACACCCAATGTTATTCAGTGCTGTGTTGGAGATGAAATAATGGGACAGTTATTGCCACATTTACTGGAACAACTTGAAATCTGTCAGAAATCGCTCACAGGGTAAGATTACTATGAGACCACATTCTTGGCCAGATGGTTGTGCACTGTATAACTAGGGAAAGAGCAATTGCTCAAGTATTGTCCCATGAAGTTTGAAAAGATCATGCTCTTACTCTACTATGAATTCGGTTGAACTGAGCAAACAAGTTAGCAGGATAATGCAACACCTCCAAAGAAACTTCTACCAACTCCTGGATAAGTATTTGATTTGTGGCTAAGGGGTCACTCACTGTCTATCTGTGTTGAAACCAAAGGTTTCATCCTAGTTTCAATCCAGAAGGCAGTCTAGATTTGTGTGTCCCATTCACACTTTGCATACATCTGGGAGACATTCAGCTTGAGACATAGCAAGTAAAAGATTAATGTGAAAGTATTTTATTTCAGTTTAGTTTCTTTTCTTTTTGCTGGTGTTTAGATTCTAGTGAATAATAAAAGTTTTCCATGAAACAATTTCTGATACTAAAAGTGACTTCAAAGCAGATGCTTAACATGAATGTATGAGGGATAAAAATTGTCATTGGTACAGCTAAAAATTGTATAATAAATTGTGAGAAATGCCACTTTAAAAGAGGAAAGTATGTATAAATTAACCCAAATCACTTACTATTTACTCCCTCCTGGCTTCTCTACCAATTTTTTAAAAATGCAGGTATCTGGAGAAAAAACGCCTGCTGTTTCCCCGATTCTTCTTCGTGTCAGATCCTGCTCTCTTAGAAATTCTTGGCCAGGCATCCAACTCCCACAATATACAGACCCATCTGCTGAATGTCTTTGACAACATTAAAACTGTCAAGTTCCATGAAAGGGTACGTACTGCCCACGCCTCACTGTTACATTCCTTCACCTTAACAATTGTGATTCTTGTGATACTAAAGTAGAGAGCTACTTGGTTGCATAAGGCATTCTACTGTTTTACTTTATTCACAACTATTTGATGCTGAATAGCTTTCTTCATTTAAGATTTGTTTCATATCCTCACTGATGTCACAGTAAAACTTCATGTAGAATAGCCAAACAACAGTGCTTAAATTTCAGGAAAACCCACCCATGTACAAAACTTTTTTCTGTGGCCTTCCTCTCAAATAAGCTTTTGAGTCTTTATGAGCTTATTTATATCTTTGCATTGTCTGTGTTTGTATTTTTCCATTCATTTTTTGATTGTAAGAGAAAGTGTATCTACGGTCTCTCCTGTTTCTGAGCCGTCCTTACTATTCCTTCAGATATGGTGTTTGAAGAACACTTTTCTTATGCCTTTTACAAGAACAGATTGCAACGTTTTTTTCCTTATGTCTGCATTTTCTTAGAAACTAATTACCTCCCCATGATTTGAAATTCCTTTGATTGTCCGTGTTCCTTAACTTTTCTGTTTGTGTTATTTTTGATTCCAAGGCTGTAAATTTTGTTAGATTGTTAACTCACCGGTAATGGGGGAAGGTTTCTTTTATTGTGATCGTAAAGTGGATGTTGTCACAGAATCACAGAATGAGTCAGGTTGGAAGGGACCACACTGGGTCATCTGGACCAACATCCCTGCCCAAGCAGGGTCATCCTAGAGCACATGGCACAGGATTGCCATTGAAACTTTAGTGAGATTCAGGAATTGTCAATATATTAAGGTTTCTCTCCTTGTTCATGACTATTTTGTTTAAAGCCTTTCTACATAGTAATGATTTAATAGTCTTTAAATTTCATTGAACAAGTTGATATAATTAATTAGTTACTTAAACCAGTGTAATGGAGTGATTGCAGGAAAATACAAATTATTGTAAAGATAAATAATATGTCTATAAACACAAGATGTTTTTGCTTTTATTAGATATATGATCGTATATTGTCAATTAGTTCACGAGAGGGTGAGACTGTAGAGCTGATTAGACCTGTAATGGCTGAAGGTAATGTGGAAGTTTGGCTCAGCTCTCTGTTGAAGGAATCCCAGCTATCACTGCATCAAGTTATTCGCCAGGCAGCTATGGACATCCAGGAAACGAGTTTCCAGATTACTGAATTTCTTTCTACTTATCCAGCTCAGGTAATATCACTATTAAATGAATGAATAATTATTCACAGATATGCATCAGGTTTTTTCTTGTTTTGCATTTGAAGTTGCAGCCAGTGCTAAATATAAAAATAACATTTAATTTTATTTGAATCATCTCAGTGTTTTAAGTTTCAGCTTCACACAGCTGAAACCAAAAGAAGGTAACTTACCCTTAAAGCTCCTGTTTCAAAAGGATGCTGAATGCAATAAATTAATATATTGAAGTTGACACTATTTCTTTATAAGCTTTATAATTGACTACTGGAGGAAAAGTAGTAAAATTGTGTGTTTGTTCATATATTCAGGATAATGCTATGTATTGCTCAAGGTTTGAAACGGAGGATAGTGTTGAGGGAAAATTATTTTTTTAGTAGAAGCTTCTTTTGTGATCAGGAATGTTGTTAAAGATGGAATAAAGGCTCTAGAAAAATATTCCTAATAGAAGCACTAATTATTCACTATTTAGTTATTATTTATAAATAGGATATTTGTAACATATAGTATTTTTATATATACTGTAAATTATATTGAGCAGTTGTATAAGCGATGCACTGTAGGCAGTATCTACAAGACTGAAGTACAGGCTTAACTATGCATTTATGAGTGCAGTTGGGACACACAAAATATGACCTCTGTATGAATGCATGTAAAGTAATTTTATACATATGGCAGGAAAACTATTTCTTTAGTTTTTCTGTGTCTGTGAATGTATATTTTAGGTGAAAGAGAAAAAATTATGAAGCATATACTTCTGTGTTTCCTAAGGTTGGGTTATTGGGCATCCAAATGATTTGGACAAGAGACTCAGAAGAAGCTTTGACTCTTGCCAAGCAGGATAAAAAAGTTATGCGTAAGACAAACCAGTTTTTCCTGGATCTTCTGAACACATTGATAGATATGACAACGAAAGACCTGAGTCCATTTGAACGAGTTAAATATGAGACATTAATCACTATTCATGTGCATCAGAGGGACATTTTTGATGGTCTTGTAAGTACTAAAAAATTAACAATGAATTATTAGGGGTTTTTCCACATGAAACAATGTGAAATGATAAGAAGATATTATGATACCTATTAATTTCTGTCTCATAAGGTAAATATTTAATTTCATGACTGTAATGATTATGTGTTCTGGAATATTATAGAAGTGCTACTGTTGCTTCAACCAAGTCTTAGTTTCCTTTTAAGTAATTCAGTAGGTTTTCCTCTCCCAAGCAGTAGCAGAATTTTGTAATGTTTCTTGTTGGTCCACTAAAGTCAATAGTGCCTCTGTTGCATAAAGGGATGTCTTTTTTCCTCACCCATTTTGTTGCAATTGTCCTTTTTCTGGACTGCATTATGAATTTCTACAAGTAAATAAAATGAAAAAAAGTTTGAAGCTGATTGAAGCTGGTATCCTCTCTGTTCTAGTTTCAATAGAATACCTAATTATTACTTAGGAATTTCTTTATTCACTTTACACCTCATGCTGATGCAGGAGGCTAAAATAAGGAAAATGAAAGCTCTTAGCTTAATCAAACTTAAAGCTAGCATACCCTTTTACCTACAGGAAGTCCTGGACCTGATTCTGAAATTGAGCTGTCCAAGAAAAGAATTAGTGAGTTTTGGCCCATTAGAAAGGCAGGCATTTATCATTTCATTGTAGAATCATTTGTTTCTAGTTATAATAATTTTATGTAGTGTAATTTTTAGATACAAACGGTACGATGTTTTTAAATAATCCTGTTTTAATATTCAGTACAGCAACTGTGACTTTTTCTCAGTTTTGTTGAATTCCTTAGATAGTATCACTACCATGACACTGCCATGAAACATCTTTTTTCCCAATATGCCAATGGTTTCATACAATTCTCACAGTGGTTTATAAAATCAAATATCACATTATGTACTTCTGGCTCATGCAAAACTAGAGTGATAGAGAGGACTAAAAGGAATGGCAATTTTAAGGTTAAACTGAAATGAGTCTTGTTTGAGGCTTATGGACTGTTTATTCGTATTTAGAATTTTAACACACTTGTCTAAAGCCTGAAGTTCCTCTGCCTAAGTATGTGATTGAGCAATAATACATTAGCAGTTTTTGTGGTAAAAATCCAGATGGATTCACCACTATTCTTACTAGCTGTCCTTTATGCCTTTCACTATGTTTGCAGTGCTGCCTTTGAATCTACTACTTAGATGACATAATATAAATGTGGAAGTAAATGTTAACCATGAATGCCACAGCCTTGTCTTCCTTCTCTTCCTAGTGCTGCATGCATATCAAGAGCCCTACGGATTTTGAGTGGCTGAAACAATGTAGATTTTATTTTAATGAAGACTCTGATAAAATGGTGATTAAGATCACTGATGTGAGCTTCACATACCAGAATGAATTCTTGGGCTGTACTGACAGGCTTGTCATAACACCTCTAACAGACAGGTGAGAAAGACTAATTTTATTCCTTTATTCTTTGCTGCCAAACCTCAGCTTTTATAACAGCAATTTTGTCGTTCCTGTTGGATGCAACATTGATCTCTGCAGAGTTTATCCTTCACAGTCTTGTCAAAGTCAGTTAATTTCATATGGAATGCTTCAGTATTTTTGTTTCTGTGCTCTATAATATGAATAGTTTCCAACTTATTTTCTGCTTCATACATACTTGCATTGGTCCCCACATAGATATGATTATGTGACCTTCATTCTTATGCATGTGAAGCCAACCCTACCTGAAGATCTGATATATCCAACAGGTAAAAATATGTAGAGATACAGGACAAAAGTAGGTGTTTACAGACAAGCTAATGAAAAGACCTAAGGAAGAACAGACAGGGAAAAAACAAATTCAGCTGCAGTACTTTGGAGATCTTTCATCTAAAGGGATGCTGAAAGAACTTCAATCTTATTAACAGAGATGTACCTGTCTAACTCAAATAGCACAATGAATGCTTCATAACATATAATTGGCTAAATAAGGGATTGTTTGTTTGGTTTTGCTTTGTTTTTTTTTCAACTATTCTATACAAAAAATTCTAGAGCTAGTCTTGATATATAATTATTAGCTGGTGTTTTGCTGCATTATGCATAGATGTTTAATTTATAAAAATGGGATGCACTGTGTGGTCAAATTTTAAAGATGGATGAGAAAGGAAAGGTTAGATGTCTTTCATTATTGTACTACACAGTATAATGTATTTCAAAACTACTCCAGATAAAATAACTCACTATCCAAACTAATCAAATTAAGATTAGGCAGCATCTCTGTATCTGCTTTCTTTCCTTCTTGTGATCTTTCAGGTTGCTGATAATTGAGGATTATCAGTTCTTTCACTTTAAGTATAATGAAAGGAACCTTAATATTCCCTGCATCAGAGACTGAGTGAAGGGTTTTTGTCCTTACTGATCTAAATTGTAATTAGTGGAATATATTTTCAGCACTTCCCTATTCTCCTTAAATCAGACCCTGTGTAAGTTCCTCTAGCTCTATACCAAAATCCATCTGCTGCAGCCTGATTGATTGTTGCCTTTTAGATGTTACATCACTTTGGCTCAAGCTTTGGGCATGAACATGGGTGGAGCACCTGTGGGACCTGCAGGAACTGGAAAAACTGAAACTGTGAAAGATATGGGACGGTGCCTTGGAAAATACGTAGTGGTCTTCAACTGTTCAGACCAGATGGATTTCCGAGGACTTGGGAGGATCTTCAAAGGTAAGATGTGCACCAAAGGTAAGCTGTTGGCCAAATAGTCAATTGTTTTCTGGGTGCACAAATCACAGTAGAACTAGCTGGGCAGAGAAGGGATTGTTCCAATGTACTCAGCTTTGGAGTGGCCTCATCTCATCTCAAGTACTCTTTGCAGTTCTGGAGTCAGCAATAACTGGAATATATCCAAATGACAGCAAAAAGGATGGTGAAAAAGCTAGAGGACACAACTTAAGAGGAACTGCTGAATATACTATGTTTGTTTTGCTTTGAGAAAGAGACTGAGGGGTAGCCTCATTGCTGTTTATAACTTCCTCATGAGGGGGAGTGGTGATGGAGGTGCTGATCTCTCTGGTGTCTGATAATATGACATGGGGGAATGGCTTGAGGCTGCATCGGGTGAAATTCAAGCTAGAAATTCACACTGTGAGCGTGGTCAAGCACTGGAACAAACTCTCCAAGGAAGTCATTGGGGTCTCAAGCCTGTTAGTGTCCAAATAATGCTTAGAAAGCTATCTTATTTGTATGGTTTAACTTTTAGCTATACCTTTGTGAAGTCAGGAGTTCTACTGTTTGATTTCATGAGCCCTTTGATTACATGAGCCCAGTCCTTTATATTCTGAGATTATATAATTTTATGCACTAAGTGAAAGTTTCAGATGATAAGAGGACATCTCTGTGAGACAAGGTTGATACATAACCAGCAGATGGTTTCAGCCTTTTAATAAATGCAAGTAATTACTGTCTTGTTATGGGTATAAAGTACAGTTTCAATACTGTCTTCGAGAAATAGAAATGTCTGAAAACATGACACAATTTATGAAAGGATAGATAAAGTCACTTAAAGTGATTTAAAGATAGATAAAATTACTTAAAGTCACAAGAAGGTCTGGCGCTATGAAGAGAAAATACTGTGGAATTTATTGCTGAACTGGTAGGACTGGTGCTGAATTTTGACTTCAGTATTTTGTCTCATTCAAATATTGAAATTCTATCAGAAGGAAATGCATAGATCGTGCTACACATGTTAAAAACAATTGGCAGAGCTCACTAAATTTAGGTGCAGATGATATTTTTTTAGACACCTGAAATTGATACCTGTCAGTTATGGCAGATGTGAATTGGAGCTCAAATGGAGGTTCTTGAATACTGTATTGTTGCAAGTGACTGTATATATATGATTTTGTTTTGCTTTCCCCAAAAAATACAAGGAAGAATGCAGTTCTGATATAGACTGACCTCCAGCTTCTTTATCAGTGAATTCAACTGTATTGTTCATTTTAATATGTGCAACAAGTTATTGGCAATCTGCCACATTTTCATAGAATTCCTGCAGCAATATTTATTGGGGGCAAAGAAGGACAGAAAAACATTCAAGACAAAAGAAAAGGAGAAGAAATTAAAGAACATAGTATCCTAGGAAATCTTAAGGACTTTGGGAACATGTATATTCTTATTTGAAAAGGATTTAAAATTATTCTCTTTACTCCTTTCCCAACCCTCAAAAATAAACTTTTTTTTCCCCTCTTGAAGTAGCTTAACCTAATTTTTGGCTTGGAAATTGCACCAAAAATGGGTTAAAAATGTACTAGTCATATGCTTAGTTGCTTTTCTCTTTGAAGGTCTTGCTCAGTCTGGCTCCTGGGGTTGCTTTGATGAATTCAATCGTATTGATTTACCAGTGCTATCAGTAGCTGCACAGCAAATAGCAATTGTGTTGACATGTAAGAAGAAACGTAAAAAGAGGTTTATTTTTACTGATGGAGACAATGTAGAAATGAACCCAGAATTTGGCATCTTTCTTACTATGGTAAGTATTCAGTAAGTTTCTAATGCATCAGTGATGACTATACAATAAATGAGTCTAATTCTATTAAGTGTACTTGCTGACTCTTACGTCATTCATTTGTTAGAACTAACTCACTAATAGTCTGAGAACCTTGAGCATTGCTGGAAAGAAAGTTTATACGATCTTATTTCAATAACATTAAGCACATTCAACTAAAAAATGCAGACAGCACCATAAATACACGTTATCTCAATTTCATATTGCTTCTACATGCCAAATTCTGGCTCCTAAAGTATGTTTGTTTGCTGCAATTACAGAAAAAATGCCACAGAGCTATAGGTAGGAGTAGGTAGTAAAAATAGGACCTATAAGACAAACTCAGATTTGAAATGCTTAGGTGGAACATTTTTCGTATCTCATGGATATAAAACAGGCAAAAATTCTGTAGAGATATGGTGATTAGATAGATAGATAGATAGATAGATAGATAGAGATACAGTGATTGCCATGGAGCTAAGTCTGCATGGCAATTAATTTTGACATGTAACTTAAAGCCAACTAATTATTTTTACCTACCAAGATGGCATACTCCTTTGCTGATTATTCTGTTTGTGCAAGGTACACTCAATTGCAACCTGTGTTTTTCCTCTTCAGAATCCAGGATATGCTGGACGGCAAGAACTTCCTGAGAACTTGAAGATCAATTTCCGTTCAGTGGCTATGATGGTTCCTGATCGTCAAATCATAATTCGTGTTAAATTGGCTAGTTGTGGTTTCATTGCTAATGTTGTGTTGGCAAGGAAATTCTTTACACTGTACAAGCTGTGTGAAGAACAACTGTCAAAGCAGGTGATTATATTAATGCGATGCAACCTGATTGTTTTAGGAGAAAACTATCTATGAAGTCACAAAATATTCATGTGAGGAATAAGGAAAGGTTCATGTTCACTAAGTAAGCTAAGAGACAATTGCAGTTTAGCAATGCAGCCCTCTGCTGTCCTGGAAGTTTACTCCTGCTGCAGGTTGTTGGTGCGAGGATGGGGCTTTCATTCAGAACACTGCATATTATTAAGATTTAGCTTTAATGGATAGTGATGGCTGAGACAAATAAAGGCTTTATTATAGCCTTTGTTGATCTTACAGTGTGGGTTGAGAGGCATTAGGTTTGTGCTACCTGTGCCTGTACAGATGTTTCTCAGTTTCCAAGGGCCACAGAGAATTCAAAATAATACTGATAAAGTATTTCTCAATAGTCCTTGGGAACTCTGTCTTGATTCAATGATTTTACTATTACTTTTTTTTCTGTCACACCTTAGATTTTAGCAGAAGGTAATGGTAGCAGATTTGGAAAGTGATGTTGCTCATAGTTGTACAATCTTAAGAATAGTTGATGGATGTTTGGAGGCATTTGATACACATGTACCACTTCTCCTACATATCCATACATGTCTTAAATAGTAAATAAGAACTGTTTCATCCCTATTGACTTGGGGAAAATTTTCCCAAACTTGACATATCTTCTAGGTGCATTATGATTTTGGCTTGCGGAATATATTGTCTGTGCTGCGTACACTGGGAGCAGCAAAAAGAGCAAATCCCACAGATACCGAATCTACCATCGTCATGCGTGTTCTGAGAGATATGAACCTGTCTAAACTAGTAAGTTCTGAGGGTCTGATAAATAATTTAAACTGCACTGTGGAGCTATGTGATCACTAGAAGATTATATGTGACCTTTACACTGAAGCTATCTTGGAAATGTTTCATTCTCTGGTTGGGATAGAAATAAATTTCTCATAGTACCCTGTGTGGGGCTGAGGAGGGAGTGATCTGTCTGTTGCTTGAATTTCTACATGGGTTTAACCTTGAATTGTTCAGATTTTTTTTTACATATTTTCCCTGCTACTTTTAGAAGTAACAAAATAGATGTCTTTGCAGTAACTTTGCAGAAACTTTGTACTCAAGTATTTAGTCACTCTTTTGAAAGAATCTGGTATTCGTAGTCATGAGTACCTTTTCAACCTGTCTAAATAGCTAACAACCCTCTTTAGTTGCTGTGATACATACTTTTTTTTTTTTAACCAAATAAAATGGACAATTTTCTAAATGTTATTGCTAAAATCTACTATAAGATATTCAGTCTGCATGTTACCAGTTTATTTTGACTAGTAGAAGCATCACATGATCTCCTTCTGCTGTGTCCTTCTACTTTTTAGTGCCTAGAGGATTATTATAGATGGTTACTTATGTTCCCAAATATTTCTTTATGTCTTCAAGATATAGGCATTGTTCTTTTTAAAGTTGATAAAGTAAACAGAACAAGTTTTAATCTGTGTGGATTTTTGTTTCCCCTCATTTTCACTAGATTGATGAAGACGAACCCTTATTTCTGAGTTTAATTGAAGATTTGTTTCCAGATATCCAGCTTGACAAAGCAGGCTATCCTGAACTTGAAGCAGCCATTGACAAACAGGTGATGTTTCTCATGAACTGTGCTTCTCTAGCTTAACTGTCATGAGGTGACATCTAAGAAAATTCTTGTAGTGGAGTCTGTCCAGCTGATGATATTATATATTACTATTTTGAGGAAGTTTAAACTTTTTCATATATCTTTGCCATTGGCTTATTATTAGTAAGCTTGTTCTTCAGGAAGTCACTGAATTGGAATTGTAGTGTTCTGTGGTTTTATTGAGTCACGGTTACTGGGCTCCAGTTTCCAAAATGCAGGTATATGAACTTGCCTGATGTGACCCAGAATTTAATATTTGTCTAAGGTCTTAACAATTGGAATATGAATTTAAGAAAAGATTTATGTACAATGACATTTCTTGTATTTAATTTCCCATTAGATGTTTGTAACATTTCAGTAGGGCCTACTTAAGAATACAATGTATTATATTATTAATGTAATATAATAGCCATGTTATAGATGTATCCAATAGATAGGCTATAATGAACATAGAGACTGGTTTACCTTATTTTTCTGAATACATATTTGAATACCAAATATATCTTCTTTTTCCAACAGTTTTTTTTTTTTTTAATATACGCAAAGCCTTTGAAAAGAGAGTAGTGATCTGCTGATGATTTATCTATATCTATCTATCTATCTATTTCTAAAGGCATCAAAGTAGATTTTGCCCTCTAAAATAATGGTTATTTTGTTTTCTGTCACTGTCCCTTAGGTGGAGGAATCTGGCCTTGTTTGTCATCCTCCTTGGAAACTGAAAGTTATCCAGCTTTTTGAAACCCAGAGAGTAAGGCATGGATTGATGACACTAGGACCTAGTGGTGCAGGAAAAACTACCTGCATCCACACCTTAATGAAAGCAATGACAGGTATGCTAGTAATTATATTATAAACTGTTACTGAACAGTTTACACTGTAAGCTTTAAACCCCATTCTTTATTCTCAGAAAATCTCAATTGCTTCACTGTGAGAATATATTTCTGGAAGAATTAGTTTGTGTGTTGAGATACTTGTTATTCTAGTAGTATCTTTTAAAAGCTTAAAAATGTCTGTCATTCAAAGCCACATGCTTCATGTCCTTTTCTCCATATTATTATACTTTTATCAGAAGTTCTTGTTCCGGATGGATTATGAAAGAGGAATACAGTCTAGGTAGGCAGCTCAGACAAGTGATTAAAGCACCTCCTGGGTTTTGCTGAGGTAATGCTGAAAACTTTTGCTAATCATAAGTATTTAGGTATTTTTTAACACAGTGCACAAGACAGGGTCTTTGCAATATCAAATAACTGGTTTTATAATCATAAATTCCTGATTTAGGCAGTGCAAAGTCTCCAAGGGTATTAATTTTGTGTCCTGGCTGGGGACTTGAAGACTGCGTGTGGTTTTTTTGTCATCTGTGTTTCTAAACGAAAACATTTGTTGAAGAATATTTGCTTGATCTTATTAAAATAAAAGGTCATAGCTTGGGGAGAAAACCATCTCTTTTGAGGTAAGCTTGTGTTGCCCCATTTCAGAAATTGTTTACATGATTTTTCAAAAGTGAATAATTTCTGTAAAAGATATTTCAGCAAGTCCTGCATACGTGCAGTACTGCACTGTGCTTAAGAAGCACTGTAAGCTCTACATTGCAGTGGAAATGACTGTTTCATTGTAGAAAAAAAGCTGAAAGAACAAAGTTGCATTGTACTGTTTTCCTGTCTTTTTTCCACCCCTGAGATGTGAATTACTGCCAAGATAAATCCACCTTACTACTTTTTACAAAGCTGATCTTCTCACACAACATAATGAAATGCTGAACTACATGATCTGTCAGGATTCTATCTTATATGTTAGTGAAATCTGATTGTAATTTAGATATTTTAAAATTCGTAATTTTTCCAGCACTTTCTTTCAACATCTTACTACTGGCTCCTAGTTAAGTTTTAATACTGAATTTTAAAAATATGTGTGGCATATTAGTTTTTAGGCTGTTGCTAATGAGATAAAAATAAAGGTTATATGATCATGGTATAGCTAGATAGAATTTATCTGTCTAAGAGAATTCACAAGAATATGCCAATTGTATACTTTATCTGCATGCAAGTGCACAGAGAGGCAAAATAATCAATCCTTTGTCTGGTAATTATTAATTGGGTTTTAAAAATGTGCATCCAAACCGAATGTTTTAAAGCTCTATTGTTTGATAAGCCTTCAAATTATTAAACTAAACCTAGAATAGATTTCATCTTGATGCTTTTCTCTTTGCGATGAAACTATGAAAAGTGAATTAATATTGAAATGTTTCAAAATTTCATTCTACTTTTTTTTGATGTCTCCAATTAATGAATTTTGTATAGCAAGAGAAGTTTTTCAAGTAAATACACATGTTCTTATAATTATGGATGCACATTAAAGCATACATTTCGGTATAATGTCAAAGTTCTCTTACTGCTGAAATGTTAAATGTAACTGGTAGTCTGCTTTCATAGATTGTGGACAGCCACATCGTGAAATGAGAATGAATCCTAAAGCTATAACTGCTCCACAAATGTTTGGACGCCTTGATGTGGCAACAAATGATTGGACAGATGGAATATTTTCAACGCTCTGGAGAAAAACTTTAAGAGCAAAAAAAGGTACTGTGGTGGTTTGACCTTGTCTCTACTCCAGGTGCTCACCAAGTTGTACTACAACTGCTTTTCTCAGCTGGATGGGGAGAGAAAAGAAATGGAAAACAATTCATAGTTTAGATAAGGCAGTTTACTAAAGTGAAAGGAAAAGTTTGCATGAACACAAGCAAAGAGGAAAATAAAGTTTGCTCTCTACTTCTCATCAGCAAGTGATGTTCAGCCTGTTCCCAGGAAGCAGGGCTTCAGCACACACAGAGATTGCTCCCAAAAGCAAACACTATAAATAACACAAGCCCCATCCTCCTTCTCCTTTCCATAGCTTTTTTATCTGAGCTGATGTCATACGGTATGGAACATCCCTTTGGCTAGTTTGGGTCATCTGGCCTGGTTGTGTCCCCTCCCAGGATCATGCCCATCTCCCTTGATGTGGGCAATGCTGAGAGACAGCACTGATGCTGTGCCAGTGCTGCTCAGCAGTACCCAAAACTCTGGTGTGTTATCAGCACCTTTCCAGCCACCAGTGCAGAGCACAGCACTGCGAGGGCTGCTGTGGGGAAATGAAGTTCAGCTCAGCCAGACTCAATGCAGGCATGATGAGAAAGACTTTAATTCAAAATAAAACAAGATAAAACCCTAATCTTCAGGACAACTTTATTAAGCACATTAGCAAGCATTTTTTTTCTGACGTGGAAGCATTGGGAAATTGCTGGAGGAACTCTGTCCCTTTTACAGTCTCTACTCTAAATGCTTGTGTTCAAACTGTGTAGTGTAACAAATACTACTTCACTGCATTTACTGAATTTTCTTTTGTATATTAGGTCCTCATATAGAAGGAAAGTGGAAAGTAAGAGTCAGTTTCCCCAACAGTGGTATCCTATAAAAAAATTTAGTGCTGTCAAGATTTCTGCCTGTTCTCCAGCTGCCATATTAAAAGGAAATAAATCTTATCAGTTGTGTCATACCAGCTAGCCCTGCACATACACAGTCCATCTCAAATGGCACTAAATAATTCTGTTTAGGAATCCAATTTCTGTGTAAAATTATGCTGACATGTATTCTTAGACTTCTATATTAACTAAAAGAGTGGCCTTGATGTTTGATGCTAGATAGTTTCTGCCTTTTTGTCTGAAAATTAGTATTTGGTTTTATCATTTCACCTTAAAAGAAAAAATAAAGAAAATCATAACACTTGTTTCACTATTTTCAAAAATTCTTAGTCTTCAGAAATACAGATACTTTTAAAATAAAAAATGCTTTTCAATTTAATTTTGACAGGCTTGTTTCAAATCTAGAAATGTTACACCCTTGAGAGTGCAACATAGCATTAACTGTTTCTTTTTTACCTTTTCCTTCAAGATGGAAATCTGTGTTAGCACACTCAAATGACTTCCACAGATTTACTCTGTAAGAGTTCTGTGATATCTCTTTATGAGTCAGACTTCAGACCAACTCATGCTTGAGATGCCTGAACTGCAGCTATAAACCCTCCACATATCAAAAGTTTATCATCTGTTTCATATCTGCTTGGTTCAATGCTAGCAAAGCTCCAAGACACCCAGGCCTTCATAATAAGCAGGGACTCTGAAGGCAGCTGGACCGTCTCTGGCTGAAGGGCTAGCAATGCATGGTGGGGCTGTCTGCTCCCTAAGGGGTGGGCAGCCAGAACCCAAGGTGGGATCTCTTTCCATCCAGGATCTGTGCTCAGTACCCAAATGAGGCAAGCAGAAAAGACCCAGATCCTACCAGGAAACACAGGCAGGCTTTAAAATACCTTTTCCTTAGTAAATGGAAAACAGTGGAAAAACTTAAAAGGAAGCTAGATCAAGTTTAGGGACAGAAAAAATAACAAGATTCTTCCCCTAATGGACCTCTTTTACGTATGACAGTGTGCATACTATTTGAAAGAGTGATTTTTCAATTGTTCCATTCATTTAATTTCTCTACATTTATAAAACCCATTGGAAATGAATGGTGTTTAAATTTAAATATATCTGTAGTCTTTATCTTCTTTATATTGTTTCATGTAACTTGAAATAAACCTAATCTATTACTGTCTTGAAGACTGGATACATAAAACTCTTTCAGAGTATTAAAAACTGGTGACTTTTGCTAATAGCACTTTATGTACTGAAGAACAGAAAATTATTATCAATAGTTGACAAAATGAGGTACCCAACTGAAACCGAGTGATGGAAATGGTAATTGTATTAAAAGCTGAGATTGTGGCTGTGTGAATGATTTCAGAATTAGTTAAAATTTTGTTTGCAGAGAAACAAGGTCCAGAGAAACAAGAAGAAACTGGTCCTTGAAAGAAGCTAACACTTCATCCATAGGCTTTTTTATCTGTTGTGTTGGATTATAGGTGACCACATCTGGATAGTTCTTGATGGTCCAGTTGATGCTATTTGGATTGAGAACCTTAATTCTGTGCTGGATGACAACAGGACTCTAACACTAGCAAACGGTGATCGGATACCTATGGCACCAAATTGCAAAATAGTCTTTGAGCCTCATAATATTGATAATGCCTCTCCAGCAACAGTTTCAAGAAATGGGATGGTGTTTATGAGCTCATCAGTTCTCACCTGGAGTCCTATCCTTGAGGTACAACAAACAGCTAAGTGTCTGTACATGTATGGGAAGTTTTACTGGTTAGTTCTTCAACATTTCACTCTTCTTACTTTAGGACCTATTTTTGTGCCTTTTGCTGTGAAATCCCTTTTTCTTTGTATAAACTTCTAGGTCAGTACTTAAAATAGCAGTGTTTCTGGTAGTTTATACAAGAGTGAGTAATTTTTTAGAGGAACATAGTTAACATATTACGCTTTTAAAAATATGGCTATTTTACTTTGAGAAAAATTTGTAATTAAAACTATTTTATGCAATTGAAGGATAACTCAGTTTTTAAAACACTAACTACCTGGCAGCCCATAGTACAGCTTCACACCAAGGAGGAAAAAAGAGTAAAGGGGATTCAGGGAACTTAAAATCCTCAAGAAAGTATAAATTCTCTTGATATTTCTTAAAAGTTATTGCAGTTGGGATTTAGAAGCAGTGTGAGGTTAGACCTCTGGTGCTTTGGGCACCAACTTCGTTGGGTTATCTTCTTAAATGAGCAAAGCAGCTAATAGTTGCTAAAAAGTTGTTTATTGCAGAACCAAGTCAGTCTCAAAAGCAAAGTCACAGACATTAAATTAAAGTCCATGCTAAGATTTGGTATAAAGTCTTAGAAGCAGAAGCTGCTCCCTGAGGTCCTGGTGGGGCTGATGTTGCTGCGACAGCACCTGCACTCTTCTCGGGTGTTGATGGTGGCAGCGAGCAAAGCACAGGAAAGCAAAACGAAATGGTAAAGCAGTTGCAAAAAGCACTCACTTTTCCCAATGCATGTTCTTATATGGAGTCTTTTTAACAAACTAAGACACAAACTTGGACCACCACTCCGTAACCTATTAGAATTCTAGTATCTTAGCACGCTAGGTAGCATATAAACTAAGCATGTGGTCTAGTTCTATTTGAAAAATGTAAGCAATATTCTTACTATGGCTCTATTTTGTCTAAAACTATGTTCCTGGAGCCTCCACTGAAAACACTAATATATTTTTAACCTTCACTAGAACTTGTGTTTCTACTCTGACATCTGAAACCTTTTACTCACTAAAAGCACTAGAGCCCATTCTAAAACTTACTTACTGATTAACTTATCCTCACTTAAACTTACACCTCTACTTTATGTTTGGGTGGCTTAACATACTTCAATCCATCCAAAGGTTTTAATTTAATCCCTGCACTCTTATTTCTCTCTGAAGAGTTCAGAGAGACCCCCAACTCACTGACTTCAACAAAGCAGAAATAAAGTCAGTGTAGCATCAAAGAATGTAATTTTTAAATTTATGTTGTTGCTTGGTTGTCTGTTAACATTCCCAGAGGCAAAGTATCTGAAGAACCAGGCAACAGTTTCTGTCTCTCTGGCTTGGAAGGAATAATTCAGAAAAACATGTTTCAGGTGTGTTTTAGAGTGAATAACCAGCATATAACATCTTGAAATATCACAGTGATTTTAAAAGCCTTTTTTTTTCTTTTGTATGTCATCTTTCATCTCCCAAAACCCAGTAAAAATAAGTCCTAATCTTGACAGAATGCTTGTAACAATATAGTGAATGACAAATTCTGATACTTGTACATACCCTATTTTTCATGTAGCAAAAATCTTGGTAAAGATGAAATGTTAGAGTTCCCAAAAATCTACCTAATGTTCCAAAGTAATAGATGTCAAAAAAGCTTTTAACATTTAATTCCAGTTTTTTTTCTTTTTTTTCTCTTAAGACCTATATTGCCTTAGAAATTTATCAGTGGACTACTCAGGATTAACACTTTTAAAAATAAACAATAATTTGTTCTCTCTACATTTCTTCTTGTCTAGGTTATCTTGTTGAGAATGTTTGGTTGATATTATTTTGCTTTGATAAAGCATGGACTCTCTCCTGAATATCAAAACTGAAAACTTTCTCATGTGTGGCTAAGATACTGATTGCTGTGATCATACAGATAATTACTTTCCCCCGAAACCCAAGTTATATTTGGTATATTTCAGTATAATTGCAAATTAAATTCCTTTGTATGGGCTTTAAACTTTAATTTTAAGATAGGAATTATTTCCTGTTTATGAAATTGGAATGTCATCCAGGAGTCTGTAGTGTATTTGTTCTCTGATTTTTCTGACTCAAAAGAACATAAATTTATAGGTTACTATGTGCTAACAGACTAAACTTTGCTGTCCTCCTTTCTAGAATATATCACATGAACCTGCTTATAAAAATGCTTTTTAAGGATTAATGTTTCACAGTGTCATTCGCTCATTTCATTTTCCAAATCAAATAGGATACCAGTGGAAAATGCAACTAATTCTCACCTAGTGTTTCTTAACTATTCCTAGCTAGTCCTAACTAGGCCTTACGATAACTTTCAGATGTCAGCCTTTTGTAGTGATTATTCTCTGTTATTCTCAGATTTCTTATTTCTTTAACCCATAAAGGTTCTCGTGCTTATAGGTTTTATATAGCTTCCTGTTTATAACCAGATTTCTTCCCCACACATCCCTGATTTGTCTGGCAGTGGAGTAAAAGTTGGCTTGTGGCATAGCCTAGAACCACTATCCAGAGCAAATTAGAGGTTTCAGCCCAGACAGAAATCTAAAGAGACAGTATGCTGTAGTCCAAGCCCTGGGTGTCAGGCAGTGCCTGGTACCTCTTTTTGGGACTGGAGACAGTGGAGGCCCTCTGGGGATGTGTTTTGGTGAACAGAAACTATCAAGGTGAGGAAGGCCGTAAACTTGTGATTTCTGGCAACAGACACAAGTTTTGTTTTCCACCTGCAGATCTGATATGTCAGGTCAGGTATAATGCCCTGGAAATAGGTGAGGAGTAGGAGGAAGAGGAATGGGGCTGTCATCAGATATTCCTTTCTATGTTGGAAACACCTGTGTCCTGTGGTCTTGTTGCAAACTTGGAGGTTTTCTGTTTGTGAAGAACTAAGGGCTGCTGCAGAGGGCTGATACTATATTTTTCTAGTAGTGTCTGAAGCTTTTTCCATTTAGAATGATATTAAATCACATGGAATTTTCTGTTCAGTCACAGGTCTCTGCAACACTTGAGAATCATCGCTAATTCATTTGATGAGTTCCTTTGTCAAGTCCAATATATTTGTAGTCTTATCATGAAAAAAGTGTTTGACAAGTTTCCTAAAAAATTGGCTGGTAAAACTTCAGTTTAGCCAGTGCAAATACATGCAGTCAAAACAAGTGCCTTATGTATGTTACTGCCCGGTTTTATATTAAAAAAAAAAAAAAAATTAAGCAAATCTGGATACTCAGGAAAGTGTAAGTGTAAATTATGCATTTAGGACAGTGGCTCCCCTGAGATCCCATTTGTGTTGTTCCTTTCTGTGCGTACAACACTGTATAAGGCCTACTGATGTTAGATTCTCACAGCTCTGCCTCCTTGCATTGCTTAGTTTGCAGACAACCACTTCTCGGATGTTAAAATTTTGCCAAAGATTCAGCTGCAAAGACAGCAGAAAGGAAGCAATTTATTTTGCATTATCACTTATGATTTGCCTCCTCGCTTTAAAGTGAGAGGCAGGCTAAATTTAGTTGTGTTGAAGTGTTTTCCTTAATCCATAAACGTTATGGTTTTTGTATATTTTGGTGATAGAAACAGAGTAAAGAAAATAAACCTTCTTTTTTTTATTTTTATTTTTTTTAAATTTTTTTTTTCAGAATACATAAACAAAATGATGTTCATTTCACCATGAAGTAACCTTTCCAACTTCCCTTCCTTTCCCCTTTATAGAATTGCCTATAAAATTGCAGCTTATTGTTATTTATAATTTGATCCAATAGCATTTATTTGATTTTTTTTTTGTTTGGTCTTACATCATAAATGAAATATCTTGATGTCTTTTTCTGTATACCTCCCTTTAAATCTATTTTGTAATGCAATATACTTCATATTCCAGCAGCTCAGATTAGATGTTAACCTTGCTAATTCTCAGATGCTGAATGAAACATAGTATTTGCTGATATTTCAGAAGAACTTGAACATGATTAAAGACAAATATAGATAACTCAGAATTTGTTGTATATATTTTTATTTTCAATCCTTACCATTTGTAAACAAATAAATATAGCTGTCTACTTGGATGCATTGTTATGACATATGTAATGTCCAATTTCAGTGAAATAGTTCTCAAACATTTCATGTTGCTGTTCTCATGTAGAGTGCTTCTTAAGCAGATTTTGCAAAGTATTTGCAAAAAATGTATTGGATCCATTACTTGTCAACCTTCTCTAAAGCAAAAATGTCTTATCAGCTTTTCTGCTTGCCCCTAATATTTTTTGAACAATCAGTGAATTTTTGGATATCTGTTTAAAAAACTTATGTCTTTTGATTTTTGTCACTTCGTTTTCCACCTACCCATTTCTAGAAAGGTTTTTCATATATATCCTCATTTTTAATGAGTCTCAAAGTTTATTTACTTTGGGAAGTAAAAGTAGAATTTCAAAATATTATGAAGGTAGTAGAAAGAATCATAGAAGCACAATGTAGCTGAGTTTGGAAAGGACCTCTAGAGATAATATAGAATGCAACATTAGTCAAGTCAACCTAGAGGAGGCTGCTGAAGGTTGTGTTGAGTTCTGAGATGGAGACTCCAGGAGCTGAGAAGCCTATTCCAGCTTTAACTACTCTCACAAGAGAAAATGTTTAAAGCGAATTCATTTAATTTCAATTTGCTCCAAATTTTGTTTAGAGTTTTGGAGAAGAATCTGCAAGTGGTTTTGCTGGTGATTTTATTTTATGTAGGAAATAAATTTATGGGATATAAGTGAGAAGTATTCTGCCCTGCAGATGAGAGAAAACTTCAAGGTAACTCCAAGCATCATGTCATTACTTTAAATTAAAGGCATCAAAGAATGAATCCTATTTTACGATCTTAAGAAATTGGTAGTTTTACTGAGGTTTTGTTTGTACATCATTGCAGATACCGAGATGCACAATAAGAACACAACACATACCAGTAGACTTCCCCCCGATAGCCTGATTGTCTTTTGTACATATGCCAGATCTTTCAGGTTATCCTCTATCAGTTAGAAATAAAGTGCAGAATAAATCAAATTTGTGTTCAATACATACTGTATGGTTTCTTTGCAGAGTTTTTGGGATACCTTTCACAGCTGTTGTGGTTAAAAAATATTTGAAAAATATGATTTTGTGCTATTGAACAGTTTTTTCTTTTCAGTTCTCTTTAACATCCAGTAGGAATTATGCGTGCTTGAGTAAAATTTGACCTTCTGTTAATTAAACCCTGCCTAATGGAAACTTAACTTCCACCCTCTCTTCTCCCATTCTGCCTTCAAGAAATGAACATTCCATGCTTTCTGAACCTTTTGAATTACTGTACTTGAATTTACTGAGACTTGCATTGGGAACTAAATTGGTTTTCTTGACAAAATTTGTTTTCTTTGCAACAGGGATTTTTGAAAAAATGTTCTTTCCAAGAGGCTGAAATTCTACGTCAGCTGTATTCTTCATCATTCCCAGACTTGTACCGCTTCAGCACTCAGTCTCTGCACTGCAAGACTGAGATGTTGGAAGCTTTTGTGATTATGCAGAGCATTAATATGCTGCAGGGCCTTATCCCACCTAAGGTAGGTAGTGTGAATGTTTTTACATATACTTAACACATTGAGATAATTTTAAGTAACAAAGTTTTCTAGTAAGGGACTCTTTGATGACTTGGAATGTCATCAAAGTGGAGATGCAGGTTAGTAAGGAATACCTTATATTTCTTTATCAAGTAATAACTGGGATGTGACCTTTCTCACAATCTGACATTTGAATTTGGTGTTAGGCACTGGTTTATATTAAGCATGTGGAACATGCATTGACAGTTTTTCTTTTTTTGGGTGATTTGTTTTGTATTGATTCTGTCTGGTCATTGAAGACATCTCTAAATTTATATATGACTGAAGACTTCTAACCTCATATTGCTAATGATTATCAAGTAGAGTTTTCAAGCTGTTGAAAATTAAAACCTAACTCAATCCTTCAGGAGCAAAGTGGAGAACTGACTCAAAAATTCTTGGAAAGGCTGTACATCTTCTCTCTCATGTGGAGTGTAGGAGCATTGCTGGAGCTGGAGGACCGATGCAAAATGGAGTACTGGCTTCGAAACCATGCAGCAGTAAAGCTTGATCTTCCCTGTATCCCAGAAGGCAGTGAAGATACAATGTTTGATTATTTTGTGGCAGCTGATGGTTAGTAACTCAGTAGGGTGATATGGGGTGGAATTTAAAATTTATTTTTAAATTGTGCTTTTTTTAGAGAATTAATTTAGAAGTATTTTGTAGCTTACTTTCTTTAGTGTCCCATAGCAAGTTTTGTTTTATGGCTATACTTTACTGGCGGGGTTGTGTTTAGCTTTTTAGATTCTGGATATATTGCTATAAAAACTGCATGGACTTTGTGGTGATGAATTGTCAAGTGAACATAAACAGATAATCCTTGTTTTTGCCATAATTTATATAGGAAAGAGGAGTGAGGCTCTTAGATACAATTTGAGGGATTCTATGATTATATGATTCTATAAATTTTAGTCTGAATACACAGTGAGGGATTACTGTATGTGAGACAGAAGTACAGACAGATGAGTGAACTGAATGGAAAATAAAGGAAGTGATGATGCCTAGTATTTCTAAAACACTAACTTAATTTCTTTCTTATTAGGTACATGGATGCACTGGAATACACGTGTTGAAGAGTATGTATATCCCAGGAGTGGCACACCAGAATACGGCTCAATTCTCGTGCCTAATGTTGACAATGTGAGAATGGATTTCCTTATTGAAACCATAGCAAAACAGGGCAAGGTACTTTTTCTATATTTCATATCACAGCACTGCCAACAGTACACATGATAAAAGTTTTGGATTAGCAGTGAAATATTATGTTATTGAAAAGGAAGAACTTCATTTTTCTTTAGATATAAGATGGTGTTTCCAGAAGCTACTTTCATGCAAATATGCTTGAACTCTTGAATAGTCACTGCTTCCAGACTTTTTTTGTCTTCCCCTTGCCCCTTCATTCTGTAGTGGAAATAACTGTAATTGCAGGTGAGATCAGGTTAGAATGGAACCAATATTTTCATGTATTGATGGGAGAGGGAGAAGCACACAGGTCAGGAGGCTCATATCTGACTCTGCTGATTGATCTGGGTTGCAGAATTCAGGTAGCTTTAGGTTATGAAACCCTATTCTTCAACAAAACTGTGTAACATAAGAAATTGAAATTTTACACATACTGACTCTCTAGCTAATCAATCCCTTCTTCAAGTAATTAACTCCTTTCCTTGTTTGATTGTGCTGGCTGACATGACCATTAACTGCAAATATTTTAAACTTGTCTGGCCTCAAAAATCAAGAGACATTAACTATTTTACATCTACATGTCTCTTGTAAAGAGTTCACTTAACATAACTTTTCTAATTTTTTTTTTGTTTAAAGGATAGATGGGACTGTTTAGCCTTTGCTAAGACACGCAGCTCTTGTGATTCATCTTATTTCGATGTTGTCTTTGTCTAGGCTGTCCTACTAATTGGTGAGCAAGGAACTGCAAAGACTGTTATAATCAAAGGTTTTATGTCAAAATATAACTCTGAAAGGCACATGACTAAGAGCTTGAATTTTTCATCTGCAACGACCCCATTAATTTTTCAGGTATAGTAGTCATTAATCTTCTCATACAAGATGGTTGGATTCAGAGAATGTTCTGATAATTTGCCAGGAGAATTCTTCTGAAAGTGATTTTGAACAATAAAAAAGTGCCTGTTCAAATGATCCAAGCATTCTAATGCATGATTTAAGACTTCTGTAAAAAAATTGTTTCTTCCAAATTTTTCAGTAGCTATTGAGCTGTTCTTGGACTTCTACAATACCATGCCTATTATTTTCTTCATCATATTATGTTTTTGTGTCAAATATATCAGTTCTCACTAACTGGGAAGAGCTGTTAGATTTCACTAAACACCATGGGTAAAATAAGTGCTACCCACAACAATCTGTCATTAAAAGTGTGCTATCTGCAATATAAGTTCCAGTCATTCTAATTACTCATTAAAAAAGTAACTCATGCGGTGCAGCTGCTCTACATACAATTATGAATGCTTAAATCCCAAACTGTACTGCCTGTCCAAATTTCTACCGAGCTAATTTGAATAATTTCAAGTGTTTTTAACCTCCTGGCAATATATTTGGGGAATATTTTTAATGCAGTCTGGTAAGCCAGACCAAAGCACTGTCTGGGCTGTAAGTGCTGTCTATAAGCTTGATAAATCACCTATTTTTTGCCTGTATAGCAGAGTAGAAACTACTAATATATGTTATATAATATACAACCATGTGATTTTGGTCTAAATTTCCTTAGGATTTTTTCTTGTATTTATTGGGTTATGAACAAAAAAGTAACTTATTTTTATTAAGTAAATGTAGATTTAATTGGTGACAGGTGAGAGTCTGGTGATTAGGACATCTGAAAGAGATGTGCAAGACTAGGTAAATTCTCTGTTAACAATGTAGATCAAAACATTCTGTTATGACACGTGCTTTAAAATTACTCTAGCTTCTTAAAATCTTGATCTAACTGATGCCACTTGTGTAAGAAAGCAGGAGCCTTGGCATAGTGTAAGAATACAGATATTTAGGTTTATACTGAAGAATAATTATGTGCAGTTAAGTGAATTTTCACTTAGGATAGAGTAGATAAAAACTGGGCCTTAGGAAGAACAGAGAAATGGAAAGATGATGAGCACAACAGTAGTGGCAAGTCTAGCATTAGGCAAAATGATCTCATTGAGTGTATTTATATATGTGAGTTTAATTATCAATGTATGCTTTTATGAAGTACATTGATGACTGCTGGAAAGGTGTTCCAGAATTGCATCTTCAGTTTAATCTTTATTGCTAGCAATCATCAATTTTGCTGATAAATAAAGAAAATAAAAGAAAACTTTGAAACCTATTTATATTTATGAAACTGTTAGGCATGGTTGTCTCCTGTAGACACCAGTGTTGTATAGCTTGAGATTTCAGATTCTAGTTGAACTAGTGCAATTACCTCCAGCAAATGCCTTTTCTGAAAATCAATTAGTAAAATTCCATGTAACAGAACCATCAATATGTTTAAGTGATCGAGTCACATATGAAATAAAGTGCTGTTTGTAACTATGCTGCTAATTGCCTTTTAACAGCGTACAATAGAAAGCTACGTGGCTAAGCGCATGGGCACAACTTATGGTCCACCTGCAGGCAAAAAGATGACAGTCTTCATTGATGATGTGAACATGCCCATAATCAATGAATGGGGAGATCAGGTTAGTTTGTGAAAGAAGACAAAAGGTTTTCTTTGTTTTCATGCTACACTGTAAAATTGGCTTCTCAATTCATTCAGAATAGAGTGAATTTGATATATATGTTAATTTTAAACAATCTTTTAAGAATTTATCTACATTAATTTGTCAGGAATTGATTGAAAATAAATATGCTGACTTCAAGAAGTAGTTTGAGTGCTCCTTAGAACATACCTGTATAATTTTAGTAATTTTTTTTTAGCAACGCTCATTTTATAATTAAAAATAAGAAGTCCTTGGCACACAAATTGTAATAGCAAACTGATGTGGGAAATAATTAACATATCATGAAACCTGAGAGGTAAGAAGTATCTTTTGTGCTTCAGACAAAATGGAAATAATCTTCATGTATATTGACAAAGTTGTTCTGAAGTGTATTTCTTTGGAAACTGATGTTAGAATTTCTATAGAAGTATAGCTATAGGATGTACTCTCTATGGAGTTTTTTTAGCTTATCAAATAGAAATATAGGGTATCTCTTTACGGCTAAAAAAAAGGATTTTTCATTCTTTTGTATGAATGTTACTTTATGTTTTCAGCTTGAAAACCATGCTTGTGATTGTTACATAGGAAACTTAATACAAATATTTTGTATCATTTGCAACATGTGAAGATGGATTAATTTGGGTTTGATTAGAGCACACTGGAAATTTTGTGTTAAAAGGGAGAAGTATTTCCAAGAGCAATTGAAATATGCACCATTCAAGTGAGAATAAATTGTCTGACGAATGGTTAGTTCTAAATGAGGGTACCACTCTACTCCCATGATTTTTTATCCATAAGTTTTACCAAATGTGCTTATTCCTTGCAGTGTACTTTTATCCTGAAGCAAATAAACAGTGGGTTAAGTGACAAAATAATGTTACACTCTTTGTTGGGTCTTTCAAACATATGTTTTGTATTTCATTCAGTTGTTTGTATAAGATGGTCTTATATAAAACCTGGTTATTTTACAGGTTACTAATGAGATAGTTAGGCAACTGATGGAACAGAAAGGATTGTATAACCTGGAAAAGCCTGGTGAATTTACCAACATAGTGGACATTCAGTTTTTGGCTGCCATGATCCATCCCGGGGGAGGTCGCAATGATATTCCACAGAGACTGAAGAGACAATTTTCAGTGTTCAACTGTACTCTGCCTTCTAATTCTTCCATTGACAAAATTTTTGGTAAAGGGAAATTAGCTATGTATCCATCCCATTTTTTAAAACAGTAGTTGATTTTTCCTTATCCTTCTGTTTATACACATTATTGTTAAAACTGAGGCTTAATTCCCCTCTGATTTGTTTACCAGCACATTTTCCTTCAGTAATCATTCCCCAACTGCAACATCATCAATCTGTAAGTTTTTCAGGTCCAGTCACATCTCCGAATCTCTTGGTATGCTCAGATTTAATAAGAACGACATGAAGGTATTGTTCTAGTGACAAGACTAGACAGTTACTCAGGTGCCACTGATGCTAAGAATGAGCTACTAAAGACTATACTTTCAAAAAGGATGGCTTCATACTTATTTCAGCAGCAGATTAGCTATTCAAGGCCAGTGGAAGCTATTTTGGGAGTAAAAGAACATTTTAATATGCAGTTAATTAAAAGCTAAATCACCATTGAGCTGGTGGCAGAATGGTGTTAAAAATGGCTGAATTAAGATTTGAATAAATACTGGAAAGCCATTTCAACAAATTTGAAAAGGTTTTGGGGATTGGAAGAAAAAAAGAAACAGCAACTTCAGATAATCATTGCTCTTGGTGTTGTGCTAACGTGTCTTTGATTTGGAAATCTTTTTTTCCACAGGTGTAATTGGAGAAGGGCACTACTGCAGTGAGCGTGGATTTTCAGATGATGTGAGGAAAACAGTAGCCAAATTGGTTCCATTGACACGCAGACTGTGGCAGATTACCAAGCTAAAAATGTTGCCCACACCAGCCAAGTTTCATTATGTCTTTAACCTTCGAGACCTCTCGAGGATTTGGCAAGGAATGCTGAACACTACATCGGAAGTGATCAATGAACCACAGGTAAGTGCAGCACATCACTGACCTTGTTACACTTTGTGTGGGAAAAACGATGAAGAGTCTAGCTCAGCATATTAATTTGATTTAAAAAAAAATGCAACTTTACTGTTTTTCTTTGAGGCAAAGGTTTTTTAGTCCAGCTTTTATAGTACCAACTGAAATGACAACTTTGTTTCAAAATGATAACAAAACCCACTCTTCTGTCACAGCAGTTTGCTTCTATCTGCTTTTCCTATTACTGACAAATCCTAGTTTATTTGAATGAAGTGAGAAAATAAGTGAGAAGCAATGAACATACTTTAACCCAACGAAAATACTCATATATTGAGTAATAAATTGAATAGTTCTTCCTTTCTATTACTGTCTTGAGTCTTTCAGTCACTACCTAATTTCAAATGGTTTCTGGTTTATGGTTTAAAAGGAAGAAGTAGTAACAAGTATTAGTAATATTTTTTCCATAATCAGCTTTCTTCCAGAAAAACATAATCTCTTTTCTAATTATTTTAAGGAAAAGTAATTTATAATTTTAAGCTCTGAAACATGTAGTGCTGGAAAAGCAATGTTTATGGTAAACATGGAAAATGTGTTAAATATTTGGGTTATATAATTGCTTCATGTACAATGTGCATTTCTCTTTGTTGAATAAGCTCCTGAATTCTATTGCACCTAAAATTTTAACTTCAGAATAAATTTTAACTTTTGCAGCAAAAATATGGAGCACTTAGGTTATTTTATATATATATGCACATATATGTATGTGTATACACACACTCAATTAGTGGCTTTTGAAGTGCAAAAAACAATTGGTCAAAATACTATTATATAATTTAGGTATTAGTTCTGAGATTTGACATAGTATGTGTCATTTGTACAAAGTGCTGTAGGCTGAACAAAAGGTCTTCAAGGAGCACCTGGAATTTTTCCAACAAGTGTACTGTAATAGTTTAGGATTATAAGCAGTTCTTCTGGTGTTAACAGCCTGACAGATCCTCCTTCTTCATCCTATGAGCAAACTGAGAGACTTGAAATGTGTATTGAATTTGGAGAAGGGATGACATAAACACTTAAACATTTTTCTTTGCTCTTATTCTCTAACTACTTTGGCTGTAGCACTGGGAGTGATATCTGTGTTTGGCATGAAATTATTCGTGCCATGGTGTTTATCTCTTCAGCCATCTTCTACTTAATGACCAGTTAGAGAGGTGGTTTATCACTACATAAACATGTTAACTGTTATGGATATGGTTTTAGGGCTAGGGAAATAAAATCTTCATACACCTCACTTTGGAATGCTAGATTAAGACTTCTTACATAGGTAACTGTATCTAATCTTAAATTGCTAATGGGCAGAATAAGAAGCTCAAGGTATCTCTTCTGAAGAACCCCTGAATACTCTTTCTTTTCTAATGTTAATGCTATTTTAAAATAAAGAAACGAAGGCAAAGCTTTAATGTTGGTAGGGTTTCTTTGCAAGCCAAATGAGTTCCTCAGTACTAGAGAGACATAGAGCTCCTGGAGTGTGTCTGGCAGAGAGCAACAAAGACAATAAAGGAACTGGAGCACTGCTTTTAAGAGGAGAGGCTGAGAGATCTGGGCCTTTTCAGCCTCAAAATGGGAAGGCTGAGGGGAGACCTCATCAATGTCTGCCAGTATCTTAAAGGAGAGCATCAGGAGGACAGAGCCAGGCTCTGCTCCGTGGTGCCAAACAATGGGACAAAAAGAATAACTTCTTTACTGGGAGGGTGATGGGGCCCTAGAGCAGGCTGCCCAGAGAGGCTGAGGAGTCTACCTCAGTGGGGATATTCAAGAACCATCTGGATGCAGTCCTGTGGCACGTGCTCTAGGATGATCCTGCTCAGGCATAGAGGTTGGACCAGATGACCCGCTGCCATCCCTTCCAACTTGACCCATTCTACTTCTGTGATTCTGTGAAATTTCTTTTTTTTTTTTTTTTAAACATAGGTGCTGATAAAACTGTGGAAGCATGAATGTAAGTGTGTTATTGCTGATCGTTTCACAACCTCAGAAGATGTTAATTGGTTTCACACAGCTGTGGCAAAGCTCATCGAGGAGGAATTTGGAGATACAAAAGCTTTGCTGAATCATGAAACAGATGCATTCTTTGTTGACTTCTTAAGGGATGCTCCTGCAAGAACTGGTAAAGATTTGCTCTAATAATCATGG
The DNA here is from genome assembly GCA_013186435.1 of Turdus rufiventris. Classification (NCBI taxonomy): domain Eukaryota; kingdom Metazoa; phylum Chordata; class Aves; order Passeriformes; family Turdidae; genus Turdus; species Turdus rufiventris. The sequence continues at coordinate 12,958,238 of PYHW01010717.1, read as the reverse complement.
AAATGACAAGACTAGGCAAGGGGATATGATAATAGATACTAAGAAAAGTATGTCGTAAAAATTTGTACTAAGTTTATGCATCAAAAGTGACTTTTGTTCAGTGGCTTTGATGGTTGTCTGTGTTACCAGCTGTGGTATATTTTTATCTTAATGGGATTTTTAAGTCTGTATTGATATCCAGGTTGTCTGTATAGGGGAGCCTTGCTTTCAGTTAAATTGGTGTGGCAGAAAGACAGAACTGCCATAGTGAGCGTGAGTTTTTATTGTTCCAAAATGATGAAGGAAGTGTGTCATGAATGACTTGAAATGGTGGGATTGCAGAACGAGATAAAGGATAGCAATGTAGGTAATGTGCCCTAGAAATCTGATAAAAAAAAATTAGTCTCTCGGCCAATCCAATTCCCTTTAGGAAATAACTGTTACATGATTTTATAACAAATGCCTATTAATTCAAATTTTCCTGAATTCTAGTTAAACCTCTTTAAAAACCCACATGACCTACAGCTATACCTTTATGATTTTCAAACAAAAGCATGTTGTCACTGACCTCACTAAAAGACCTCACAATATTTGCAAAAGAACAGAAAACATTTGTTTGTGTTTTGGGGAAGGTCATTGGATGATTCAATTATCTGTGTTGCTGTCACCGCAGTGATGGAGAGTGGAAGCAATAAGAGACTGGCATGAATGCCCAATGCTATTGGAACCTTTCCTTGAACAATTGAAATAGACAGAAGGCAGTGACAAAAGGAGAATAAAGGATAGGACGTACTACATTGGAAGGAATCAAATAGAAGTAAAAGTAAACTGATGTAAGAAAGGAAATCATTGCATCACTAAATAACTTGCTAAACTTGATCACTGTAGTGAAGACTGAAATGTAAGTCAGGATGCGTACTGAGAGCACGAAGAGTGATCTTTAATACAAAAATTCAAGTCCACACTAGAAACCATTATGTTGAACTGAAAAATAAATGTAAAATTATAAATGTATTTCTCAAAATTATTTGCCTTCCTAATGACAAATTAAATGTACCTGTCATGTAATATGCCTTTTAGCATGGAGCTTAATCTAATTTAGACCAAGCAGGAGACTGTCATATAGAAATGCTGTATTTTGTCCTCAATGGATTTGAGGACCTAGCCTAAATCTTTAGCCTTGAGAACCCCCTTTCTGTTTTTGGCTTTAAGTGAAAATAACAAGTGTAATTTTGTTTCATTTATCCCTATGATGGCATTTAGTGTTTCCCATTGTGGTGGAAGGGTAAAAGCAGGACTTTGATTTCTGAGTTCTTAAGTATATAAAAAATGACATCTGACATTGACTTCAGAGAGCCCTATGCTCAGATTAGTAGTATGTTTACGAGTACTGCATAATCTTTTTGTCTCTGGGTTGTAAGAGCACATTATGTTTGTCCCTGAGAGAAATACATGATGACTTAGATCTAAGCTTAAAGGAATTGTTAGTGGTGCTAGTGATCTCAAGACCCTCCACCTATTCAAAGGTGTTTTTATCAGTTGTTTTTGACATTGTTTTTTAGTACTTGTGATTATAGATCTTGAGACTGAACAAGACTTTAAAATAATACATTTTGCTAGCTGCCTCTCTAAATAACGGAAAAGTCTGCCCTTTCCTAGGTTTTGTACTTGATTATACTGGCCTTGGACATTAACATTAATAATAAAACTGTAGGAACAGAATTAAGGTGATATAATTATTTTAGATGTTTCAAAACTGTAAAAGTATCACTGCAGTTTAACTCCTTGATGTATTTCTTATTAGTTTCTTATCACCTGCTAATTTGCTCAAATGTCTTATTCAACTTGTAAGGAATTTATTTCTACCTGGAATACTCCTTTTGGTTAACCAGTGCTTTTAAAGGGTAAAATAAGAAGTCAATTAATTTATTAGGTTTTAATGTAGAGAAGTGTTCATATGAAGAAGCAATATTGATCTAAAAATTCTGAAATTAAGGTGACTTCAAGCAAACAAAAGCTGCAATATAAAGGACAGCTGAAAGAGAATTAATAATCTCTGTTTTTTGAGTGTAGGTTCTGTGGTAAAATTAGATTTTTCTTAAACTGTGTTTTTATATATGTATGTTTGGGTTTTAGTTTTAGGGTTTTTTGTGTGTTATTTTTATTTTTTTCTTTGAAACTGCTTGACTTAGATTGGTGCAGTGGAAAGGAAATAGAGAAAAAATTTGAAACGGGAAAAAAGTTATAGACACTATTCTAAATACAGTAGAGTTTGGTTGGGTATTGGAAGATTTTTACCCCACCTTTCTGTCGCTTACCTTCACATTGGCTTCTAGTTTTACTAAGCCTTAAGGAAATATTTATTTTACTGGAATGACCTCTTTCATTGATTTTAATTCTACCAATTAGAGATAATGTTTTGAATTATATATTTCTTCAGCAAGTTAGAAGAGGCTTAGCAAAACTGATTGATCTAGGATAACTGGAAAAATACATCCTTGTAGCATATATAAATAATGAAATCCTGAAACTAATTGAGCTAAAAGTATGTAAATAAGAGCAAAATTCTACTAGTATTGCACTAGTATTATTTTTGAGGAAATCCAAACCACCAACCAAAACCCCTCTGCTGTCTGCCTGCTGGCACTGTTCCAATGAGATTTGTCAGATATGTTTAAATGAAATATGGTCTCGATTAGAAGTGAGATGGATTCAAAATTGGCTGAATGGTCAAGCCCAGACAGTGGTAATCAGTGGCTCAAAGTCTAATTGGAGACCAGTAACTAATGGTGTATCCCTGGGGTCAACACAGAGTCCAGTCATCCTCAACGTTGTTATTGGTGGTCCTGGTGATGGGGCAGAGTGCACCCTAAAGCCAGTTCCCAGATGACATAAAACTAGGAGGAGTGGTTGATATGTCAGAGGTTGTGCTGCCTCTCCTTAACAAGAACTCCATATGGTTCAACAAAGGGAAGTGAAAAGTCCTGGACCAGTATGTACTGGTGGTCACCCATCTGCAAGTCAGCTTTGTATGGTTGACACTAACCTGAACATGAACCAACAGTGTGCTCTTGCAAGAACTAGTGATGTCCTGAGCTGCATTAGAAGATATGTAGGCAGTAGGTGGTCCTTTCCCTTTTTTCATCAGTAGCAAGGGCATAACTGGAGTTCTGTGTCCAGGTCTGGGCTCCCCAAAACAAGAAAGACATAGATATATACTGGATAAAATCTATTGAAGAACTTGAATATCAGTAATCACCTCTTTTATTTTCTTTTTTTTTTCCCCCTTTTTTTTTTCTACTGTGATATTCTGGTACAGGTTGTCCATAGATGTTGTGGAGTCTATGTTTTTGGAGGTATTCATAAACCACCTGAGCATGATCTTGGGGAACCAGGTCTAGGTGGCCCATCTTGAGCAAGGGATTGGACCAGATGACCTTCAGAGGTCCCTGCTGATCTCAACTTTTCTGTAATTTTATTTACTGTAAGAATTTTTATGAATGAAGGCATGTCACCTTTCAGTATGATCAAGGTTATCAATGGCAAGATGATGCAGCAGCACGGTTACCTCGTTTCTTTGAGAGTTGACTTGTGCCTTTCATATCACCTAAGGAAACAAATGTATGCTAATTCACAGTGAATATAATTTTTTTGTTGTGGGTGTTATTAATTTCAATAATACTTTTTTCTAGTGCAATTATTTAATCAATTTAGACTATTTTTCTTTTACAAGAAAAGACTATTTGCAATTTTTAATTACAGTATTTATCTTCATTCTCCATTTCTACTTTTTTTTCTAACAGCTAAACAAGTACCATTTTTCATCATTCAGGTTTCAGATATAGAGAAAGAAGAATATTTAGGTTTTTTTTCTCATTTTATCTTTAAAAATTAAGTAGCTAAAATTACCATTTCTTACAGGTAGGGTGCACTCAGCACACCTCATATGTACATTTAATATATAATATTATGTACAATAATTCTGTTTCTGGGTGGTGAAACTTCTAGTTGTCTTCACTTACTCATCCCCTCATTGAACCTTTGTCAATTATTTAAACTGCTAATGTTTTATTACTTGCTGTTTGTTCTAGATGAAAAACCAGAGGAAGCTGATTTAGATATTCCCAAAATCTATGAACCAATCTCCTCATTTCATCAGCTACGGAATCGTTTAAATAAGTTTTTACAGGCATACAATGAGAATGTTCGTGGTACTGGAATGGACATGGTTTTCTTTGAGGATGCTATGATTCATTTAGTCAAGGTACAGTCTTGCTGGATTGCCATTTGTTGTTCTCTTGCCCACATCTCCTTTGAGTAGAAGTATGCATGAATCAAAGTAAATTACTTCTGAAATGGCAGCAACTAATTTACTGCTAGCAAATATTTGATCTGTCACTTTGTGACTAGGTATTAAAACATATGTAAAACTTTTCAGAAAATGCACCATATGGAACTATTCTTTTATACCTATCTTTCATGTTTGGTGGGATCATGGCGCTACCTATTCTAATTCTATTTCAGCCTTCCTTCTTCTTAATTCTTCTGGGAACCTTTCCTGTCTTTGGAATGAGTCAAATGAAATTCAGGTTAAGACACAATTGGTTGCTTTTGAAGGACTATGCACAGCAGAGTAGAAATTAATGTAGTCCAAAATTCTTTTGTGCACCCACAGTATGCTCACTACTTTTAAAGTTCTGTTGAATATGTATTAGAACTGACCGTAACTTTTACCACAGCACAGCTTGATATGATTGTTCACACAGAACAGACCTCATATAAGAGAGAGCCATTATAAAATTATTTTTACACTAGAACCCCTATTGTCTCAGTTGAATACTGAGGTTTTCAGTATTTCTTGTAATAAATTATTAAGAACTTGAATATTTAATTTCATTGTCCCCTGAAATAATATTAAATATGAAAACAATTTAGATTTAATTATAGTTGGAAAACACATCGCATCTGCAGTTTTCAAAATGTTTGGGTGAATTCTTGTTATATCACAAAATTAGTCTCTTTCTAAGGTTCACTGCAAAATCAATGATATTCTACTATGGCTTTCTTTAGGACAATTGCAAATGATCATCACACTTACCAATAAGTGTCTCATTTATTCCAAGGAAAAAACTGTATAAGTTTAGGATGTAGTAAATTTAATATTTTCACTGAACAACCACCTGTCATCAGGAATATATTCTTTGGGTAGCCAGATGGTAAATACTTGTAATATTTGATTAGCCTTTGTTTGGATAAAATGAATAGGTAGTGTTTCTATGAGTCTAAATTCTTGAAAGGAACAACTGTGTAGACCTGACACATCTTCTAAGAGAAAGTGAGATATGCACAGTTGAGGTAATGCCTAATCTGAGCTGACGTAATATGACCTGAGCGAGTTAAAGTTGAGAAATATCTTAAGCAGAGACCAAAGTTTCCAGTTAACAGCTTGTGTGCCTGTGCTTGGAGAAGATGTAATAGCCATTATTAAAATGATCAGTGATATTGCAAGGGTGTTGTGCAACTGAAATTTTCTTTCTCTGGTTATATAATAAAGAAGCTTAGAGTAAACCTTATCTTTCTTATGAAACATTAACCTATGGAAAATAACAAATACATTACAACCAATATGTGAAATAAATAGGTTTAAAATTAGAGGAAATTGGCATGCCTATTTTTAACTCAGAGGAAAGGTAAGCTAATAAGTATCCCAGGTTGCTTATTGACATGATGGAATTCTTGAGTCATCAAAGAAATGTTCAAGATAATAAAGAGAACAGAAGCCAATCCCACGTATCATTGCTTGTCCAGAGGAAACCAGCTGCTAACCAGCTGGCTGGTATTATCGTGTCTTTGAGAGGGAATTGGCTCTGTGCTGCTCTGGATATGAATTCAGGCTCCTCTGGGTACAGTGAGAGTCTGTCCACTTGCATCTAATGGGCTGTGAAGAAAGTTTGTCTCTTGTACTTAAAGACATGTTTTCTCAGCATCAGGTAGCATCTACCTGCACCCATGTTTCATGGCATTGTTTTTTGGCTGTGGGCAGTGGGACAAGTGCTGCATGCAGTTCACAGTTACTGCTGAAATTTTTTTTGCTCTGTATTCTAAAGGGTCTGTTTGTTTGCATTGCACAGTCCTGAATTGAAGGGAAAAGTGGAGCGAGTAGGAAGCTACTGGCTTTTGATTTAAAAGATAGATAATAGAGTGGGAAAGAAATGTAGATCTAATTGTGAGATGTTTCACCACGATCAAATGTTCATACTTGATGCTGTGCATTTCAAGTAAACAGAAGCATAACAAGTTTCATTATAAAGGCAGTATTATTACCTGCTGCAGAGAATACTCTTTCTCCCAAATTTAACAAGCCTGGGACATCCTGACTTTTGGGTCACAGTGAAAGGACCTGGTGAAATGTGTCTTACCAAAGTTATCCAGAGGTCATGGTACTGGGGAAATTAATATTTCCTTCCCAGTTTTGATAATCCCTCATGCTGTGATAGCACATCACTAAGAAATCACAGCTGAGGTTTACTTGTACTTTGTGGGAGATGTAATTCTACTGATAACTGAACATACACAGTGACAAAATCAAATGGTTGCTATACTGTTTGACAGGTCAACAGTAAATACTGCAAAGTGCAAATGTCCACAGAATATATTAATAGTAATAAAGAATCCCTTAATTAAAACTTAAATTTTTCATTTGTTCTTCATTTCTAATATAAATTTATTAGCGTGGTAGCATAGGATCCTTGGGTGTGTGACTTTTACACATGGTAGCAATAAATGACTGGTGTGTTACACAGATTTCTCGTGTGATTCGCACTCCTCGTGGAAATGCTCTCTTAGTTGGAGTTGGTGGCTCAGGAAAGCAGAGCTTGACAAAACTGGCATCCTTCATAGCTGGCTATGATACATTCCAGATAATGCTGACAAGGTGAGCATCACCTGAAATTAAACTAAATAAGTACTTTGTGTTTTAGCTCTTCCTATAAATAAAACAGGCTCACCTTCTCTGCTTAATGTAGTTTGATCAACATCACATAGAGTGGAAGGACATGAAAACCCATTGAAACTTACTAGATTTTTTATAATAATTGTGAATTTTTACTATCATTGGAGTTGAAAATTATTTTCTGTCTTTCACAGAATGAGAAAACTTGTCAATGCCAATATTTTATCTTTGAGTCTTTACACAGTTCCTTAAATGGTACTGAAAATACTTTTAGCTGGTTATCTGTACAAAAGGCCTTTATGAATTAATCTTATAATATTTGAAATGCTGTCATTTGAGGAGGTTGAATCTTTATCCCTGCCCTCTAATTTGGTAGATTTTACATATATATTAGTATTTTGATAACCTTTTCCAAGTACATTTTTGCTTTATTTCCTATTATTCAACCTGATGTGGTTTCTTTTGAAATAACTCAGTAAAAATAAAAAATAAATTATAAATTCTTCTCTGAATGCCTCAGAATGAATACTTCCCCAACTGTCTGTAGGACAGGTCAATTTTGGCACTCAAATAGGATGTAATTTTAGAGAAGTGAAATTATTTTAAATCTTTTTCAGTTGTGTGGCAGCAGAAGAAATTGTAGATTCACATGCGGAAATGTCCCATGGTATGGGGTCTCATCAGAGAGGATCTATCTGAAATAAGCATCTTTTTGCCTGAAGTTCCAAGACATTGTTTCTAACTTAAGTTTTCTTGTTTTGGTTTTTTTTTTTTTTTTTCTTAAAGACAAGAGTATTTGTTCAACTATTTTCTTTTGGTAGATCATACAACACTTTAAACTTGATGGAAGATCTGAAAATCTTATACAGAACAGCAGGACTGCAAGGCAAAGGCACCTGTTTTCTTTTTACAGACAATGAGATCAAAGATGAGTCTTTCTTGGAATACCTGAATAATGTTTTGTCATCGGGAGAAGTAAGATACCTCCTCCTGATCAATCTTCTGCTTTTTAAAATTAATGATTCTGAAGTAAAATAACAGAATTTATTTGAACATTTTTCAGTAAGTTACAGGGTACACTTTCAAAAACTAGAACTCAAGTGCTTTTTGTCATTAGAGTATTATTAAAAATGAATGCAGTCGAAAAAACCTACAAAATCCTAGGTTAGAGTGAGTGAAGCTATCTCAAGGGACAAAAAATAAAATTGAGATTTGGGACATATTACTGATGTTTTAAAAAGTTGTCTGTTGAATTAGCTATTAGTGTACATTTAGTTGTTGTATGGTAAGTTTATGTCCAGAATGGATAGGATGATAAGATGGATTTAATTGATTTTTGATTTTTTTTTATTTACTTATTTATTATTTCAGGGTTAAGTTTTGGAGTAATTGCTACTAGTTATTGGAATATGAAGAGAAGGAATCAAAGCCATTGGAGGGTGGGGTTTGAATTTTTACAGCAAATTAGATTTCAGTCTATTTAATGGAATCACTTTATTTAAACTTCTTGTTTAAAGGAGTTGGTGGGTATTAATAACCTCAGTGTCCGAGATATATGTCCCTTCCTACAATGCTGAATATTAAAAGAACCTTGTGCTATATCTTCTATTTTTGATCATCTTAAAATCATGAAAAATCTTCCCTTTTCTCAAAGGTGTCAAACTTATTTGCACGTGATGAAGTAGATGACATCATTAGTGACCTCATTCCCTCCTTCAAAAAAGAACATCCACGAAGACCTCCAACCAGTGAAGCTCTTTATGACTATTTCATGACCAGAGTCCGTCAGAACCTTCACCTGGTTCTTTGCTTTTCACCAGTAGGTGAAAAATTCCGAAATAGGGCCCTGAAGTTCCCTGCTCTCATTTCTGGATGCACTATAGATTGGTTTAGCCGATGGCCTAAGGATGCTCTGGTGGCAGGTGTGTGTAGGATTTATCTTTGCAGATGCATAATAATTCTGATCAGTGGTCATGCAGCTGTTTTTATTGTGTTGAGTTTTACCAGAAGAAACTTAATTGATTCTAAAATTTGATGTAGGTGTTTTCTTCTTTAGAGTCTGTAATATTAAGTTGTTGAAATATTTCTAACAGAGGAATGGTTTTGAGCACAGTTTGAAGAAAACTTCCTCATGAAGATGTCTTAAAAGCATTTGTAAAGAAGGCAAAGATGCTACTAAAGAAAGATTTTTTGTGAATGTGTCTGTGATAGGGTATACAGAGGAAGGCTGTAGTTACCCATTCCCTGTTAGGTAACAGCTAGATTCAGAGTGAAAAAAAAGTAGCACACTTTGGAGATGAAAGAATGCCAGATCCTTGGCTATGCTTTTTACTGAAAAGTGTGGAATAATATTCAGAGTCTGATAGTGTAGAGTAAAGAAGACTGGGTTTTCAGAAGCTGTGTGAAAGCCAAGTTAATACATGCTGAGTTGTTTTATAGTGACTTGTTTATAAGCGAAGATGTTTTCATAAATATTTACTTACATTTAGGCTTTCTTTCTTTCCTAAGTATCTGAACACTTCCTGTCCTCATTTGATATGGACTGCACTGCTGTTACAAAGAGGGAAATTGTGCAGTGTATGGGCTCATTCCAGGATGGAGTGGCAGAAAAGTGTTCTGATTACTTTCAAAGATACAGACGTTCTACACATGTGACTCCCAAATCCTACCTGACCTTTATTCAGGGATATAAAACCACATACAAAGAAAAACATGCCAAAGTGAAAACATTATCAAACAGGTAAACTACTCAGGCTGTTTCTGTTTTTCTGTAGTTTTCTTCCTGAGGTATGTATATTCTGATACACTTCATTTCAATGCTTGACTTGTCTCCTATCACACCAATAAAAGATATTTTTAATTCCTAGAATTATGTGAATCTGCAACTTATTCTAATGTTGCAGTTACATACTCTTGTCATATCAGATATATATATATATGTATTTGGGAGGGGGAAGAGTAGTGGTGCATGAAAAATAGAGGTAGAGGGGTAGAGGGCATATGAGGTGAACCCAAATGATACCCTTGTGTTTTTAAAGAGTAAAAGACGACATCTACATGTGATTTAATTAATATATTAATAATAGAATTTAATTTGCCAGGTAGTAACATTTGTTTTCTTGCTGAACACTTGTAACCTTCTTTTATGAACATATAAGGAAAAACCTTAATGGTTTTGTGAGCACAGAGCCTCACTTAGATCCCGAACTTTTTACTTGTAGATTATTAAAGTTGTTTTGATAAACTTATTCGTATTTTCAGATGCTTTATTAAACCAATGATATCTATTTGTAGCTATATCTTAATGTCAGGAGCACCCAACTAGAATGTAAAATTACCAATTAGTGTATCAGTTAGTATTGCCCTTAAAAAAAGGTACCTTCTCAGCTTGGAAAGACTATCAAAAAGAGCTGGAGACCTTAAAGAAATGCTTAAATTATTTTATTTCCCTTTGAAACATTCTTTGTCTTCAAAGTCAACTTTAGTTTGAAACCTGTAGTTACATCAGGGATGAAGGCTTATAAAACAGAAGGTTGTTGCCCTGTTTTCTACCTTCAGATTTACCAAGTTAGTTGATTAAGTCCTATTTCTTCCACTTAAACTTAGTTGCACTGTCTGAATTGCTTTGTTCGGGGTTGCACTTTGTCTGTTCTCCTATATTTGTTCAGCTGTCCAAGTATTGTACATCCTTTGCAATAGCAGCCTCTATTAAAGCTTAAACTTGTCTGAAAAGTCCCAGGTGAAGAATTTTTGACAGAAAAAAGCACTGTTGAAGGGGCATTTTAATGCTGAATCAGAGGAGTCTAATCTCAATACCATTTTTCTTTTACTCACTTTTGTTTGGTCTTGGTTTCTTTTCAGTGTCCACTTCAAATAAGAAATATTGATTGATTATAATTTTCAGAATTTCGGAAATAAGAAAATGCTCTCTGCTGTACAGAACTCAGTTCTTTGAGTATTGCCTCAAGAGGAACAGTGACATTTATAGAACCACCATGTAGGATTTTTATGCAATGATAAAGGCATACTGTTTGATTAGAAGTGGGTAAAATTTCTAACCTTAAACTTAATTAATGTACTTGATTGTCCACTTTATTGATTCTGAAGATATCAGAAAGGTGAAAGTTCTTGTCCAAGTTTTATTTTTGGTGTAAAGCATGTTTTGCAATTGTTCATTTTGATGGATGTGATTCATTCTATAGATGAAAAGTAGAGTGTAAATTGCATAATGAATGAGATGCTTTTTATTTTGCTTTTTAACTTCAGAATAAATACTGGTCTGGAAAAATTGAAAGAGGCCTCTGAGTCAGTAGCTGCTCTAAGCAGAGAACTGGAGGTAAAAGAAAAGGAGCTTCAAATTGCCAATGAAAAAGCTGACATGGTATGTACAGCCTTCAAAGTGTATTGCTATTTGATTTTTTCCTCCGTTTATTGCTTCTGTTTTGAAAAGATTAATCAGTTAAAATGAAGTTCAATGTTGGAAAGAAAGGATCTTGGAGAAAATTATCTTATTTGTGTTTTCTGGAATTGGACAGATATGATTTTACAACAAAATCTCTTTTAACTATGGCATGTGGGTTTTCTCACATTCTAGGTTTTGAAAGAAGTTACTATAAAAGCACAGGCTGCTGAGAATGTGAAGGGTGATGTTCAGAAAGTGAAAGACAAAGCCCAAGCAATTGTAGACAGTATCACAGTCGACAAAACCATTGCTGAACAGAAGTTGGAAGCTGCCAAGCCTGCTTTGGAAGAGGCAGAAGCAGCCTTACAGGTTAGTACTTGGACCATGTATGACATGATCACTGAGAAGGCAAATGTCTTTGAAATACAAAATTGCAGGTACATTCCCTAACTCTTCACTTGACAAAAATAAATATACATATTTTGAGGCTTTTTAAGTTCAGTTTGTTTTTCAACCCCAAAATAGTCAATTTTCAGAAAGTGGCAAGTTTAAACTTTCTTTGAAACTGTAATTGTTATAGCATGTGCTGCAGGTTGATGTACTGAATATTGAAACAACTTGTGTGCAATGAGTGAAAGGCTGTCCATGTAAAATCGGTTGTAATTTCATCCAAAACCAAACCTTCTATTTTAAGTTTTCACAAAGAAGTTGCATTTTCAGTAAGTTTTCTGTTCCACTATTTTATTTACTCTTTAAAAATAATTAAAAATTTATTAGGAGTTGTGGCATTACCAAGACTTAATTTCCTTCACCTTATTTTCTTATAAAGCTTTTTAGATAGAATGTCTGTTTATTTAAGACTGAAAAAGATTAATCTTGATATTGCATAATATTTATCTTCATGTCTACTCACCTGACTTTATAGGAGAATGTGCCTCAAGACGTTTTGCTGTGAGCAGTAGTGGAATCTGAAATATACCTGTTAGATGTTACCATGGAGCTCATATCTCAAGAAACAGAAAAGTATGAAGGAAATGCCTGAAGGACAGACAAACCTTAAAGGGATACATGTAGATTTACTGGAAATTGTATCTTTCCATTTGAGAGGCTGCTAGCAGTTGTGATGGTTAAAGACTGATTTGAAATAATGGCATGATTAGCTTTGAAATCTAGTGTAGAAAAATTTTTATGGATCTTCTGAATGTAAGACTCCACTTTGAGTGAGAGATGTTTAACAGTCTCTGACTGCCATGATGCTTAAAGGACAGAGTGCAAAAGTCTAAATGAAGGTTGATGATCTGACAGCTGGGAAGAATGAAATAAGGGAAAAGATTTGTATTATAAAAATATATATGATATATGACCACAGGAAAAAGGTTAAAGAACTAGCAACAGCAAAACAGAAAAACCTGTACTGGGCAAACATTCTGACAAGTGAAGAAATAAGCAATGTTAATTAGAATCTGCAGTATAAAGAGGGCACCAGTATCCTGTGTCTGGACCTGTATCTTATTAAAGCTTGCTTTCTACTTTTGAATAAAATAGCTGAACCAAAACAATACTGCTCTTCTTGAAATGTAGGGTGTTAACAAATGAAAACCTGATTTCAAGAAAAAACAATACTGGCATTATTGTAAAACTTCTCAGTGGGAAAATGTATTTGGGCTTAGTCTGGAAATTCTTGAATTTTCTATGATAAATTGCTCTGCCTATGTCTGAAGTGGAAAGGCAGACTATAATAAAAAGAGACCTAGTAGAATGTGTATATGTATTCTCAGCATTCATTCATTCATTCATTCATTCATTCATTCACTCCCTTAAGCAAGAATTTTCTCTGTATGGGTCTGGATCTTTCACAAAATGAATCTCATAACCATTACAAATTTCAAATTCAAGCTAGGGATTCCTATGGTAGAATTCTGCTTGCAGAGTCAATAAATAGAAAGGTCATTACCCAGATGGAAAAAAAAATTAGCTATTTCATTCAAATTTTAACATATTTTGAGAATTTTAAATGCTACATTAAGAGAAAAGTATGTACACAGCATCTTATAAGCATTTCTAAACGTATGAGATTAGTTTTTCAAAGTTTGAGTAAGAATTGTCGAAGTTCAGTAAAACCTTGTTGCACTTGGCCCTGAAATAAAAATAGCACATTAAATACACAACTAAAGACAATTAAATAAATAAATAAAATTTAAATGTAACCATTTTGACACAATTTGTACGTTAGTGAAAAAAGGCTGAGCTGAATTTCCTAACAGTCACTAGGAAGCACTGGGTAAAGTTTTGACACAGATACCTGGATAAACCCTGGTGAATTGTTTGGTGCACACTGAACCCAAAAAGCAGCAAAATATTGAAGGGAATAAATGGATTGGCAGATGGAAGGCGATCTGGATAGTCTGCAGTAATCTGAAGTCCTTTTATTGAAGTATAGTAATTAAATTCTGACTTCATGAATTCCCAGTGAGGCATGTGCTAGGCTGGAAGCAAGGTGTCATAACACTCGCAGTAATCTGTTGCTTACTGTTTGGGCTGTCATGTACTTGGACTGATTAGACTGCCTGTGAATGAGCAGAGCTGCTGCTCAGAGTTGTGTGTGTTGTAGGAGCTGCCTGTCAGCACTTCCCATTGTTCAGGGTTTTGTTGCTCTGTATGCGGTGCCGTAAGCACCACGGCTCAAATCAATTCTTCTCTAAGGAGACATCTACAGCAGACTTTTCTGATAAGTCTTTTCTGATTCATGATGTAGAGTTTTGAGTTACAGTGTTAGACTTCCACCCTAGGCTTATTTAGCCTTACTTGATAGGGCCTAAGTTTTCATACCTTGTTATAATTTATTTTTCTCTCAGGCCTGCTCCTATGCCAGGAATATTCCTGATAAGATGTATTAGAAGGTGCAGACAAGTACATATACCAGGCGTTGTCACTGGTTTCCCTTTTTTACCTTTTTAGTATTTCCTTTCTATACTCAATTTCTGGTCAATATGTTCACATTAAAAAAAACCAAGTAAAATTTCAAGATATTTCTGATTTACTCTTTCTTATTGTCAAAACAGTTCATGGTAGTTTTAAGGTGCTGCTGTGCTGAGATTTCCTAGTAGCTGATAGGACTTAGTAGTAAAAATCTGATTTGAGGGGTGCTTCTAGCTTCATGCTTTTTAGATGTAAAAATAACATAAATTTTTTTTGTCTCCCATTGATTAATGCTGTTGGTGAGCTTATGCTCCATGTTTGATTACCTAAACAGTGACAGTAATTGCTTTGCCCTTTGTTTTAAATTCCTAGACAATAAAACCTGCAGATATTGCCACTGTTCGCACGCTGGGCCGGCCTCCTCACCTCATCATGCGCATCATGGACTGTGTGCTGCTGCTCTTCCAACGTAAACTCAACCACGTTAAAATTGACCAGGAAAAACGCTGTACCATCCCATCCTGGCAAGAATCTCTGAAGCTGATGACAGCAGGGAACTTCTTACAGAGCCTACAGGTGCTTGTGCCACCTTTATTTTTTTAAAATTTTTTTTGAATTTTTTTTTTTTTTTAATAACGTAAGGAAATAAAGGACAGGGTTTTCTCTGGTGTTCATGGGAGAACAAATGTGCAAGGGAAATCACACAGTAGATCTGAAATATTAAGGGCTTAAGAATAAATATGCCAGAATGAAATAAGCTTTAATCCTTCTTTGCAAAGTCATGCTATAAATCAGTTATAATTTTTCCTAAGCAAGGCAATGAAATTGTTTTAAGTGACAAATGATTTAAAGCTTTAAGCATTTGGTTTGGATAGCCATTACTTATCTGTTTCATTAAAGCTGATAAAAACCATCTTTTTTTCTGGTATTTAACTTTTCATTAATTTTCAACATTGCAGCTTGTGCACTGGCTTGGGAAAGCAGAGATGGTTATTAAGATGAACACAACCAGGACTTTTTAAAAAGTCCTTTAAAAAGTCCATTTGGGGTCTTATGGTTCACGGTCTTTGTCTAGGGAAAGATTAACTAACTTGTAAACAAATCCTTTTTCATAACTAAAACTAAGAATATTATGATTTTTCTAGTTGGAATAAATGGTATATTTTCCTGCTCCATTGAGTGGTGTTGTCTCTGATTTCTACATTTTGAGTTTACTTAATTTGTCACTGGTCTATTAGGAGGCTTGACTGGCTTTGTATGGTTGGTAGTGGCATGGATGTTATTGATGTAGTATTCACATTGCATCTACTTGTAAGGGTTTCTAATGTTCTAAAGGACTTCAGCATGTAATTTTGCTTAATTAAACCTATTTGTCCTTCAGGGAACAGCTATTTTCCAAGTTTTTTTGGCATAGGGTTCCATTATACTTCATAAATAAATTTGAGGAAGAAAATTTAGAGCTTTTAAGGAGGAAAAGGGTAAAATAATACTTTTTCGAGAAAAGAGTAAAAATAAATTCTTTTAAAATTAAATACATTCCACTAATTAGATAAGGTAATTTAACAGTAAGATGGCTGGCTTGTCCTTTGAAAGGATTGTCTTGTAGAATCTATGTTTTGAACCACAGTTTAGCCCTTCACTTTCTTTTTGAAGATTGTTAAAACTTATTCTGTCTTAAGTAAAATGAAATTTCAAGCAGGACCTGTGATATTTTGAAACAATGATTAACTGTGTAACAGTAATAGGAGTGTGAGAAAGCAAAGATCATGAATGAAGGCAAACTTTTTTCCATTTTGTAAGTATATGTAACAGTGGAATGACTTTGTAAAGGTCTAAAAGATGCATGAGACAAATAATGTCATGGTAGTTGTTTGTAAGTAACACTTCTGACCTTTGTAGTGTTCTATGTGTTCTGAAATATATATATATATAATTTACACTTACAACCTATGTTTTGTATCCTGCACTTTATAAACTTCTTTTTCAGCAATTTCAGAAAGACACAATTAATGAAGAAGTGGTAGAGCTTTTAAGCCCTTATTTTGAAATGGTGGACTACAACATTGAGACAGCTAAGAGAGTATGTGGAAATGTTGCTGGCCTTTGCTCATGGACCAAAGCTATGGCGGTATTTTTTTCCATCAACAAAGAAGTATTACCTTTAAAGGTACATCTGCTAGTCAGTCGAAGACACCCTTTGCTCCTTCTCATCCTCAACTGCCTGCACTTGAGGATTTAATCTATGGGAAACTTCATCTGCCTTATTTGAACTGGTGTTTCCCTCTGCAGAAATTTATTGTCTTGAACACTGTAATTCTACCATAAAATACATTGTAAATGTACTTCCACTTGTAAGTTGTCAAAATTATGAAAGAGATGGTGTGATTTTATGCTTCTGGACCCCTACTGAATGGGGTTAAAGCATCCGTCATCCCATTAAATACACTACTGCAATTGCTCTACATTAATTTTGAATTCAGTAGAAAAAAGCCTTGAGATTTGGTTCTTTTAATGTTCCAGATCTCAGTTCATAAGAAGATTGTACAGGGGCTCTTCATCATTGTTATGTAGAGAAAAAAACGTGCCTAAGTAGTTACAATGAAAGTCAGGAAGAACATGGCCAAGCACGTTTAACAGAGAATAGCTTGTATTATAATAGGGATGACTGAGAGGAGCATGGTTTGTGTTTTGACCTAGCATATTGGTTGGACAAATCATGTAGACTTCTAGAGGCATCATTCTCTTCTGCAAGCCATGTCAGATTAACTTTTGTGTCACATGAAGAATGACTGACGTTCCCAGAATTATTTTTAATTATTTTTTTCTAATTGACATTAAACCAACTGTGCCAGTGCAGCTGTCTGAATTAAGAATTTAGTTTGTTGTAAAATTCAAATAAATGGTTTTGTTGAGTGATGAAATCTCTACTGAAGAGTTTGATTTGAAAATGTAGTACAAGAAAATTTTCTGGAATATATTATAGTAAATGCTTTGAAATTCTCAGTGTATGAATATACTTTTATCTTTTTATGCTCTTTAGGCTAATTTAGCAATTCAGGAGAAACGCCTAACCAGTGCCATGATGGATCTGCAGAAAGCTCAAGAAGAACTGGGAGCCAAGCAAGAAGAACTAGATATTGTGCAGGCAGAGTATGAAAATGCAATGAGAGAAAAACAGGTGAACTGCCCTGCACAGAAAAGAATTTTCTACCCTTGCTTTAAGGAACATTTCATGTGTTCTTTCAATTCCACTATTATTCCTTGAAAAGGATGTTGATGGACTGCAGATAAGAGATAGATAGCATTTGAATAGTGCCTCATTGCTTTCTACCTTTCTCCTTTGCCTCTGATCCTCTCCCCTCTTCTCTCCCACCCCCTCAAAAACTATTTTATTTGTAGTCTTTATTCAGTGCCTACTACTATAATTTCAAGTTTCAGGTATGCTATACATATAATGTACTTGCAAGTCTGGGTAAAATTCCCCGGAATTAATAAGTAACAATAATTTTACATACCATTCAACAATTCACCAAAATAAAAGTTAAGAACAGAAATATTAAAAAGAAATATTTAATCATATTTCTGGGAGATGTTGGTTGTTTATCCTGGTATATTTTTTCCCTCTCACTTTCCCTTCTCTTCATGGTGGTGGAGATGTTTGAGAATATATTTCTAACCTGTTGTTTATCTACTGGCTTAATGAGATGTAGAGATTTTTCTGGCTTATCAGATATATGACTGTAAGCAATTTTTGTTGGTGCTTGGCTTTCTCTAGACTTTGCTGGAAGATGCTGAGCGCTGCAGACATAAAATGCAAACTGCCTCAAGTCTTATAAGTGGTTTAGCAGGTGAAAAAGAGAGGTGGACAGAACAGAGTAAAGAATTTGCCATGCAAACCAAGAGATTAGTTGGTAAGTTTTTGTCCAAATCTTTGAACTTGCAAGCAAGTTGTTTGAGTTGTAATGGATAGTGATACTGAAAACTTTTGAAATGTCAAACTTTTCCTTTGTATCTTAGATCCCTGTCTCAAAAAATGAGGGTAATTTTTAAAATTCTCTTGCTAAAGCCCTGTAAGGTGAAAAATAACTATAAGCCTAAAGTTCATATTTAAAAAGAAAAGAGGATGGAATCTGTGAATGTGGTGACACATACTTGGGACACTTAAATTTTAACTTGACTGACGTTTGTAGGTAACACTTCAAAAAGAATGATATGTTAGCCAATAAAACGTATAACTGAGAATATATTTAGAGGCAAGGAAGACTGATACTCAGGCACTGACACTTATATGTAGAAATCAATATTTTTAACTGCAGTTACTAATGTTCATCAAAATTTGCTTCTTAGAAGGTCATTATTATTTTTAAAATTTGCACTTGTAAATTAAGTATTCTACAATAAATAATTGGTCCATTAATTAGATCAATAAATGAAATTTGTCTCATGATTTATTGTGGGCTGAAGTTTCTTCTCTGCCTTTTACCTTGAAAAGCTACAAAAAAAAGGTTGTTGCATAGACTGTATTATAGCAACTAGGTTGTATTTTATTTGCTGGTATAATATATGCATGTGTATTAACTTATTAAAAATCTGGGATGCATTCCCACAGATTTATCCTATTTATTTTATAGATAACTTGAAAATGTCCAAAAAGTATTATGGTTCAATACAAAAGTACGATATCTTCTCCAGTTTAAATCTTGCATTCTTATTTCAGAGGCACAAAACCCCCTCAAACTGTGGTGTCATGAAATTTAGGGGGGAAAATTTTGAAACTGAACAGATTAAAAGTTGTCACACTTAATACCTCTATAATGATGTCTGTGACAGTTTTTATTGCTGGTACTCATCATTGTAATTGAGTTACAACAATTTAATTGAATTAGTACTTACAAGGGGTTCCACATCCCCCATCCCCTCCCCCACAAATACACAAACCACATTATTTAAGCCTGTTCTTATAAATGCCCAAGGAAAAGTTGGAAATAAAAGTTTATGAGTTAGTCCTCTCTGCCATGTCCTGCTTGTGCAGGATCTGGTGTTTGGAATAGCCTTATGTGTGGGTTGAGTTGACTTGAACAAGCTGCCAGATGCTGATCTCTTGATTCATACAATTGAGTAGTAAGAACAATGTAAATGTGGCTCTGCTGAAATTGTAGTGCCATGCAATGAGCCTTGGAAAAAAGCTTGATTTGCCTTCTTTATGTGTCCAAGTGTGTTTTCCTGTTACCAGCCAAAATATGTAGCAACTAGTGAAGGAAACAGCTTGTTCATTAATAGAATTGGCAAAGTTGTAATGCTTTGGTTTTTTTCTTTTTTTTCCCCTTTCTTTTTCTTCTTTGAGGTAATGTACTCTTGGCTACAGCTTTTCTGTCCTATTCTGGTCCTTTCAACCAAGAGTTTCGCAATCTGCTGTTAAATGACTGGCAAAAGGAAATGAAAAGCCGAAAAATTCCTTTCTGTAGCAACTTGAACCTCATAGAAATGCTAACTGATGCTCCAACTATCAATGAATGGAACCTGCAAGGATTGCCAAATGATGACTTATCCATACAGAATGGAATCATTGTCACTAAAGCATCTCGTTATCCTTTATTAATTGACCCACAAGAGCAGGGTAAAATTTGGATTAAAAATAAGGAAAGCAGAAATGACCTTCAGGTAATAGAAATGCTTGTGCTTTCATAATCCCTAAAAACTCTTAGCTCACAAAGCACTACAATTCAATGATTCACCTAAAGCTTAGGAAATGCCATTTATATTAAAAAGTCTGGCTTGAATATAAAGAATATCTCAGATATTTTAGGATTTGAGATTTGGCTAGAGGTGGAAGTGTATCCTTTAGCACCAGTTACTCCCATTTGTTTAATGAATTTATTTTAATGAAACATAAACTTTGGAAAATAGGCTGGATAGGCAATGTCTGGTAATAAACATGTTTTTAGAATAGTGTGAGTGTTAGGAAAAAAACACCAACTAGTTGATTAATATGATTTCATGTAAGTGTTTATAAATGAAGATTCACAGCAAGATATTTTTTCATCTTTTAATTGGAAATTATTGTTAATTTCTGTCTGTGTATGGATGTCAGTTGCTAAGTGCTCTGCAAATATACAGGGAAGACATAGTGGTACAATGCAGTCTGAGGCAAGATACACAAATTCAATTGAAACAAGAAAATATGAGGAAGAATGTCCTTACTGGCTACAATTATGATTACACTGATCAACAAGCTCTAAAAAGTAAATCTCTGAAAGCCCTAAATGTAGTTTGAGGTGTGATAATAGAGTGGCTCTGAGAATATTACTAACACTTTCATGCTGATTTTTATCTAGGAAACCTTAATGGTTGCTTAGTTATGATAAAAATGATTATTAGTTTGTTTATAGCTTAATTAGAGCCTAAGCTGCTTTTTGAACATGTTGAAAATCCAAGTTATACTGGAGACTACTTAAAGCAAAGATTATTTAAGGTCTTGTTCCATGTAAACCTCTAATTTTCAAGGGTGACAAAACCCCCAGAAGAGTACTTATCTTGGAATTGACCCTGCTGCAGTTTGACTTGGAGATGTTTTCCAAGATAAAATTGAAGGTGCTAAAAGGTTCCTGTGAATTTTTCCTGTGAAATTCTCAAGTAGTTACACTCACAGGATATCAATACTGCAAGTGCTCAGCACTGCCTTGCCTCTACATGTGCAGCTGAAAAATAGAACTTGGCATTCCGTGAGATCTGGCAGTAGGGTATGCTGATGTTACCTTTCCTTGAGCTTACAATCTTTGCCTTAATACTAGTCTACTCACAGGATAATTGTATTTGGCAAAACTTTAAAGAAAATAAAATAATTTATAAATTCAGAAAAGCTTGGTAAATGGGCATAAGATATTGCATTTATATTTTTAGATCACTTCTTTGAATCACAAGTATTTTAGAAATCACTTAGAAGACAGCCTTTCTTTGGGAAGACCTCTTTTAGTAGAAGATGTTGGAGAAGAGCTTGACCCAGCACTTGATAATGTTTTGGAAAGAAATATCATCAAAACAGGTTCAGCCAACAAGGTAAAAAAAACCAACAACCAAGCACACACATGGAAATTCCCCTATCCTTCCTTCCCCTACCCACACCCTCTCCTTAGCAAAATAACTCCTAATAAATAGAGGACTATAAAAAAATTGAACTTGTTTAAACTTGATTAATGCTGATACAGGAAAAAATAAAGTAGGGCTTAAGTTCACAAATGGTTAATATATTTAATATATAAAGTTCCTTATTCATTTGCTTATGACAATTTTTAGAAGTTGAAATAATTTTTGAATAGGGAATTTAAAGTGGTCCTTGACTGTTCTCAAAAAATTGCTTGCATCACATGTATGATTTAGAACTGGATTTTTATGCCTTTATGAAGAAAAATGTGACCTTTTTTCTTATATGCAGTATCTGAAAAAGGTGTGTATTGCCTCTTGATATTTCAAGACTTCTTTATAACGTTTTTCTTAAGGTGAAAGTTGGTGATAAGGAAGTAGTTGTTATGAATGGCTTCAGACTGTACATTACTACAAAACTGTCAAATCCACGTTACTCTCCTGAAATCAGTGCTCAAGCCTCCATCATTGACTTTACAGTAACCATGAAAGGTCTTGAAAATCAACTCTTAGGTAGAGTCATTCTCACAGAGAAACAGGTAAAAGAATTGATTGTATCTCTTTTCCTGACTGTATTTCTTACATTTACCTGTAGAATGTTTTACTTTAATTTTAATTTATTACTCTCTATTCCCATATTGCAAGGTAGCTTTCTGGCTCTCTCTGTTGTGATTATTCTTAATATAATCTATTTGTAATGGTTTAAAAAGTGGCACAGAAGCAATTGACTCATTCATGTGGAAGTTTCTCTGTCTCTTTATTGTTGCAACTGTACTGTATTAACCTTATTTTCCCTGCCTAAATGAGTTAAAACCTCATGAGAATGGCCTGTGAAAAGAAAAAGGGCCTGAAATCAAAACTGACGTTCCTCTGTCTACACACCCTGGACCTCATGGCAATATAACTAGTGCAAAGAATTCAGACTTGGTTGCTTCCTCGCTCCAATGGAAAATGGGCTACCTACTTGTTTTGACATTGCAGATATATTAGTTGAGGAAGTCCAGGTTCAGGATGCCAGCCCCAATCAACATGCCACCTGCAGTTCTGGAGGGAGTTTGGTGTCTTTTATTTATGGAACAGCTAATCCTCGTGACTACAATGTTGATGTCGTAAGAAACACTGTGCAGTTGTGACTGTGTATTTACTGGTGTATTTATTGGTGTATTTTGGCAATAGTTCCAGTTTACGTTCACTAGAGAAGAATTACAGGAATATCTGTTTCCTTATTGTGGTATCTGTTGAGGCTCTCCTGTCCTTCCAACACCTTCCTCTGCCTCGCCAATGTAAGATTTTTCTTGTCAATTTTCTCAGTCATGTTGTTCATCTTGTTGAGTAGTTGCATTTCATTCCCAAACAGTGCATGGATCTCGTGAGAGAAATCACACTCAATCTGTTAAGGTCTGTTTTTCGTCAGACAGCTTCATTGCACCATCAGCTTCTCTTCAACCACTGACAGCTTGTCATCCCACTATGTAATGAAATTATCACTGTCTATCTAAAACATGCAGTGATGTGTATATTCACAGAGGCTTGTGCCAAACTTCACTTCTTGGGCCTTAAAATACTGTACATTCCTCCAGGACGCAGTCAGTTTATCCAATTCCTCCAGTCATTGCTGTTGCTGTGTGTTTGCTTGGAGGGCACAGGAAAAGGAGAAGCTTGAGTTTTCTAAGAGGAGCCAAGAAATAGATGGAGAAGTAACAGACTCAAGTTGGAACGTGGGGAATTCTGATTAAATATTAGGGAAAAAATAATTACATTGGGAGGGATCAAACCCAGGAGCAGATTAACCAGGATTTTGTGGAATTTCAATTCTTGGAAGGGTTCAACTGAGCTGTTTAGATCTGAGCAGGTTTTGAACTAGTTAATTTCTGTAGGTGCCTTCCAAATTTAAATTATTCTACTATTCAATGACCTCTGTCACAAAGTGGGAATGTCTAATAATATATGATGCTCTCTCTACCAATTTCTCAGAGTATTATACTCACTACTGTTTTATTCAAAACCACCTGGGGATATTTCCTCTAGATAAATGACAAGTGAAGCACTTCACAGGCAGGGCAATTTCTACAGAGTATACTTACCATGTTGCAATTTTCTTGGCCTCTGTTTATACACCTTATGGTTCAAGGTTTCCTGAGGAGTCAATTTGATCACAACACACCATCTGAATACTTTTCTGTGATGTCTACTGATGCTTCTTTGGGAATGTGGGGATTTCCCTCTTAAGTATTTGGATTCTTAGTACCTTTTGTAGACTTTGGTAGGAGGGTGGTGGAATTATTTTACTGTGAGACAGTTTGCCAAATGGTTTGAGCAGTATGACTGCTTGTTGATATCCAGTGTTACAATGTGCATGTGGAACTTCTATCCCAGAAAGAGATTATTTATTTGAAATCAGAGTTCTTCAGAATTTTAATGCACATTTCTATCTTTCTTGCCATTCTACTATCTCTCATATGGTTCTGTTCTTAGAATGAATGAAGTTTAGACCTCCAGAAAGGAAAAGGAGTGTTTACAGTATGTCATTTAAAGTTTCTGCAAAGTCTGACACTCTGTTGTCTGGTATGTCCATTAGAAGGATCTTTGTCACATACTCTCACAGAATTGTTTAGTGATAGGAACACTGGTACTGATTTCTTATTTTCCACCAGAATGTTAAACCAATTGCATGATACAAGTGAAGCATAAGGTCAGCTGGTATATCTATATAAATTTGATTCTACTATATTTATTGGAATAATAAGATTTGAGAGATTTGATACATGTCTGAAGGTAATATAACTTATGATATTTTAATTACATCGTTATTTTGATACATTGGATGTTATTTAATTTGACAAAAACTTGTTTATTTAGTGTCATAGATAAGTCAGATTACTAGTGGAGTTATAATATACTATAACTCTTTATGGGTTTTGAATTTTCACATTCATATATCAAGATTTATGCTGGAAAAAGGCTCGAGTTTTGTCAGGAACAGTTGATGCAAATTCTTGTACTTGTGAATCATTTTGTGACAGGATGATATAAACTATGTAGCAGCTTTCATATTTTATGAATATTAACAAGAAATAGCATTCTTTGGTACAGTCAGTAAAATGTCATCTGCTTGTGAAAGGAATTCCATAAAACTGGAAATAGCTTCCTAGGTCCAAATTCCTTGAATTTATATACATGGTAACTTGGCTTATTTTTTCTGCATCCTTGGTCTTATGACTGGAAATTTTTGAAGATATGAAGAGAGCTTTCGATTGTTTACATTTTCTTATCTCCAAAAAGCATTTTAAGAGCTTAATAAATGGATTTTTTTTTCTCTAAGGTTTTCATCTGAGGTTACTTCGCTTTAGCATGGTACCTCTGTTTCCAACTTGTTTGTCAGGCTCTTTTTGTGAGGAGAATAGTTTTCTGTTTTTAAAAAGCATTGAATTCTAAAGTGTGTTAAACTTTTTGAACTGAACTCAACAAAACATGAAGTCTAATTTAACTCAGTATGTTAATTGTTATATTTAATTGGATGATAACATTCTTTTAATGCTATTCTTAAAAAAAATAGTTGCTGCTTCATCAAACTTGCATGAAAAAAATGCTTCATGAAACTGTTACCTGTTTTTGTTCAGTTCCATGAGGTAGCAGTTGATTGAAATGCAGGTAACTGTAGTTTTCTTGTCTATTTTCATCAGTTTTCATCAGAATCTTTTGAACATGTAAGTATCTTTTAAGTTATTTTTTACTTGCCTTATTCTAAAATGATTATCCCACTAAATATTTTCTACCTGATGATAATGATGATGTTTCAATATACCAAGAAAAAGCTGTAAATCGAATAATAATGAGTTTTCTTAATTTCCTTTTTAAGGCAAAAGGGCATTCTTTAAAAGAAATAAGTGCTTTAATTAGGAATGTATGAGGACAATGTAGATTGAGAAGACCAGAAATTTAGAATGTGGGGAAAAAAAAATTAAAGTTGTAATAGTTTTTCAAAGCTGTATAAATGAAGACTACTCAAAGGGGCGAGTAAAACCTTTCCTTAAACCTTACTAAGGGCTCAGTTCAATTATGTCTCTAGTGCTGTATGAGAAATAATGTATTTCAAAGTGTTGTCCCTGTCTCTTTGGAATATTAGCAGCTGCTAAGCAACGTGGAAATGGACTTGGCAATGATGGAGTGAACACAGAACTTCCAAGTTTGGGAGACATTGTTAAGATTTTTCACCAAACCTTTGTAAATTTTGTGAAGTATTTTATCTAGACAGAAAATATTTCTACCAACTGGCTCACTGTTCATTCATAAGATTCATATTAACTCTATCTTATGAAAAACTCTTAGCCCATCCTCTCTCTTCTTTTTACTTCACTGTATTGAAACATTTTGTAATATTTCAGTACAGGATTTTTATCTCTGAAGGACTAATTTATATTAAGTTTTTCAAGGTAAATTTTGAGAATGAACTGAAAGGACTACTATCCCTGAAAAATATTTTTCTAGGGATTTCAAATAGCTGGGGTTTTTTTTCCTGTAAATCTCTTGATTAACAATTATCCATCTTCTATATTTGGGCACTGGAAAATAAACTAGGTACATAAACCACCCAGATTGTATTGCTAAACATATAAAAGAAATACTTGTATGAAGTAACTCAAGTTCTACATACTTTCTTAATCAATGAAGCATTTTAGTGAGAGGCTGAAATTATCCCTGTTTGATGGAGGAGTATTGGCACTTCTTGAAATATCTGATGCTTGATTTGATGACTAAGGATGGCCATTGAGACTAAATTTTCAATATGGTGATTGTAAAGCAATAGGCATAAATGAGAATAAAGTTAGACGGAGGGGGATAAAATCCTGTGTCTGGTATGGTATTTACATTCATCTTTTCTGAAACAGAAAGAGAAGACAAACAATTGTGAGCTTATTATTCTTTTAGGGCATGATATGAGCATCTTCTATAATATTTGTAGAAAAGATTTATTAATGCCTGTATATGTAGCCAGTTGAAATCCTGGCAATAGATATTGTGTGAGAAATACCACTGTAATTCTTTCCCCAAATTAATGCAGCTAGTCTTAACCAACACTGATTTAGTATGATCACTATTTTAAAATCTAAATATTTTATTTTTGTTTTTGATTGTACTTATGTTTTCCAAATATTACCGTGTAATCCAATAGGAATTAGAGAAAGAAAGAACTGATCTTATTGAAGATGTGACTATGAACAAAAGGAGGATTAAAGACCTAGAGGATAACCTTCTATTTAGACTTACAAGCACTAAGGGTTCCCTGGCAGATGATGAGGCCCTACTAATTGTATTGAGTAACACTAAGAAGACTGCTGAAGAAATAACACAGAAACTGCAAACTTCTGCTGAGACTGAAGTACAGATCAATTCAGCCCGTGAAGAGTACAGACCTGGTGAGTGAAGGTAGTGATGGAAGACAAATAGCTAGACCATTTATTTAAAACATCAATACTTAGAGTAAGAGAAATTGTAGGAGGTGATTAGGAAGACCAAAATTGATGGGAGAGATCTATTTCCTTGAAAGTAAAATGTGTCCAGGAGATGTCATATTGAGTTTTAATGAAAAAAATAGCCGATGTTATGGCTCATGTGGAATTTATAAAATAGATTGAATTGTTCTGTTTGTAGACTTCCCATTGCTCTATAAACAAGTGTATCAGTCATTAAGGTGTTTAGGTAAGTGTACGTTTGAGTTCCGCATGTTGACATTCTTTTACAGAGCTTATATAACATTATGTACTCTTTATATCTGTTCTGATGAATGCCTCATCATTTATCCTTAGGTTATTATAGCCAACACGTTTCATGAGTCTTTTGACTTTTAACTGACAGGTAATAGTGCAAAAATATAAGATCTCTGCAATTGCCTGCAGTCTAGGAAATATGTAAGATGGTACAGTTACTGTACCAGAAACATTGCAGATATTATAAAGCCTCTGCATTTAAAACTCACTTCTGAAAAGATGTTAAATCAATGCTGGGTAAGGTAAATCAATATAGTTCATTTGACTTTTAAATGACTCTTGTAGAAGTCCATAAAAATAAATTTGTTTGGATACTTAAACAGTATTTCATACAGCCATGTTTATATGTTCTGCTGATGATCTCAATATTGCAGTGTATTGCAAGCTGCTCTCCAGATACACTCGTATTTGAAAACTAGGCTTCACATAGTTTGCATTAATTACAGGAAATATTTTTTCCCTGATATATAAATGAGGATTAAATGAATGATTTTATTATTTTTCTGGCAGTAAAGTATAGAGAAACTCAAGGATCTTCACTTATCATTAGTGTTGAAATCACTGTACATGTTTTGGAGAGTGAAAGTTTTATGCTCTGCATTTCTACTTTGAACAAATTTTTTTCCCGTTCTTCAGTTGCAACTCGAGGT
Source organism: Turdus rufiventris (assembly GCA_013186435.1). Lineage (NCBI taxonomy): Eukaryota > Metazoa > Chordata > Aves > Passeriformes > Turdidae > Turdus > Turdus rufiventris. The sequence goes on along the minus strand of PYHW01010717.1, from coordinate 12,930,428 downwards.
AGCATCTTGTACTTCCTTATCACTGAGATGAGCATGGTCAATGTCATGTATCAGACATCGCTTCGGCAGTTTTTAGGGCTTTTTGACCGCTCCCTAACCAGGTAATTTAGCTAAAAATAAGTACAATTTGCATTTACCCAGTCCTGGAGGTGCTTGTACTACAAAAAGATTTGTTGTAAACTAATATCAGAAAGAAGACTGTTGCTTCTTACAATCTTGATCGAGAATTTTCAGCTTAAATACCCATAGAACTTTGTCAGTTAGCAAGGCAAAGAACCTTCTAATGTACTTGCAGTTCTTCAAAATTTGTCATTAGATATTTAAAAACCATTATACTGCCTTGATTTTCAGCTGGGCAAAATTAGAAGGGATTTTTTTGTTGTTCCTTCAATCTGAAAGTTGTTCCCAGCTTGCTGTCTGATATTCTGTTTGTGATCTATTATTTTCCATGTTTTGAAGACACTGAACTACATAGTGTAGTAGTGTTTCCTTTTATAAAGCCTAATCAAATCAATTTTCAGCTGCAGACCTTTCTTCTCACAGGTCTACCAAGAGCCCTATAACCAGCAAGAGGGTTACCAATATTATTGAACATATGACATATGAAGTGTTCAAATATACTGCCCGAGGGCTCTATGAGGAGCACAAATTTCTTTTCACATTGCTGCTTACTTTGAAAATTGATATACAAAGAAATAGAGTGAAGCACGAGGAATTTCTGACACTTATTAAAGGTAGGAACTATGAATAAATTTTAAGGAGAGCACATTATTATTATAGAAAATTTATGCATTTATATCTGCTAGCTAGTATACTCCTTCCTTTTGCCCATGAGAAACCAGTCAGTTTTAAGAATACATGTTTATCATTCTGATCTGGTGACAGACAGCATTGTATTGTAGTTCTGATTTATAGCAGCACACTGAATGTTGATGAATATATCTTTGTAATTAGGAGAATTAAAAAGGAATATTGTTAAGTATCCTTTGTCTGCTGCTCAAATACATTCAGGCATGTGTTTAACTTAGAAAAAATATTATTGCACTAAATATAGTAATGGGAGCAAACAGGAACAGAAAATGATGCTCACAGTTTAAAAGAGCATCGGAGTCTCAGCTGCATGTGACAAGGTTATGGCTTTGGTCTTGACTGCATACAAGCACTGAGTTCACTTGAAAGTTTGGATCCATTTTGTATTACCTTTTCAAGGGACTTAATTTTCCAGGCAGCATTTATTTTATGGATTATATGTATGAATTTTTCCATGTTGAATCTTCAGAATACTTTTCCCAAAAAGCATTTATATTCAGGCACACTGCACAAAAACCAAGTAAAGCCTCAAAATATAAATTGGTTAAGACTTCTGTTTCAGGTACATAATATAAAAAAACAATAAACTAACCAAAGTGCAAACTCAAATATGGCATGGTTTTGCAAGGTAGAAAACTCCTGTAACATCATTATTTAAGAACTGGAGTACTATATTTGTTTTTCCCCTTTTATTTTCTTTATGTGTCTTTGTCTCTCCAACAGTACTAATAACTAATTTCAAATTCGTGCAGGTGGTGCTTCCCTAGACCTTAAAGCTTGTCCTCCTAAGCCAGCTAAATGGATTCTTGATATGACTTGGTTGAACTTGGTGGAACTCAGTAAGCTTAAGCAGTTTGCAGATATTCTTAATCAAGTATGTAAGAGCTTTTAAAAGTTGATCCCTTGTTTAACAAGTAATTGTCTGGTAATGATCAAGTATATGGTGGAAACTGGTTTATTTTATAGAAGAGAAACAAAACTGACAGTAGATAGCCAGGTTATGGCCCTAACTGCTTAGCAACCTATGTTGATATAAAACTCAGCTACCCCCAGGAAAATAAGAGGAGTGTAGAGGGTTCACACTTTATATAATTATAATATTTTCAGATTGGGATTCACCTTACCATTATCCAATTAATACATTGAAACTTGTCCTGGTTTAGGGCAAATTCAGGGGAAAACCTCCAGGAGGAGTCCCCAGGAAACAAAACTAACCCCCTAAGATTCCTCCCCCCTCCCCCACCGTGTTAGGAAAGAATCTCTCAGAGGCAAAGTGGAAAAAACCTGTTTACTGACCAACAAAACACTCCCCAACACAAAAGAA
>PYHW01010717.1:12884900-12922423 GCA_013186435.1 Turdus rufiventris | reverse complement strand
GGGGGGGGGGGAAGGGAGCCGAGATAAGTAGACAAAACACACGATTGAGATACAGCAACCATAACGTTACCCCAGGACAAACTTTAGTCTTATTCAGGTTGTTAGATTATCTTGCATCCCTGTCGTGCTTTCTTGCACTATATTTTATGATATTTGTCCCAACATTTCTGTGGTTACATGGAGTAAAAGTTACAGAGAAGGTGTTCAGTAAATTTAATACTTGTATGAATAGTCGTATTAGACAGTAAATGTATTGTAGCTAATTGTAAATAGCATTTGGTATGGATAAAGAAAACTTTTCTTTACATTCATGTGGGGAGTAATTTTGTATTTGCTGTTCTCAGAGCTGTGTCTGTGCCTAACTGAATAACTGTCCATGTTCTGACATAGCTCTACTATTATATCATAATATAAAATACTGATTAGTAGTTCCTGATTTCCTGAGAATGCAACTCCAGGGTGTTGCATTCTACAATAACATACTTATAATCCGAAATTTTGTCCAATAATTTTTAATAATCTTATTAAATCTGTGGAAGAGTACCTCTAAATAAATGTCTGACTGTGGATTACATGTCTCCGAGTCTCATTAAGATTTTTCAACCTAGTGGCAGTGCAAATATGACTTGTCTGTTTAGTGATGTTTGCTTCCTTGATGGTATAATTGCAGATTTCCAGAGAAGAGAAACAGTGGAAAATCTGGTTTGATAGTAAGAATCCTGAAGAAGAATTAGTTCCTAGTGGCTATGATCAATCTCTGGACTGCTTCAGACATCTCCTTCTTATCAGATCTTGGTGTCCTGACAGAACCATAGCACAGGTATATTTATATAGCCTACATGGTCTATTTAGGTATCACTAGAATAGTAGTTTCCAGAATGCAGGTTTGTATTATCTTACATAAAGCTAAACACCTTTTTGTAATGGACCTTTATGTTGTATTTTCTGAAATTCTTTTCAGATCAATTACGTATTTGTTAGAAAGGCAGGAATAACAGAATTATTCAAATATATTGAAGAAATATTATCCACTGTGGTGGATATCACTGTGGCGATTTCTGCTGGAATCATATGTGTTTATCTAGATCTGCTTAATTAGTTCAGAGGATACTTTTGACTATCGTTGCTTACTCACTGGATTTTATAAGTGTCCCTAAGTTAGGCTGAAGTAATATATTCTAATGAAGTCAACTGGCTGAGAGAAAGTTGAAAACAATTTAGTGGAGAAACTATTTTCTTAGATCTTAGTGGAGAAACTATTTTCTTACTTACTTCTTACTTATTAAAGTCTGCTCAAAACTCTCAGTTGAAAGCCATTTATTAAAACAAAGAGTATAAAATCGAAGTTTATTAAATAGATCTTTTTTAAAGAAAAATAATCTTCTATGAGCATATTTTTAACCTTCATGTTCTTCTCCAGTACAAAAGAAAAAAAAATATAAAATTATTGACAATTCAGAGCAATTAATGACGATTTACTGAAATTGGAATGCGTCACTTGAAGTGTGGTATTAATTTTATTGATGTATATCTTTAGACATAGTGTCTGGATTCAGAGAAAGTCTCAGCAATTATTGGTGTAACTGCAGTCAATAGGTTAAGCAGTACTGTATAAAGAATATCTCTGTGATGTCTGCTATGTGTCTGCAACAGATCACACAAGATTAGTTCCTCCCTACTGTTAGTGGGGCAAGGCAAACTTTCATTTTTCAATGGTTTTATAAAAACTGGTAGTTTATCGAATGTTTAACACTGAATGTCTTTCTGAGAGATAACCCAGAGGTAACAAGGGGAAGATTTACCAAAGACAAAAGCTGTGTGGTGGGAAAGAGCATGAGCAAATCATCTCAGATTGTTTGAAAGAGCTTTTTCTATTTCTTTGCAAAAAAGAACAATAATCTAGAATTTTAAAAGATAAATAAAGAAGGAATAGATTATGGTTTTCACCTTTTTCTAGGGCTTGCCTACTTAGTGGTAGTTACTTTAATCATTACTACTGTTAGTTCATTGCTTGTTTAACCGTGAGGGTGAGAAAGGCCTAAGAGCTTTGAAGTCCATCTTTAATACTTTTCTCCTATTTTTCTAGATTTTGAGGCTAGTAGTTAAGCTATTTAATGGCGATATCCTTAAATAATAAAAAAAAAATCTAGAATTTTAGAGGATTTTATTTTTATTATACTCTAATTATATAACATACTCTAATTATATAGAACATTGCATACATATATATATAATATATAATTATTTAAAAATTTTTAAAAGGTCATATAATAAATAATACTTTTAAAGACAGTATGATGTGTTGATGTAAAAATTAACTTGTGTATTTATATTTTTGATACAAATTTTTAGCAGCCTTTTGTCTTCAGTTACTTATGGATACTATTTACACTGGGAAGAAAACAGTATTAAATGGTTAGGTCACAAGTTAAATTTACCCTTTTTAATACAGGCAAGAAAATATATCACTGACACAATGGGGGAGAAATATGCAGAGGGAGTCATCTTGGACTTGGAGAAAACATGGGAAGAGTCAGATCCACGTACTCCCCTCATATGCCTTCTTTCCATGGGCTCTGATCCTACGGACTCGATTATTGCTTTGGGAAAAAGACTGAAGACAGAAACGTGTTGTGTTTCCATGGGCCAGGGGCAAGGAATCCATGCTCGTAAACTTCTACAGCAGACAATGGCTCATGTAAGCAACAGAAATTGAAACCTTTTTCTCTCTGTATTAAACACTTAGAAATCAAAATCCTGTAATGAGATAATATTGTTTGGTGGGTAGTTAATGTTGATGCAAACCCCTACATTTATTTATATAAGTGTCCTAAGCAAGAGAACTGTGTTTTCGAAGTCCTTCAATTTGCCATAACAAGCTTCTTGCTACTGTGTAGATGCTTTTCATTGAAAACTGAGTGCTTCTCACATAAAATGGAGTTTTTATAGTTGATTGCAGACTGATGAACATAGCTGAATTGATTTTTTGGTTTTTCTAGTTATATCACCAGTAAATATTTTTCTGTAGACATTTCAGATTATATTTTCAGGTTTTTATTTTTAATATTATGGATGTGTTTTGTTAAATGAAGAAAATGAATTCCAAACAAGCTATTGATAGTCACATAAACTTGAATAAAACAAAGTAGTATAGCAAGTTACTGCTGTAGTCTGAATTTGGGCTTGAGAGGGACAATCTGGTAGCACAGGCATTTTACAGGAAGAGGAATTAAAAAGCAAAACTATCTGTATGAGAAAAGCAAGCTGCTCCAATTTGGCATGCTTAATTTGGCATGCTTTGCTCATCAGGTGATACTACTGCTAATACTGGTCTTACTCTCCTGTGGTATGAGCTTCTTTTTATAACCTGTTTTCCTCTGACTTTTGCTTCAGATTCTTGTTTGGTAACTTCTCACAAGGAACTAGTTAGCAGATCAAATGAGAAGAAACCCATTCGAAAATTGGGGAGAGGAGCATCTTCTGTTTAGTTACAAGAAATGCAGTTACTTTCCCTCACTTTCTTTCTTCCTTTAGTGAAGAGGTATATGAGATGCCTATAATGAAATAGCGTAATTCATATAAGAATGCTTGACATCTATTGATTGATGGCAATAGGTTAATTATGTTTAAGTATGTTTAGAGCAGTTGCTCTATGGAGCTACTCCTGAGCTCCCTTGCGTAAGTCAAAATTTATCAGTTTCTATCAGGGCTGTAGTCATGACACGGTAGGTTTTAAATGTATTGAAATGCAAGAGATAGAGACTAATTGAAAAGATCAGAGACAAGTAGGGACCAGTTGTTCAGGTGAAAAAAACCCAAATAAGCTAACACCATCTTCAGAAGAAAAAGCCCACATTTTAGCTCCCAGCAAGGAGCGATTTCAGCTTGTGAACAATATTGATAACTTTTTATATTCTATTGTTTTAATCAGGGAGGTTGGGCCCTTCTGCAAAACTGCCACCTTGGACTTGACTTTCTGGATGAGTTAATGGACACTGTCATAGAGACAGAGACTGTTCATGAAAGCTTTCGGCTTTGGATGACAACTGACATTCACAAACAGTTCCCCATCACCCTTCTTCAAATGTCAATTAAGTTTACCAATGAACCCCCACAAGGGCTCAGAGCTGGACTAAAGAGAACATACAGTGGTGAGTGCTAGAATGGTAATGATTTAAAATTAAATTTTGGACTGTGATGCTATTGTGTGGTCATGTGAAACTGCTAGTAGGTGTAAGCTAGTGTGAAGAATTTATCACAATGATATCAGGACACATTTTAGTTTTTGTTTTGAAAATTAAAAGGAAGAGAAGATTTGCTGACATTATGGTGCCAGAACTAATTGGATGCAAAACAAGAAATGTGTTTTCTTTTCACATGTATTGGCTTCTTGTATCTCCATTCAAAGTGTTTGAATTTTTAATATTCTGTATTTTGGCAGAAAAATGACATGGTTGGCTATTGATTGCTCTTTGCACTACATAAAATAAAGAATAAAGATTCTGTGCAGAAAACAACTTGATGTGAATTGAACTCTTAGTAAATTGTGGGTTTTTTTCCCCCTGAAGTTTACTCTTTTAATTTGAGCAACTTAATAACATGCTATAAACTGTCTCCAGCACAGAACACTTGGTGGGACAATAATTTATCCTTGGGAAAGGCAGAGACTATCTCTAGACTGATATTTAAGCACTGATTTGAAGTAGTTTTGAAAAAGACGACTACTGTGATTCTCCCATTTGCAATCAATAGGTGTCAGCCAGGATTTATTAGATGCCAGTAAAATGGTGCAGTGGAAACCACTGCTGTATGCTGTAGCATTTCTGCACTCCACCGTTCAAGAAAGACGCAAGTTTGGGTCTCTGGGCTGGAATATACCCTATGAGTTTAACCAAGCTGATTTCAATGCTACTGCGCAGTTCGTTCAAAACCACTTGAATCGCGTGGACACCAAGAAGGTAATTAATGATTTCGTGGGAAAGGTGGATTAAGATAATGGATCTTTCTAGTAGGGGAATATATGTAAATGCTTCCTAATAACTGAACTACAAGAGTGATTTTAACTTAGTGTTTTTTCCACAAACATTCAATATTTCAAGTGTACCTCTCTACAGCAGCAGACTTAGACTTTTAATCCAGTGCATTTTAAATTTCTCTATTAACTTCTACATTAAAAAAAAAGCCTTCCCAGCCATCTCAGAAATATAAACCTTGGAAGTATAGCCCTTCTTTATCATTCTAAATAAGTCAATTAATTTAAAAGGGATATTTAAAATACTCTTTAAAAAATCTGTTTCAAGTAAAAATAAAAAGATTTGGCCAACCTGGCTTTGCAGCATGAAGAAATAGAAAGTGGTTTAAAATTATTTATTTAAATGTTTATACAGGAATGTCTCCTATGTTTCTCACTTTCATATGGTCAGTTGCCATTCTGAGAGGTCTGTGGCAGAGGAATTTGCAGTAGGCATTTTAAGTGAAAGGAGGATTCAAATATATCTTTAACCCTTCTTGCTATCTTCAAGACGTTCTTGAATTTGTCAATAAATTATATTTTGAGAAATCCTTGCAGGTGTTCTGAGAATGCAAGACTTCAGTGAAAAAAGAGTAATAGAAAAGTAACTTTCTTACAAGGGGACAGACATGGTACATCAGCTTTTTTTCCTAAAGCAGATCGAAGTAAATAAGAAGAGGATTAGCTGAAGTCATTGCTTTCTGTCTGGTTTTAGGGGATCTCCTGGAGTACTGTTTGTTACATGATAGGTGAGATCCAGTATGGTGGTCGTGTGACGGATGACTTTGACAAAAGACTCATGAACACCTTTGTAAAGGTTTGGTTCAGTGAAAATACATTCAGTCAGGAATTCAGCTTCTACAAAGGATACAGCATACCCAAATGTACTATGGTGGATCAATACCTTCAGTACATACAGGTTGGTAAACAAAAGCTATTCACTTGTTTCTCATAAGTTCCTGATTCCCTATAATTTTTCTTGTTTTTCTGGATACTTTTATTTTGTCTTTCATTTGCAGATTTTGAAACTGATTTCTAGCCATTGTCATATCTATTAGTGACAACTAGTTATTGTTATTAGTGTTATCATCTTTATGACAGAAATATATTTTCTTTTTCATGCAGTTTGCTTGTGGGACATATCTATAGGCACAGAATTGTTAAAGAGGGCAAGTAATGGAGTCCCGTACAGCCTCCTTGAAATAAAAGCTCTAGATATATGAGAGTAAAATTTTATTATTAAAAGGGGGCATAGTTGTTAAAACACAATTTGGTTGGTTGGTTATGGCATGAAAAATAGACCACAGCAAGTTATTTGGCTTAAGATTACGTATTTAAGAAATCTAGCTTCTTACTTAACAGTAATCTAGGGTTATTTTCTGGTTTTTTAATTTGGTTTTGTTGTGTGTTGAGTTTTATGTTTTTTTTGTTTGGGGATTTTTTGTGCATTTTTTAAAATGATTTGCTTCTAAATGTGCAGTTATACTCTTTTTATGTTTTACTATGTAGAGCCTTCCTGCTTATGATACACCAGAGGTGTTTGGTTTGCATCCCAATGCGGATATCACCTACCAAAGTAAAGTTTCCAAAGATGTATTGGACACCATCCTCAGTATTCAACCTAAAGATAGCTCTGGTGGAGGAGGTGAAACTCGAGAAGCAGTTGTAGCCAGACTGGCTGATGATATGCTGGAAAAACTTCCTGCTGATTATGTACCATTTGAAGTGAGTTAATGAAATTCTGGCAAAAACATTTGCTCCATCTTGCCTTGTGGATTAAAAAAAAAAACCCAGAAACAACCAACAACTTTTCTAAAAGCATCTTTGAATTAATTAATAGAGGCAGTACTTTGTATTTTAAAAGAAGCATGGCCAAACTCTAAATATTTATAAGGAACTCATTAAATGTGTGCTGAAGTGCTTTTGTAAGAACTTTTTCAGAAATATTAAACCCGTTAATACTTGTCATTTGCACTATGGGGGGAGGTAGGATCATCATCTTTTAGCTGAGGCTGTTGATATTATAGAATTTCTAGTTACATTCTTGCAGCTGTTTATTTGTTGATTTTACACTTTTGATTAAAAATGTATCAGTGAGTTTGGTTAGAATACAAGACTGCCTGGTATTGTGGCAGTTCCCAGGCATTGCTGCTAGGTTGAAGCAAAGTAGCTGGAGCAATTATGCTTGATTGGTTTATGCAAAGAGAATCTTGGAACTGCTTGTGAAATTAAAGCTGAATTCTTTGAACTAAGGTAAACAGCCTACAAGCTCTTTAAGTGTCATTAGCTCAAAGAATTATACACAGACTAAATCATGACTTAGACTAAGAACAAAACCAGTCTCAGCACCATAGATTTCTCTTGGAACAAATCCAGTATTTCTCTCTTGCAGATAATTCAAGGGAGGTGCCAAAGTGACCATTTAAGCTCATAAATAAATTGTTATGTCTCAAAAATCAAATTGGAGCCTAATATTGACATAAAGCCAACTTTGATTTATCACTTGTATTGAAGGACCTTTGGTTTTCTACCAACAGGTAAAAGAAAAACTAAAGAACATGGGACCTTTTCAACCTATGCACATATTTTTGCGACAGGAGATTGAACAAATGCAGAGAGTTCTTTCTTTAGTGAGAAACACTCTGACTGATCTAAAACTTGCCATTGATGGGACAATAGTTATGAGTGAAAATCTGAGGGATGCTTTAGACTGCATGTATGATGGAAGGATTCCTGATAGCTGGAAAAAGGTAGGTGCACATCACTTGTTTTTGAAAGAAATAAAAAAATCTGTTTCTGAAGAGACTAGATTAAACTTCTAGAATTATAGTAAACATTTTTTTCGAACTATGTTTCAGAAGACTTACTGCTGGAATAGATTTTTTACTAAAATAAACATAGTTGAAACAAACCTACTGTCATTTATAAAAATTGAAATTAACATGAGGTATTCAGATATTTGCCATTTTAACAACCTGTTGCATACTGGCAGGATGAAAAAGACAGAGAGAGGAGAGAAGTTAAAGATGTGATGATAGATTTTTAGCACCCACATTAGTGGACTACACTGGTGTTATCTATTGAACATATATAATTTATATATGTTCCTTTCCTGGGTTAAGTAGAAGTGGCCCATCCATCTTGGTCAAAAACAGTGTACTTTGAGTTTGAGTAGTAGCCACACAATTACAGAACAGTAGATGCTGGAAAAGACCTATGGATACAGTCTAATGCCACTTCTGAAAGCAGGGTCAGTTAAAGCGGGTTTCCCAGGAGTCTCCAGAATCAGAGAGGTGCAACCCATTCCACTGTTTGATCACCTTCGCAGTAAAAACCAATCAATCAACCAACCACCAGTCAAACAAACAAAAAACCCCTTAAGTTGAAACAGAATTTCTGTCATTTCATCTTTTTTCCATTGCCTTTTCTCCTATTGCTGACAAGGATCAGGCTCCATCTTCTTCTGTTCTCCATGAGATATAAACATATCTCCTTTGAGCCTCCTCCAGGCTAAAGAATCCCAGCTCTCAGCTCTCTCCCCACAGAAATTGTTGTCAGGGATAATTATAGCTGTTAATGACAACTGATAGAAAGAAAAATGTGGAGGTTTTTTTTGTTGGTTGCTTGTTTTGTTTCTACTGACAAAGTGTTTTCATGGTACAACACCTAGATGTAAATAGATGCTTCACAAAATAGTTATATCTTCACACAGTCCAAGTTCAGTTTTCCTTAGGTTTTATTTAGAAGAACAAAAATGCAGAACATTTTTACAGAAATCATGTTGTCTTGATATATTGACCTTGGAATTATAAAGATAAGCATACAATTTTTCTTCTTAGTTTATACAGCTGACTAATCTTGCAAAAATGTCATAAAATGGACAATTACCACAGAGTGCATTAAAAGTTTAACTGGAACTTGAAATGGAACTGGAATGGAGAAAGAATTTGTTTCAGATTTCAATGTGATACAAAGCTTAAGCATCAGATTAAAGTCAAGATATGATAGATTATCTTCAAATATGCTTTTCTAATATTATATTGTTTAGTAATATGGGAGGATTCAGCTTTTCTTGACAGCATGCTATTTTTAAACATGTTTACTGTTTTTAGGCATCTTGGCCTTCCCGTACACTTGGTTTCTGGTTTACTGAGCTTCTCGAAAGAAACCACCAGTTTTACAAGTGGATTTTTGAAAGTCGACCAAACTGTTTCTGGATGACAGGGTTTTTTAATCCTCAAGGGTTTTTAACTGCAGTAAGACAGGTAAATTGTGTTTGAAGTTTTATTCTGCTTATTTTTTTACATGCTTTTAAAAATAAAATGTATTGTCTGATGAAGGATGAGTTCATATATTAGCGGGTCCACATGTTAGTGGTTATTTTCTTTTTTCCTCTGCCTTCACTCAGTCAGGATTGAAGCATGAGAGATTGATTTTCATGTTTGGACTCAGTTGTTTATTAATTCTTATCTATAGTACATAGAGTTCTGCAACACTTCTAGCTAACAAGATAAAAGCAAGAAAATGTCAGCGGCTCTCACTTGCTACAAGGTCTTTTAAAGCCTAACAATCCAATTGAAAACTAATATCTATATTATTTATACTTTTGACCTAATGACCAAATAGCCATGGCCCACACTGTGGGATTTTCTATCCAACCAAAAACCAGTACCTAAAATCAAGAAGAAGAAGGAACAAGAAGGAAAAAGAGCCGCTGCCCAAGAACCTCCATCTTGTCCCATACCTATTACTACATTCTAAAACCCCAAATTCTAAACCCTTCACCGTGTGAAGGTGAAGTATATGAACCACTAATATGTTAAAATATTTTTCCTGTGTTGACCAAGGTCCAAGTAAGTACGGTCTACCTCACAACATTATTAAGGTAGCCTAGAAAAGTATTTAATCTCTTGTTTTCATTGAGGTATCTCTGAGAATATTCATTAATCCCATTAATTTCCCTTTTTCCCGTCTCTTTTGTTCTGTGCTCTGTACTTACCTGACTGGAGACTGGGCAGAAAAGCTATTCAGAATTAATCTTACATTTCACTTTAGCTGCTCAGTAGCTGATTAAATCTTTCTTCAGGAAGTGGGAAAGACTTTCCTTTATTAGTGCATACAAGTATGATATTTGATGAGCTTGTTAATGTATGTACAGTGACTTGGTGATCGTGTTGGCTGCACAGCAACTTTTTTACTTCAAAGGGAAGCAATAAATGCCTGTGTTGGTCAGCATAAAGGGATATATTGGAGACACTAAGCATCTGGAATATGTAAAATTAAAATGAATACTCGTGTGTAAATACAATGGGACTTCAGGGGAAAAAACCCAAACTTTTGGAGAAGAGAATGAAGATTTGTGGTGTAGGAAAAATCTCCCCTCTGAGGTCTGGGTAGTGTAATCTAAAATTTCAGGCATATAGCCTTGAAATTATAAAACAAAGTACAGTAATTTCACGATTACAAGCCGCACTGACTATAAGCCGCATCTTCGGGTGTCGGCAACAATTCGTTCTTTGTCCATACATAAGCCGCACCTGATTATAAGCCTCACTGTCGTTTGCAGCGAGGACCCTTGTGCAACAAAGTTGCCAATTAGTAACAGAATCGCGGGAGGGCGGGGTTTCCTGGCTTGGCTCGGGCCATGTGGGCTCGGCCCACTTGGGGCTGCCGACAGAGCCAGGTGGCCCAGCTCAGTGCTGCCACTCGGTGGGGCCACTCGGGGCCGGCCGCCGCTGTCTCCGGGCTCGCTTGCCCCGGCCTGGCGCTGCCCTGCTGTGGCAGGCAGGGACGGAGCCCGCCGGCCCCCGTGGTGGCAGGCGGGGAAGGAGCCCTCCCACGGCGGCAGGAAGGGAAGGAGCCCCCGCCCCGATCCCATGGCAGCAGCGGCAGGTGGGAAAGAGCCTACCTGCTCCTGCGGCAGCGGCGGCAGTCGGGGGTGGAAGTCCCCCGCCTCCCCCCCGAGCAGTGGGGATGGCAGCACGGAGCCCACCCCCCTCTCCCCCGGGCTGTGCTGCCTGAAGGAGGGAGCCCCCTGCCTCCCTCCCCTTCCCACGCTGCTGGCACAGAGCCTCCCCCCCCCATGAAACCGAGTAACCAATTTGTAACAATCGCGAAATCCCGGTTTTACTGGTAGGTGCTCGGCTTGGCAGCCTGGCTGGCACTTTTGGGGTTGGAAATTTCAGAAAATTTTTCACATATTAGCTGCCCCTGAGTGTAAGCTGCATTTCTGGGGTGGGAGCAGAATTTTAATCAAAATGGTGTGGCTTATAATCGTGAAATTACTGTATTTCTTTTGAGTGAACCATCCTAAACTGGGACTATCTTTTGTGTCCAAGCTAGTGGGAAAGTGGGATCAAAAAAAGTTGGAAACTACAGAGTTCTGTAAAAAGGCATTGTGGATATGTAACAACCTAATATCCCAAGTAAATACCAAAGTAAGTTTCTGGGCTTTGCTGTGTGGTAAAACAAATAGAAATGAGAAAGAGAAAGGGCTAGAATGATTACTGGGCTATAAACCTTGAGGTTTTTTAGGTCATCAAAGTAACTGCAGTGTGGGGCAATCATTCATTCCAATTACTTCAAACAAATATTTTTGAAGCCATTGGAAAACCAGGATAAACCTTTGGTTCACCATAACTTATTTGCGTGGGATAATAAAGAACTGGGCAACTGAGAACTGAGTGTTGTCCAATGCATTAACTAACAGGGTTTTTTTGCAGTCTCTTTACATAGCTTTATAGCTGAGTGAGTTCTTACTCATTTGAATACAGTTATTGAAGAGTAGAGGTACAGGAAAATGAAGGTAATCCCAGAAAATATGTTTCACTTACCACATGTAGGTAGTGTTTTCTCATCTTATCAAATACGTGAAATTTTTCTGTGCGTGAGAGGGGCTACCATTGCATTCAGTGGTTGTGTTACATGATATGGTCTTTAGATATTTCATATAACAGAAAGAAATCAAAATCAAATATAGTGGAAAAAGTACTGAAAGTTTTCTTGTAGTGGCATGCCTTCACTCCCTTAGAGAAAAGTCAGACTTCTGTGAGCATGGATATTATAAAGAATTGTGGGAGTTTTTTTTGTTGGAAGAGTATATGTTATGACCATACAAATTTATTTATAATAACTGCTGGGAAAAAGGTTTCTGTGCTCATGTGAAAATATAACCACCTAATTTTTGTTTGGTTTGGGCAGGAAATAACGAGAGCTAACAAAGGATGGGCCCTTGACAGTGTAGTGCTGTGCAATGAAGTCACTAAGTGGATGAAGGAAGATATCACAAGCCCTCCTTCAGAAGGTGTCTATGTGTATGGGCTGTATTTGGAAGGAGCTGGTTGGGACAGAAGAAATATGAGACTGACAGAATCTAAGCCCAAGGTGCTGTTTGAGCTGATGCCGGTGATAAGGATATATGCAGAGAATAACAGTAAGTAACAGTATTGTAAAGGATGTTATTACGAATGAATTCAATGTAACTTTTTATTTAACTGCATTGAAATCTCTTTGGGCTGTAGGGATTTCATAAAGCTGTTGCTAATCATGATATACATAGCAAATCTCTTTCAAAAGGGGACACTTCCCAGTCTTCCATTGAAAATGTGTTTTCAGGCTTGTTTCATAATTGATAGTAGGAACTTTTCCTGATATTTATAGGTCTCTACACACGCTCTTAGTGGTGTTAAGAACTTTGTAACCCATTTACAGGTAAATTGTGCATATTGAGAATATATACCCCAGATTGAAAATGCCAGTTTATACATAAACTCTCTGGTCTCTGTAGGCTCCATAACCTAAATCTAAATAATCTCTTTCACCATGCCAAAAATGTATGTAACTTATATATATGTATAAAACATGTAAGTATGTATACACAACATATAAGAGATACATGGATTTTTTATATATATATATATGCACATGTATACATATACACATATATATAGTGTTTATAGATAACATGCTTTATATATATATATATAATGTGTATATTTATCAAAATGTAAGGTTTTTTCCTGAACAAGTCTGATTTTGAGCTCATGGAAGCAAGCAAGAGGTGGAGTGAGGTGGTGGGAGATGTTCCATCTTTGAGGCAGAATAGGAATATAGGAATGGAAAGGAAACTTACGGGGCTTAAGGACAAGTGAAAATGTGAAATTTGTCTTAATGTGGTGGGTACTTGCGTATAGAATAGGACATGCTGTTGAATAGGGATGTAAAATTGAATAATCCACTGCAAGACACAAAATTGGAAAAATCTATTGAAAAGCATTCCACCTCTAAAAGCAAAGCTTGCTAACATTCTATTTTGCATAGATAATATTTTATAAAAGGCATGATCAACAGCCAAGATACTAAATAAATACTGAAGTACTGAGAATAACTAGACTACTGTTCTGATTCTGCAGTGAAGTAGTTGATGATTTGTACTCTAAAAGTCTAAATGCATTTCAAACCAGGTTTCCAAAGCAAGGAAATTTTATTTTTGCATAATACATTGATAAGAAGCAATGTTCAGTTGGCAGATTGAGCTAATAAGAACACTCATTACTCTAGAGTGTCCATTTACATATCTTGCTTTACATCAGCTCCTCAGTGCTCATGTTAAATTTTAAACCTACAGAAATTTCAAAGCATGTATGTCCTTCAGCTGGCAATAGCAGATGGAGACCAGTGTGCTCTCAAACTTGAATTCAGTTTTCCATTTGCCTTATGATAATTCCCCATTTTTTCAACTTAATTGCTCTTTATGTCTCTTCTGTCTTTTCAGCTGCAAAAGATCCACGTCTGTATTCATGTCCAGTCTACAAGAAGAGCAGTCGAACAGATCTCAATTACATTGCTGCTATGGATCTTAAAACCCGTCAGCCTCCAGAGCACTGGGTACTCCGTGGAGTAGCACTTCTGTGTGATGTCAAGTAATGTTAAAAAAAAAAATGGTTTCCAAGAGTTCTTTTCTAATTTTAAATGCAAATATTGCAAACATTAATATGTAGTTAGATATACAGTGGAACACTTCCAAAAATATTATTTCTAAATCATAGACTCCGTTATGTTATTTTTATAGAATTGTCCTCAATAAACCTCTACAATAGGCTTATAAATGCTGCATCTTATAGTGACATCACCTTTGGTGTCTTTGAAAAATCATGGCAAATATTTAGTGCTTCTATCACTTATGTGTGCGTAAGCACTCCTCCTTTGTGCTTAATTTTATTTTGAATAAAGATTAATTGATTTGAACATTGTTACTTTTTGGTAGTAAATATTGTTGTATCAGGACTTGCCTTCAAGAGGCTAAATGCAAAGCTGGTTTTTTGTGTGTGTGTATCTATGGAAAAATAAGCCCTGTTGCTCATTCATATTAGTTAAAATTCCTCAAGATTATGTTCCAAAATTTATTTCCTAGCTGATAATTTGCTTGCTGTCTAAATAAAGAAGGTAAGGCTGGAAAAAAAATCACACTTTTTTCACTACTTGGAGAACAAATTCATTGTGTTACATAGGAAAGCAAGCATTTGACAGCTGCCAAATAACTTACAGTGATACAAATATGTGCAAATATTTAATAGGAAATACTTTTCATTTAGACATGGCAATAAATAAATAAAGTTAGAAGGGTTGAATTGTTCTTTATTGACTTTTGAAGCACTATGTTCCAACTTCCAGGAGATCTCCAGATACTCACTGGAGTTCTAAATTGCCATAGACTCGTGTCTTACACCAAGACCTTCCTCTCTGAAGAAGATGAACATATTTCACCCTGTGCAAGTCATTAATACTGAGAAATTGCAAGGAACGTGTGCTCCAAATACCACTTTTCAAATTGGGCATTTTTTCTACTATCATTGCTATTAATACAGTGGACATGTCAAACCCAATAGTAATTCTCAGTGAGGGGACTGTGCACGTTTTTTTCACAGTGTGATTTTCTATGGGAATAGTAGGGAAAATGATAGTTCCCCACACAGATAATCCTAGTTATTCCAAAGTCTGTTAGGTCAGTGAAACAATTGGTATTGGCCATCCCTGTCATTTCTGTTTTAGCTTTCTTTTCGTAAAAGATTTGGCATCAGCTCTTTAGGAGTCTGCAAAGCCACCATCAGGAGTGGAAAAATGAGGCAGGGGAAAGTTCAATGAACCCTTGAAATGCAGTATTATGTCAGGGGCCAGAGTGCATACCCTGCTCTCCCAGAGGTTTTGCTGCCTGGGCTGGAAGAACACATGGTGCAGCTCAAATCACACCTGCCTCATTTACTACGGCCTTGCCTTGATCTGTGGGGCAGTGTCTAGTTATCCCCATCTCTTCAGGCCTTGCCTTGTTGAACATCTTTCTGGCTTGACCTCAGATCTGCCCTGTTATTGCAGCCTCATCTGGCAGTCATTGATGTGTTAGCTGGCCCTGGCTGCTCTCTTTTTTGTTCAGGTGACATGGGACTGTGTCCTTGTCAGAGAGAGCTTTGCCCTGCCCACCCTGCTGTGGCTCTTGGCTTCCAGCTGCACTGTCCTTTCCAAGCAGCCTGCCTTTGCTGTTCCCTGACATATGCCTTAAAACAGGGGGAAAAATTAGCTGTTTCTTGTTCATCTCAATAGCAGAAATGAGTAATGAAATCCTTCAATGGTAAGGAATATCAATAAAATTACCAAACCTCATGTGTTGTAGAATTAGATGCCTAGATGTCTAGATGTGGAATTGGATGTCTCTTTGGCTCTGCTATTGGTACTGAATGGATTAGCCAAGAAAAACCATTCACTTCAATTATGCTGTTATTAAGCCTGCAGCACTATAAATTCAAGGGTCTGGAGGAGTTCAGGGTTACAGAAGGTATTCTCTATACAAATTTCTCATGTTGGACATGATAAATACATGTATTTTGGAGAATACTTTAAACCAAACATTTTATCTTGGAAATTTATAGTGAAATAATGTTCTGAACAGGGTGCAGATATTAGAGTTTCATCGTAGTGCTTTGAAATCCCTCATAAATTTCAGAGTATTTAAAATAAGCAACGTAATCTTTCAAATATATACTGTGCTGTGTAGGGTATACTACTACTATATGAGCTTCTCTTCAGAAAAGCTTTTTTTCTTTGAGCTCTGTGTCTACACTCATACCTCTTAGCTCCTAGATCACTTTTCTCAGAGTTGTGATTTGTTACACTTTTAAGATTATAAGGAAAAAGAAAAATTCAAGTTTCAAGAACAGTAAGCAAAGCAATTCCAAACTACCCAGTAAGTGTGGTTGCCATCATTGAAAAAGATTTTTTTAAAATCAGAAGTACATTGTTGTGGTATATGTAAATTGGATTAATAAGAAACTGCTTCTTATTCTGAAATATCTTTCATTAAATTATTTTCATATTAAATCAAAATTGAAGAAAATGCAATATTTTTTTGTTATATGGGGTTATTTTTTTTTCATTCCTTGCTTGGACAGTTATCCTATTTTAATTACCCAGAGCTGCATGTACTAAGTGGCTTCCTAATGAATCTTGAAACAAAGCTTGACTAGTTTCATATTGCCACACTTTAATTTTTAGCTTTCACATTCATATTGCACAGACCTTATAGGTGTATACAAATATCTGAAGGCTTTTGGAACACATAGAGTACTTAAGAAACCAGTGCTGCAGAGGTGGTTGCATGTGGGACAAGTTACTTATCAGTTGTGTGAAACTAAAGGTCTATTGAACAGGTGAAATAAAAGAGGATTTCTTGCCATGTTTGTCGATCCCAAGATGTACCATTTACTGAAGCTTCTGGCATTTAATTTGCACTATGCAGCTTATATTACTCTATAGCTTTTGTTCTTACACTGGGTGTTTTAATTTTTTTATAAGTGATCATATATTATGAGTCTGTATATTAATATAGGAAAATTTAATTAAAATCTGAGCTTTTTAAACTAAAAAGCAAACGTATGTTACCAATCTCACTTTGCTCTTGAAGTCTACACATAAAATTAGAAATTTCTTGGTATTTACTTGCACATTCAGTTTTTTAAACAGATATCCAGAACAGAAAGCTGTTAAACCAACACTAGAAAAATTGGCTGAAGAAAAAAGAGGTAAGATAAAGGTATGTTTAAAATATTTTGGAGTTAGAGGTGTTATTTAAAATTGATACTGACCTTTAACATTTTAGTAGAGTTATTATTTGCATTGCAATCACTTGGAGAACTGAAGGAGTTATTTTAGTTTTTGCTGTCAGAGGGTAAGTGCTATCCTATTTTGGTAAGAAAAACAACAGATGTTTGCTGATGTAAAAACATGATTTTTTTTCCCAAAGGTGTTATCTTAGAATGAGAAAATCTACACACAGAAAAAGAAGAGTTAGGAAACTCTGTGAAACGTCTGTGAAAAGAGGTTAACATGATTGAACAGAAGGTAGAGTAACTTGTTAAGACACTGTTTTTACATGAGTTGCCTGCAAATAACAAAGTTTTCAGTTTCCCTGCTAAACTGCCACAAGAATGGCAAAAAATATATATAGCTCCTTCTGCAAAGTGTCTCCCCCACCACCTTCCATTTCTTGAGTATAAAAGGTGTAAGTTTTTCCTGCAATCTCTTGTTAACTGACCTATTTAACTTACTATATTAAACATCACATTATGCTTTCCTCTCTTTAAGCTGAATTAGTTCTCTCTCTTGCTCTGAGTGAACTGCAATTCCAGCAAAATAGTAGTAGCTTAGTTTGGGAAGAGCACTGTAAGTGGCTCATCTTATCTTCCAGTGTCTTCTAATCTGATTAATATATGCTTAGAAAGGAAATGTTAACTGATGATGAAGCTCATAAGCACTGTAGAAGATTGTGACAAGAGTGTGTGCACAAAGAATACTTAGAAATGCTTTGTGAAGTAAGATGTGCTCAATAAAAGTTACTTCTGAAGGACATAATTCTCACAAATAAATCCTTTGGCTTAAAATGGGTTTATAAGAAAGATGGGGAAAAACGTTAGTAGGGCTTGTTGTGGTAATACAAAGAACAACAGTTTTAAACTAGGAGAGAGTAGACTTAGACTAGATACAAGGAAGAATTTTTTTTATAATAAAAGTGGTGAAACACTCAGGCGGGTTACTCAGGTAGGTGGTAGATGCCTCATCCCTGTAAACATTCAAGGCCAGGTTGGATGGGGCTCTGGGCAACCTCATCTAATTTAAGATTGCAGGGAGGTTGAAAAAATGACCTTTAAAGGTCCCTTTCAATCCAAGCCAGTCTATGATTTTATTACTTGTATAAATCAGTGTTGTTTCATTTAAAATACTTGGTGTAAAATGTGCAGATGAGAGGAAATAATAATCCTTGTAGCCAAAGCTGAAATGACTGTACAGTAATTTCACAATTACAAGCCGCACTGACTATAAGCCACATCTCTGCGTGTCGGCAACATTTCGTTCTTTGTCCATACATAAGCTGCACCTGATTATAAGCCGCTCCGTCATTTGCAGCGAGGACCCTTGTGCAACAAAGTTGCCAAATAGTAACAGAATCATGGGATCGCAGAGTTTACTGGCTCGACTCAGGCCATGCAGGCTCGACCCACTCGGGGTTGCCGACGGGGCCAGGTGGCCCAGCTCAGTGCTGCTGCTCGGCGGGGCCACTCGGGGCCGGCCACCGCTGCCGCTGGGCTCGCTCGTCCCAGCCTGGTGCTGCACCGCAGTGGCAGGTAGGGACAGAGCCCGCTGGCACCCACAGTGGTGGCAGGTGGGGACAGAGCCTACCTGCTCCTGCGGCGGCAGGCGAGGGCAGGGGCAGGAGCCTCCCGCCTCCCCCCCGCGCTGCAGGGATGGCAGCATGGAGCCCCTCGCCTCCCCCCCAAGCTGTGGGGATGGCAGCATGGAGCTGCCCGCCTCTCCGCCTCTCCCCCGGGCTGTGCTGCCTGAAGGAGCGAGCCCCCTGCCTCCCTCCCCTCCACGCGCTGCTGGCAGCACGGAGCCCGCCTCCACCCGCCGAAAAACAGAGTAACCAATTTGTAACAAGTGCGTAAACCTGGGTTTTACTGGCAGATGCTCAGTTCGGCACCTTGGCTGCACTTCCGGGGTTGGAAATTTCAGAAAATTTTTCACATATTAGCTGCTTTTGAGTGTAAGCCGCATTTCCAGGGCGGGAGCAAAATTTTAGTCAAAATGGTGTGGCTTATAATCGTGAAATTACTGTACCTTCCAAGACAAAATGTTTCCTTCATTTTACGCATGAAAAAAGTTGCTTTGCATTTCTTCTTGGCACTGCATTGTGGTGTAGTAAAGCTCCAAAATACTTGTAGCATGATTTAATTTTTGCATTTTGGTCTCCAATTTCTGCATAGTAATCCTCACATCTCAAATAAAGCTGTTCTTTATTCTTTCAAAATAAGTTGTTTCAGGTGAGTTATGTTTGACAAACAATGAATTTTTACTTGGATAAAAGGAGAAATCAATTAAGGAATGCATGATCTGTGCAAAAAAGAAGAAATTTCTCAATGGGAAGAGATATGTCAGAACATAATGAGAGTGAAATACTTATGAAGAGACATGGTGATTGGTGATCTTTGGATCACAAAATTTTGATCAATTGGCATCAGTGTTAGACTGTGTCATGTCAGCACAATAAAAGTTCTGCTTGAGCCCAACATACTAAGTGAGAAATTTAACACTGAGTTGGGCTTTGTTTTTAGGCAGATTTCAGTGAATCTCTTCTTATTTTATCCTTTTAAAAATTAAAAAGACAGTAATAATGCTACTGGAGCTAGCTGTATTCACTGGATGAGCAGTAGTTTCTTGTCTTCATTTTACTAAATTGGTCAGATGTGAAACCAGGCTCTTTAAATATCTAACCCATGCGTTTGATGAACGGAGTTTTATACAGCCAGAGATCTCAAAATATGACTTCATTAATAGGACACTCTTTTGCACAGTGTTGAATGAGTCCTTTAAAAAGAAGGAAAAGCCTGGGCAAAAGGGAAGGGGGAGGACCATATGTGAAAACTAGGATGGTTCAGAATTACTTCAATATTTTACTGAACAATCTACTTATTGAAATAGTTCTAAGGAAATTGCTATGTCGGTTTATTTCTTGTAAGGGATGTTCTATGCTATCACAGAATTGTTGAGGTTGGCAGGGAGCTCTGAAGGTCATCTTGTCCAATCCCCTGCTCAAGTCGGGTCACCTAGAGCTGGCTGCCAAGAATCATGTCCAGGCAAATTTTTTATTTCTCCAAGGGGTGGAAACGCCACAGCTGCTCTGGACAACTTCTGCCACTCCTCAGTCACCCTCATAGTGAAACAAGTGTTTCCTGATCTTCATGCAGTACCTCCTATATTTCAGTTTGTGCTCTTTGCTTCTTGTCCTATCACTGGGAGCCGCTGAAAAGAGCTTGGCTCTATGCTCTTTACATCATCCCTTCATGTATTCACATATATTAATAAGATTCCTCTTAAGCCTTCTCTTTTCCTGGCTGAATGGTCCTACTCTCTCAGGCTTACCTTGTGGGGGAGACGCTCCAACCTCTTTATTGTACTAGTGACCTTTTATTGGAATCTATCCAGTATCATTATGACAGATTTCTTTTACAAGAGATGGCATATGTCTGGTTCTTTACAATGTATATATTATGGCAGCAGGTATTTTAAGTACAACAGGACAACTAGCTTTCCTATTCCCAGTTTCATATTGCTGTGCTTTTACCAGAAGCATTTATTCAAATGAATTAAAAAATACATATTTTTTGTATATATAAAGCGTCTATAAAGAGGTGGTGTGCCTGCCTCTTTAGTCTGGTTAATGTTCTGTTGGTTGACTGCATTGTAATGAAAACTGGAAATTTTTAAATGTCTTTCTTTTATATAAAATTAAATTTTGTAGAAAATTTGTTTGTAATGTCACCTGGGTATTGAACTACAAGACATTTACTGAGACTTGCAATGTTATGCAGGTGTGGGAAGTTAGACATGTATAATGTACTTGTGCTTTTCACACACTAGATAGGAAAATTTCAGGAATACACTGTGGTTCAAATGATTGTACCAAAGCTTTGAGAATTCTGTTACCATTCCAAATTGTCCTAACAGCTTGATTGCACAGTAGTTTCACATTCCTTATGACTATGTAATGAAAGCAGAAGTATTTGACAATTTGTGTTCATGAATTGGACCTGTCTGGAATTTAGATGCTGTCAGTGAATGAAGTCACATCAGGTTCATTCCTTTTTCTTATATCAGTGCATTGGATATATGGAAATCAGGTATGTTCCAAGGACTATATTGTTGGTATTTGTAAAAGGCTCTGACAGTTAAAAGCATCAAAACACTATAAATGTCTTTATTTTTAGCAGCTCAGGGCTTTGCTGCAGTTCCCGTGTCTTGTACCTGATGGGTTCACAAGCCAAGCCATGGCAATGAGACAGACAATAAAAGCCATCTTCCTGCTTTTTCTCAAGAAGAAATTGTTCCCTGCATTAAGTGGAGATAAGAGAGATCTGAGGAGGGATCAAGACACTTGAAATGAGAACAAAGAAGTTTCTGCCATTCATCTAAACAAGGTTAGGACTAAGAAGTGAAAGCTTTAGAAATAAAAGCAGCTCTGCTCCTGAGCTTGTTGTATAAAATGATCTTGTCAGATTTTTTATTCTTCTAACTTTCTTTTTCTTTTTTTTTTCCAGTGGGAATATATTATTTCCTTGATTATTATTTAAACTCCACAATTAATGTTGAAAATTATAAATGTAGAAGTAATAATTTTGGATATATCAATTACAATTAATACAGATCTAGTAATAGACGTAGTAAATTATTCACTTTTTAAAATTAACTCATAACAATAACATTTAGCATCTTAGACCAAATCAAATAAGTTATGAAAATACTAAATGAGTATAGGGCAAAACCATGCTTTTCGTAATAAGAATTGTCTTTTTACAAGATGAAAATTTTAATTTACTTTTTGGTGACAGAGAATTTATTTGAACTTCAGCAGCAGAAAAAAACACCTATGAACTTTAAAGTGAAGTTTTTAAGTTGTATAATACTTATTATTCATGTAATTATGAGTATTAACATAGAGTTAAAATATATCAAGTGGAAGTCTCTGACCTATATAACAAAAAGTTCAGTTAATCACACTTTACATGTAGTTATATAATAAAATGTCTCTTACACTTATAGACAGTTAATTGCAGTTATCAGAAATCTGTTTAGACTGAAGCTTTGATTAAGGTCTGTGTCTGAATGCTTAATTACACTACTCATATTAAAGCTGCAAGGCAAAAATATATAAACCTCCTGATGTTTCATCTAAACAAATTTATCTTCCCTGATAATTGATAATCTTACATGAGTAAAATAAAAATTATAGACATGTAAGTATTTTGGACATAATGAGCTTTTTAGTCTCAAGAGATCCAGCACCTAGAATGTGAGAGTTAATATGATAATCCCAGAGAATTCTGAGTGAGATATCCTCTGGTCTATCTGGAAATAATAATTTTCACTATTATGTTGTGGAGAAAGAAAAAAAGTGACTGTAATTCCGATTTAAATTCAGGATTAAGTTCTGACTGACTGAAGTGTCTAAGCAAAGAAAACAGGTTGAAAAGTAAAGAAAAGTTGCAGTGACTTTTGGTGAAGAGCTTGAGCAGTGTCTAAGAGAAGCTCAGTGATTGTCATGAGCAGCATTGTAAGAAAAGCATATCCAAGCAGGCACTAACTAATTTCTTTCACTAAGAGAATTCTCTATTCTCTCTTGTTTTGTGGTAATTTTCAGCTTATGCAATGTTTAATATCTTGGTTGTGTTTGTGATGCAAAGAACTACACAATGTTTATTCCAGTGGCTTCTTTTATACTGCTGAAGTGATGTTATGTTACCCTGCAAGCTTTGAGAAGCCTAACTCTCTCTGTGTAGGTTTATTTAAGCATCCAGACACCTGCATTTTGTAAGATTTTAGTTAGGTAAACCATTTCAGAAAGACAGATACAAAATTCTCTTAGGGAAACCTAAAAATTCCTGATCAGTATCTCTCAAGAGACCAACCTAACAACAGTTGGTGGCAGTATGTGTTCTCCCATTTTTTGTACAGGAGTAATGACTGCGATCTCTTGGAACCATTTTTCAGGAAAGTAAAATGTGTTCTTATTCATCTTTGTTGTCAGACACCAGCACTTTCATTTTTTCAATTTCTCCTGAAAAGAGGAAGTTTGACTTTTATTTTTAAATTGCTTTTGTGTCCATTGTAAGTTGCAGAATTCCTTGACATCAGAAAATGCTATCTCACCTAACTGATGTGTTTCCCAGGCAATATTAAGCCACTTTAATGAAGTGTCAGCTTCACTAAAGTGAATCTCATGTGAAATTGCCACTCTCCCAAACAAATCCAAGGATAAAATTACATGTTTATACTATTGTAATGGTAGGATTACACTGCAATTAATTTTAAGACACTAATAAAGAGTTGCTTGTAGTTTATGTTTTACATTAAAATCAAACAACAAAGTAATCATTAACTTGAAGTTACAGACACTGAGATAACCTAGAAAAGAAAAGATGGAAGTCACAACTAGTGGCAAATTTTATTCATCATAGTTAAAGATGTTTATTCTGTGAGGTAAAGACTGACTATCACTTCTTTTCTTAAGACTTCTTTTTCCTTTCTCTTCTTTGCCATCTTTCTACATTTTCCTCTCATCAGTATTACAGTGTTCTCTGAGCTGATATGTGATTCAGCATTCTGCTGAATCACAGACATGGCCACATAAAACATTTTACTGCGAGTGGAATGAAGGAAACAGCTGCTCTGATACCATCTCTCTTTTTCTGAAGCTGTTGCTGCTGAGGCTCGCTAGGTGTCAGCAGAGTAGTCCAGAAAAAGAAGCCTTTTTTAACCTGAGAATTAATAAAGGAAGTTGCAGGTAGCAGTTAAAAGTTCACACATGTAGCAGGTATCTTCAAGCGTATTAGGTGGTTGTTTTAGTTCATGTTACTCTAACCTAGAAAACCAGTGTTTTTGTGCTTCCCATGCCATCAGCTCTGTTTTTATTTCATTGTCAAGCTACTTTTCATATGTACAAAGTCTCGTTGTGTGTCTAGGGAATAGTGACTACGTGCTGCTTTTCAGGCAGTAGATGAGAAAGAATGTAAGCTAGAAAAATGATCGCTCAGTGAACTTTTCAAAAGACCCAATCTGCTCAGACATGAGGTCTGCAGACTCTCACGAATAACTTTTTCTTACATTTCCTGTATGTTACCTTGTTCTGTTGTTTATTCTGAAGACATGCAGAAATTCTGCCTTTTAAAATTATTGTTTTTATTCTTTATTATACTAATTCATAAAAATTTATGTATTTTCTCTGGCTTTCAGCTAGGTCTGACACAGAAGATAGCATCTGTCTTCACACTCAAGGGAGTTCTGCTTGCCAGCCATTCAGATGTCATCTTCCACTGGCATGCTTCATTCTGGCTGATGCTGGGCTCAACAATGGGTGTTTATTTTATTCTTTGACAAATGCTAGCTGATAGATCAGCTTCCCTCAGAACCTTGCCTTCCTTTCCCACTGCCTTTTAAACATTCTGGCTTACTCTTATAGTTGTTTGCAAAGGCTTGACTTGCCTTTCAAACTGTGGTACTAAGCAGCTCAGAAAAGCCTTTTTATAATCAAAAATTATCTCTACATGGAACTTCTGTAACACTACCCATAGCTTGCTCCTGGAAAACAGTCAGCTTCTACTACATGATATGCAATAAAATGTAACTGATGCAATCCACATATAGGGTGCATAATTTGATACAGTTCAATATGTATACATTTATACGGATATGAAAAGTATGGTATTATAAGTTTTAAAAATACTTGGTGTATGATGCTCCCTTGAATAGCTTTTTTTTCTTTATTTTTCCCACTGGATCTTGGTATCCACATGGAAGCAATTGCTAAGCGACTTAGGGAACTGTCCATGGAAAGTGAAACTTATTTCTGTATTAATTTATGGAACTGATTCTGCCTCTAAGCAGGGAAGCATAGGTATTGGCTTATTGAGGAGTCTGAGAAGTTCAATACAGATTTCACCTGTGTCTGATGAAATTTGTTGTGTTAGAGATGAGTGATGCTACAAGGCAAGAAATAATGACCTCTGAGGCTCAAGGAAGACAGTCAATAAAAATGAGTTGGCCAAATCTAAGGCTATGGAGTATTAAATGTGTGAAGCTTCTAGTTAATATTTAGCTACTGCGACTGTACATGAGGAGGCATCCTCTAAAAAAGTAAAACACTGAACATAATTATTTTTACCTTTATATATTTCCTGGAATTTATTGCTTTAAAGATAGTGTTCAACAAGGCCACTGCAGCATTTAACTTCTGAGTTGGGGGAGCAGCCCTATTAAAAAAGCTGTAGATCACATAGACTATTTTATTAGTGGACTAAGGTACATAAGACAGTGAACAAGCGCCTTTTGCCCTTGCCATATCTGGAACAATTGTCCAGAAACAAAAGAAACCTAAGACCCTAAAATTACTTCAATGGTAATTCAGTAAAGAAGCAGTATAAGTTTATAATAATTTAAACCTTTTTCTTTTTTTTTAACATGAGAAAAAGAGCTTATTATTTATTTTTTAAAAAAATATCCATGCTAAAAATAACCAACACAGTATGAAAAATTAGTGATCATAATTTTTCAGAATGTGAAAAATAGCATGAGCATCACTGCCAACAATACAAGAGAGGGAATCTTCTGTGAAGGAATCTTAAATTGTGAATGAATAAGTGCATGTGAAAGAACTGTCGCAATTCTTATAAAATCATGGCTTTTGATGTGCATAACAATACAGGAATAATAGTAGTAATAGTGATAACAACAACAACAACAGCAACAACAATAATCTTCCACCTGTATGTTTTTCAAGAATCTTATTTAAATATCCTGAAAGCCAACATAACTGACTGCATCCTTACTTGCTGGTTCAGAAGCTTGTGCCAAGAAGAGGTACATTTTCATGTTATCTTAGCTTTTGATAAAGTTAATTCTTTTCTCAGATTGATCATCAGTGTACGTCCACTCCCTGCTTTAAACTTAATGGGTCGGATAAGTAGCTCCATGTAGAATGTTGCATTCTGAGGGGATGCTGAACAGTATGTAAATCAGTACAATAAATACTATCAGCATCCCTCAAATTATTCTCTATAAAATTTTTAAAAGTTGTGTTAAGGATAAAGATCATTACCAGTCTTGTTTGTGAATGTCTCAAGTGCTGTATATAGCACAGTGTGTCTTGTGGGCTACAGTAGGGCTTGTCTGTATTTGCTAGATTTCAAATAATGTTTACACTGGTTGTTTTATAACAAAGGAGTTATTTTAAATCTGCCATTGATGCAAGCTCCCCGAATAATAGCAGTGACAGTGCAATTGCTTTATCTTTCCATAGTTAGCTTTGGAACACCAAATGTTTATATGGAACACCATATGAAATACTTTCTAATATTGTAAGAAATGTTCTAGGGCTTATTGTAGAAGTCTGAAATTGATTTTTCTGGCAAATGAAAAAACCTCAACAGATTGCAGGTGTATCGTGATTGTTATGTGATGTCTTGGCTGTTGATGCATAGAAACACTGTGGTGTCAGAGTTAATGCCATTAATTCTAGAGAAGGTGCAGGAGTTCCCAAGCAAGAGTGCAGCTGTCACTGAGATCAGGCATACCAAGCTAGAGAATTTTCTGGGGACCCACAGGGTCAGTTCACTGCTGCAGATAAACTGACTGCAATAAAGAGTCATAAAGCTTTGACGTGTTTTAAATAACCTTGATTTCTTTAATTGGTTCAACTGTAATTTTGTATTCAAAATATGTCTTAAATGCTGCATGTTCTGACTTCCTGACCTCTCCAAATTGATTTTGCTGCTATAGTTAGTAATAATGGAGAACTTCAATAGTAGAGTAAAATCTTGGGGTTTGTGATCCAAGTACCCTCTGCTCATAAAAGTATTTATTAACTTGATTTAAGAGAATGGCTCATGCTTCTGCTGCTATTTTTTTTTTTAATTTTTTGTAAGAGTGCTGAGGAAAAAAAAAGTGAAATTTTTTTTAAAAAATAAGGTAGATAAGGGCAGAAGTGTCTTAACATTACAGATTGCTTCCTTGACATAATAAAACTTATTGACATAATTTTTATAGACACTCTCCTTAGACAAAAATGAAAACAAAGGAAAATAAGCCAGAAAAATCATGCATACATTTGAAAACAGCAGAACTTTCTGAAGAAAAAACAAAATCCAAACTCGTTTGCACTGAAGATACTGGCCAGAAAGGTTTCATTTTGAAACTACTGTTATTTAAAAACCTTCCAGTACGCTGTTATCTTGCATATAGGTTATTTAGTATCCTCAGCTGGAAAGGATCTACAAGGGTCATTGAAGTCCAATTCCTGGCCCAACACAGAACACCCCAAGAATCACACCATGTGTCTGAGTGTGTTGTCCAAACACTTCTTGAACTCTATCAGACTTGGTGCTGTGACCACTTCCCTGGGGAGGCTGTTCCAGGGTCCAAACACCCTCTGGGTGAAGGAGCTTTTCCTGATATCCAGCCTAAATCTCCCCTGACATAGCTTCAGGTCATTCCCTCTGGTCTTGTTACCAGTGAGGACAGGGAAAAGATCAGTGTCTGCCCCTTCTCTTCCCCTCACTGAGGTCTCAGTCTCCTCCAGGCTGAATTGATCAAGCAGCTTCAGCTGCCCCTCATGTAGCTTCCCCTCAATGCCCTTCACCATCTTTTTAGCGCTCCTTTGGATGGGCTTTAAGAGCTTAAAGTCTTATATTGTGGCACCCAAACCTGCCTCCAGCACTGGAGGTGAGGCTGCCCCAGCTCAGAGCAGAGCAGGACAATCCCCTCCCTTGCCCAGCTGTGATGCTGTGTCTGATGCACCCCAGGACAGGGTTGGCCCTCCTGGCTGCCAGGGCACTGCTGGGTCATTGTCAACTTGCTACTGAACTCCAGGGCCTTTTCTAAAGCATTCTCTCCAGCATCTCATTTCCCAGTCTGTACACACAATCAGGGTTGCTCTGTTTCAGATGCAGAATCTGGCACTTTTCCTTGTTGAACTTTGTACAGCTGATGATTGCCCATCTCTAGGTTCCTGACGTCTCTCTGTAGGGCCTCTCTGCCTCTGAGAAAGTCATTAACTGCCCCGAGCTTGGTATCATTGGCAGATTTACCTAATACTCCTTTGAGAATGAAATCCAAGTTTTAAACCAAAGTGTCAGAGTTCCATGTTTCTATAATTTTCCTTTCTTTAATGGCAAGAGCATGCAAGAGTGTAACAAGAAACATAGAGAAATTTTGAATAATTTTATGCCTGCTGTGAAAAAAAAAAAAAAAAAAAAAAAAAAAANATTTTGAATAATTTTATGCCTGCTGTGAAAAAAAAAAAAAAAAAGAAAGAAAAAGGACAACCCCCTTGATATAACCTCCCTTGAATGTGTGCTTAAACGCACAAGCTGAAGTGTTATAGAAATGAAACTACTTCATTTTGACATGCTTGAAAAAGGACAATTTTTACAGTGAGACTGTATGGAAACATGCATCTTGTATTTTCTGGGGATGCATAATAACAAGTTCAACCTCTGTCTTGGGTAGTCTCTAATCAAGCAATATGTACTTGAATAAATAAAAATATATGGTTTTCAAATCATCCTACTACAACTTAGCTTCAGTTTGTCTTTGAGAGACTGCATAAGATGATAACACATTGTAAGGGAGTACAGAAATTGAATGCAGTGGACCACACAAGACAGGAGGAATGTTTGAGGAGAAAGTGGATATTTGAGCGTATGCAAGCTACACAGCAAGTATTAAGCTTGATAGAAGAGTTTGTAACTACCTTGATTGAGAAAGCAATATAGCAATTAAATAAATTTCTTTCCAGCTGGTTCCACTTATAAGGGGAACATAAGTCATAGTTGATAGTGAAATTTATTTGATACTTTATGCAGACTACTGCTTTTGCAATTGGGGATATCTTGGCCAAATTTTTACTGTTGACATGCAACTGTGGTTTACATATGTAGTGCAGAGTTGTCAGGGCTATTATTAGCATTTGCAGATTATTTAGTCTTCAGTTTTCCTCTGACTTTTCCACTCTGCTGACTGGAGACTATTAATCCACAATATAAGGAATTTATTGTGATTCCTTGGGGACTGGGGAATAAAGCTAGGATTAGCATATGGAAGAGATTGGGGACAACATAAGGAAAACTCAGGATATGGTCAAAAGCAGGTGAGAGTAGAGGAAGAAGAAAGCGATATAAGCTGATTGGGGAACATAAACGTTTAAGACTTGAAAACAGGGAAGATAACTAACAGATGAAGTAGGGGGAGAAATGACCTAACAAAATCAGTCTAGGAACCTAGAAAGAAGAATAACCTTTTGCAACTGCAGGCTGCTTTTGCAAGGCATGACTTTGCTCCAATGAGTCTTGTATCTTGATAGGAATTGGAAGAAGAGTGGAAGTGAAACTTAGCAGTTAAGTGTATTCCCCCATATGTTGGCATTACTGTGGAATTCCCTGAAGATAATTTCTGGGCAGTTAATTACCCTGAAGTGTTTGCTGCTGTTCTGTAGTCTCAATTGGGAGTCAGTAATGAGCTCTGCGCCTCTTTGTTTCTTTCAGACAACCTATCCCTGGCCATTTTCCCAATCTGTTATCAGTGTTAAACTTTATAGTGTTAAGCTTTCTAAAATAAGAAATAGTTTTAAACTTTTTCATACAAATAATGTATTTATTGTTTCAGCAAGGACTGAACTGTTTCTTTATTTTTTTTCTAGAATCTCTTTTGCTGAAGTGATAAAGCCGATGGCAGTGAAATGACCAAATGCTGGCATTTAAAATGTTTCTGTGGATTTCCTTTTGTTCCTGTTGTTTCTATGGAGTAGTAGCTGTTGCTATGTACTTTTTCTCTTTGTGTTTGCCAGAACATGACTAGCTGGGTCAACATGCTCGTGGTTTTAGTGGGGAGTAACATAATTGCTGCTTGATTAGAGGAGGTATTTTAGAAACAGATTTCTGAGACAGAAAAATCCCCATAATATTTAAATTTTCCTAGCAATGGCATAATCATGAGTAATTAGCTAAACAAGCCATGGTTAATTGTGATCAGGTAACTACCTTTATATTAGCAAAAAAAGGCCAATGAAAAAATGGATGGAAGTAAATCTAAACAATATTTGATATAGTAGTATCCTGAACTTTGCTGCTAAATGTGCACATATGCTATCAATTTAAAGTCTCTAGTGCAATGGAGCAGTTATCCTTTAATTATTTTAATCAATATTATACAGTCAGGTTAAGTAGCTACCTGCCATAGCTCACTAAACTTGATGAAAAGAACCCCCTTTCAGTCTGTGTTCTCACAGGTGCACTCAGATGGATGCACTTTCACCTAAAAGGCATGCAGATGCCTGACAGCAAGCTTTTGGGAAGTGTTTTGAGTAATGAAAATTTTAACAGTTAATGGGCTGTTCTTCAAAGATGTGAGAGAAATTGAAATGAAGAATGCACCACCAGCAAAATCTGGCATTTAATATCTTCTTGCCCCACTTTCTGTGTTATATTTGACTACTGAATTTTGGCCACATATGTTGCCTTTTATTTTTCTGAGGAATGCTGAATGTAATTTATAAACTAACAAAACAGCAAAATTGTGCTTGGGGTTTTTTTTTATTATTATTATCTTTTTTAATTTATTCACAGGCTGCAGAATTTCCAACTCAGTCAGATCCCGCCTTGCAATTCACAATGTGTTTCAACATGAAACTGAATTTTGTCATCTCCAATACCATGTTGATGGAGAAAATACTTCCAGAAAATTCTTAATGCAACCAAGACAGAATGTAGTATAGAAATGAAGCAGCTCAGAGGTGAGAGGAGCTGATTTGCACCACCAACTGTCATTGTGGCTGAATTTTGACCCCTGCACAGGTACAGTTTCAGCCCAATGAAACCTCTTGGATGACAAAAATTCCCTGCCAGCATTAAGAAATTCACAGGGTTCCTTTTAATGAAAGCTTCTGCGCATACAGATTTGGTTCTGAATTTCTTGAGATCCCCACCTCTGAAGAGAAGACATGAAATAAAAATGTTGTACCTCAATGCAGGAAATAGAGCTTTGAAATCATGTCTGAGAAGATTGTTTGTAGCCCAGATTATTTTGGTTATACAGCAGGACCAAAACTCAGTTGTTTGCACAAAGTGACATTTTTACACTACAAATGGCTGCATGATCAACTAGGAATGACAGGGTTGAAGGGATCAGCAAAGGAGTTGAAACAAATGCTCGCTTCCAGCCTTGCCACTGTGCCATCCTGTGCCAAATGTGTAATGAACTTCTGGCAATGCAGTGGCCACATAGTTCCAAGATCATGGGCATCTGAGTTTCCTTATTAAACAGTGAATACTCTATATCCACTGTTTATTATATGCCATTTGCTTTAGGCTTAAAAGCTCATTAAAAAGATACAATGTGACCTTTAGAATTTTGAGAGGTGTAATTTGCTACACAACTTCAATATTTTGATAGTTTTTCTCAGATGAGTTCTATGCTTGGAAGAAACTGTAATATGGACAGGCTTGTTATGACTCATGTTAAAAAATGCATTGCCAAAAGCAGGTTGAAGAACGTGCTGTAGTTTTACAGACCCAGTTAACACACAGTGTTCCTAGCTCCCATTAACCAAGAGATGGCAGATAATTGTTTAGAAAGTTAGAAAAATCTGTGAAGATATAGCTTAACTGAAATTCTTTTTGAAGTGAGACCCTCACCATATATTTTAACAGGAATAATTGGGCACACTGGGAAAAGAAGTATATACAGTAACTATGAAGGTACCTCAGCATTAATCAGAAAAACTGAAATCACTGTCAAGGCTCAATCATTCTTTGATGAAGTGGGCTTCAGAAAATACTTGAAAAGAATAGAAATGCACAAGCCATGAAAGGAATCCTGAACTGACAATACAAAAGTAATAGCTAGGCCAGCAAAAGCCTCCTGCTGTTACCTGTAATATTATCTTTTGGAAACAGCAGTGTCCTGGTAAGAGTGAAAATGGCAGATTGATGTACCTTTATTCTGAGTGTTGGCAATTAAAATGGAGACTGTCACACTGCTCTTGATGACAAAAAGATTATTTGCTTGACACAATGTCTTTGCTCATGGTTGAGATAGCCAGTTTCCATAAGCCTGGTTCATGACACTGCCTCTGGTGGAATTTACTTCAGTAATAATTGTGCTGGCAATATCACTGTTACTGATTTTGTACTGAATGTGGATTTTTTGCTCTATTACACCCCCAAAATGGAACATAATCCTTGAATTCACTTCCCACGTGTTATTTCATACTTACCGTGTCCTTGCTTGTTGATGGGATACTACTCCTACTTCTCTGTGAAGTATGGATAATTCATGTCTGCCTAATGCAAACAGATTTCTGAGATCACCTGAACACTGGTAGAAAGTCTTGTCTTCATTGAAATTTCTCTTTTCAATGGATCATAGAAGGAGAAATTGGGGAAAGAACCTGGCATGGAGTGATCATTAGATTCAGCTTTTAAGGGAAAGAAAATTGGCATAAAAATTCTGTTTCATGGACATTTATTATTCTTGGTGATGTATCCTTCTGTTGTGAATATGACCAAAGATATCACTGATGATGTTTCATGGTAAGATGCTGAATGATAGAAAGCTGCTGGACAAAGAAAGGTTAAAATTGGGTATTGAGTTAGTTCATTTGGATCACTGTAATTTTGACCTGTGAGCTGAGAGGCAGAAAAGGACCTGCTGTGAGTTGAAGATTCAGAACAGTCACACCATCAGTTCAACAACTCCATCTTTAATCTTGACAAACACAAAGAATTCCTAAAATGTTGGTAGGGACAATGCTTGGTTGCAAATGTTTCTCAAAATAAATACCACTTGAATCTGCCCTTACCTGAGCTAAAATTATAGTTGCTGAAGATTAAGCCTATACAAATTTAAACCCAAAAATACTTAAATAATCTTACTGTTTTGCTCTCTGTTTGGGGTCAGAACAAGAAAAATAAATTGTCTTGTGAAACTCTTTGTAATGGAAACAAGCTGAAGGCATATTCTGACAAGACTGCTATGGCAGAAGTAGGGTATTGACTAAGAAATGACAGCAAGGAGGGAAGCCGTGCAAGGAATTCAGTTTTTGGGTAGACATGTGATTAGCACATGCTCTTATCTGAACTAAGATGCACATTTTCCTAATGACTAGAAAGAGACCTGACTGCCAAGGCTGCAAACAAATGAAGTTTTAATTTCAACTGATCCTGCAAGTTTATGGATGTTCCCTTTTTAAACCTGTCTCACTGAAATAGCAAGAGAGACAGGGCAAAAGGTACATAAAGTGAGTCTGCTTCTGAAACTACAGTCTCATGTAACTTAAAATTTTCATTTATTTACATTGGGAAGACTTACCAGACAGAAGCTGTGCCTGAGGAATCAGAAGCACATTGTCTGATGTTCCTTTTCTTTAAGAAGCCCTTGTACAATTTGAAGGCACGAGGTACACAGCTAATCTTAGAGATAAAGACAATAAAGACATTGTGAGTACATTTCATTCCTTATACCTTAAAGTGTTGCAAGGAATGAAGTGTGTGGGGAAAGCCAATGTTGTAATGCTGCACCACACCATTATATAGTGAAACTATCAGTGTCTAACATTCCTCCCTACCTCTCTTCAATTCTTTTAGGATATTTGAAAAGTACAGCTGGTAGATTTTTCCCCATGGACATGTCTATTTTTTTGGAAATGCTGCAGTGTGAAAAAAGCATGAATTCTTTCTTAAAGCACACCAGATTATTTTTAGTATAATTTTTTTCCCGTTCAGAGTATGTACTTAAGGAATATTAACATTTCTTTTCCACTGAAGGAAATGTAGACTTGTTTAGCAAGGACTAGGGATAATATGGGAATTTTTAACTTTCTGAAACTTCATCAATGAGCATGAAAGAAGGTATCTGTTGTTTCCCTATCCACTTTTTCTATCTGTAATATTACTTTGCAGCTAAGAAATATATCCCTCCCCAGCATTCTTCTCATCCCTAGCCATCTGGAAGATGGAGAAAGTATGATGGTAGCACTGATAGCCAGAGGGGCTACAGGTTTATAGCGTTGACGTTCCATGCAAAGGCTTTCAGCATATCATTGTTGTGTATTTCCTTAGAGAGAAGAAATAATGTTCTTTTCTGGTTTATTTTGTTAACAATCTGTGGAGCCATTTGAAACCTCTGGAGACAAATATGTTCCTCTCTTAGAAGATGTCCCGCTGTCTTGAATATGGTATCAGGAATTGAAACGTTAGAAAACTTTCTGCAACGTCAACAAAGAACAAGTATGTCTGGATTTATTACTTTGATCTGTTACTTGGAATCCCAGTCAGCTTTTATCATATGAAAATGGAACTGCCTCTGGTTGCCCTGATGAATCACTGGTAGGCACAAATGCGAATTACCATGACGTATGATAACAGCTTTAACAGTAGACTACTTTTCCTTATTTTCTGAAGGGGCAGGTGAAAGTATTATGGAATTGTCCTGAGTTGTGCTTAAATCCTGTAAAGCCATAGCAACCATATTTTTCATCAGGCTGTAGGTTTGTTTTCAACAGTTTAGAGATTCACTCATTCTTTAGATAGTTCTGTTTTGATGGAAAACAATGCAGTGAATATTTATGGACAACATATGGGATGAAGCAGGGTGAGGAACGGAAAACAAAAAGGCCAACTTCTATTCTACTTGAATAACGTAGAATTTATCTAATAAATCCAAGAGAGACAAATGTTTTTTACTGAAGTATCACATGTAACAGATTAAAAATTTATGTCAACTTACTGGTCAACTGAAAAATAATAGAGACTTTATAATAAAATGAAAATAATTCTTACCAATACAATTTTCATAAGTACCTTAGAATGCAAGTTGTAGGATTGAGATTTCTTTTGCCCTTTTGAAAGGTTACTTTTTGGTTTGTTTTGTTCTAAAAGATAAACAATCTGGCCCTGGGAAGTCATGCAGAGCAATTAGTATATCTGAGGTAAATTTTGTTGTTTTTCAGGCAGACTCTGACTGTACAAAGCAAACTATAGATATGAATGTAAGTTAAAAATCAAGCTTGCTTTGCCAAAATCTGTACACAGGGGTTTACTTTGTGGTGAACTGCAATATTTAATCCCTATACACACTATAGTCTTTGCTAGAAGATGCACTCCTTCTATGGTAAAACTTTGATGGTTTGTGGCTTACTGAGGGAAACATTTCTTAGATTATGACATTTTAATATTAGCTGCTTGGTTGGGCTTTCCAGGATTATGTGGGAAGTACAGGACTCTTAGTAATGTATATATTGTGATGAGTACCTTCACTTTATAGGTGCCAGGCTGTCAGAAACTTGTATGTGGATATTTTGTGCTTAGTCTGGGAAAATGCAGTGTTCGAAATGGCAATGCCTACTCTGACATGTACAGTGAGCCAGCACTGAGCTTTTTCTGGGGGAGGATTGAGCATCAGGTTCCGGTGTCTGGTGAAGTTGTCCTTCTGTGTGAGGGCTGCAGACAGTGTTATCCTGTAGTACAGTAATTTCACGATTAAAAGCTGCATCATTTTGACTAAAGTTTTGCTCCGTACCCGGAAGTGTGGCTTGTTTTCCAGAGTGGCTAATATATTAAAAAAAATTCAGAAATTTGTCGGCCGGAAATGTGAGCATGCAGCAGCCCCGAGCTCAGCCAAGCCCACCCTACCCCGAGGAAAAATGAAATGTTGCTGACACTCCGGAAGTGCAACTTATAATTGGTGCGGTTTGTAATCATGAAATTACTGTACTTGTAAATTTGTGGTCTTAAAAAGTTAACTGGTATCCAAATTCAGTTTGAATTGGGATATGCTGGTTAATTATCAGAATAAAAAGCTTTGCTTATGGCCTGCAGCCAAGTCTAACACTGGAGTGAATGAAATGTATTGTGTCACTAGTCATTCAGTCTATTTAAATTTCTAGAGCTTCTATTCCTCCTTCAGTGGACGGTATATTTAACAGCTTAAAGAAATTCCTTTGTTGTTTACCATATTTAAACATATCCTCCATCTTCTGAGGGGCTTTCTGGAAAAAGGATGTTGCACATCTTTTGTGTTCAACCTACCAAGCAGGAGGAGAATGCAGTGCTCTGTCACGCCATTTTCTCAGCTTCCTCAGCAGTGTGCTGTTGACTTCCAAGCCCTAATCCTCTACTGACAGATGCACAGAACCTGTGCCAAAAGAATATAAAATGACATAATCAGGTTGTGGCATATTGTATGAGGACAACAGCCTGGAAATAGCACTCCTTCAGCCTTCTTAGCTGTTATTCTCTCCTGTAAGTTTCTGATAATGTTATGTCACGTGCATGCATAAGTAGTTTGGCAACAGGAAAAGAGTCAATATTTTTGGAAGTAGATGTTACTTCCATAGGTCTGTGCCAGCATGTTACACATTAAAAGCTGCTTCTTTCTGCACCACAAATATATACTTGGTCACTCTCTTTATCCTTCCAAAGCCTATGAGAGGTAATAAGGCATTAATATGAAATACAGGAAGACAAAGGAACGTTGAAGATGGCACACCTTAATCTCTGCAGTAAAAGCATGATTAGGATGGCATGTGACCCAAGATCTGAGTCACCATGCAGTGTACTCAGGCTACTGAGCAAAGTCATGGTGGCTACAGTTTTACAAGGTAAAGTGTTACACTACTACTTATTGAAAAAAAAGATGTTTGTACTTGTCTGTCTTTATATATATTTTTATTTTTATAACAAATATTTACAATTTTCTCCATTGTTTTTGCTCTTTCAAACCAGGATGAAAGGTAGAGAAGAGGCCCCCTATTAATATGCATGGGCAGATTAATTATAGGAATGGAAGCAGAGGGGAAAAGATTTGGATATCTTGAGATATTTGTGCTACAGGAAAAATCATTCCGAATTCTAATCAAGTAGAATGATCTAACCAACAAAATACTCACTGTTAGTGGTCAAGAGGAAACAGGCAGTCTGACAGATTTCAAATCAGACATATTTGAGCCTCCGGAAGGGAAAGTAGTGAGAAATGACAGGATTTATCCCAATTATTGGCATACTAGTAACAACCCTGTTTTATCAAATGGCCTAGCAGTAGTATTTTGTATTATGAAAGAAAATTGTGGAAGACAGGAGTTTTTAAAGCAAGTTAGAGTACTATGCAAATAAAGAACCATCAGAGACTCTGAAGAGGAAAATTTCAGTTTTTAGGGCTGTTTCTCACCCAAATGATTCCTCTTGCAGTGAGGGACTGTTGAGAGCACAGAGGAAAGGAGCAAATAAAGCAAAGACTTTAAGAAATATTATTTGAAGTTTAAGAATCTTTGAATTATTTTTAACTACAGTAAATTCACGACCATAAGGCGCACCTGACTATAAGGCGCACCCCCCGGGAGTCAGCAAAAATTGCAACATTGTAGATC
>PYHW01010717.1:12864334-12884117 GCA_013186435.1 Turdus rufiventris | reverse complement strand
GCGCACCGGACTATAAGGCGCACTTCTGGGTTTGGGGAAAAATTTTAGTCAAAAGGGTGCGCCTTATAGTCGTGAAATTACTGTAAATTCAAATATGCAGAAGTAGTCATTCAAAAGGAATTATCCTCAAGAGGAATACACCAGAATGTCAAGCTTGAAGTTAGAAAAGTTTGTGTACTACTTCGTTAATATGACTTTTTCATTTATTCAAACAAAGTGCTTACTTATCTGGAGAAAAATGTCCTATCATTTAGTTAACACAGATACAATGCTTCATAAATCCATTCAAGCAACGTTTTCTAAGGAAGGGAATTAATTATTATCCTTTTCTTTAGAAAATATTTCTATTATCAAAAAAATGCTAAACATAACTGTGCTTGAAAGAGATATATTTCAACAATAGTAGAGAAGATTAAAATATGATGAAGATGAAAGCAATTTGACAAAAAGTTCTCTAAACTGATAAATTTTAGGCTGATACTGATTCTTTTTCATTCCCACTTGTCCTTGAAAAACATGAAGTTGCTGTGTTAATTCATCACCTAGTATTTTCAGATTGATTAGGTAATAACAACTTTGGATCCTACCGTGCATTGTTTAGACTATCTGTAAATAAGTAATTCATCTCACTTGAGAACTTCTGCTTCTGGTTTAGTAAATAAATACTGGCTGAAACAGTACAGTCTTTCAAAGCACAAGGTTTTAATCAGAACTTTGATGCTGATAATATCCAGAAAGGGTTTAATTGGAGTGTGTTGTGATGATTGCATGCTGCAGAACAAAAGCAGCTCCTTATAGAGTCATAATAAGCAGGATGGTTTAGTTCACCCAGTCAAAAGTTTCACAGCTGTAAGTTTGGGGAAAGCAAGTAGGAGGTTGAGCATTGGCTTGTTACTCCAATAAGGCTGGATTTCAAGCCTTATTCTTCAGTATAGGCACTTATTCCTGTCTCCATTATCTTGCTGCTATTAACCATATCCAAACACTTCACAGGGTTCCCCATCTTGACAGTAATCTTTTGGCCATATATTCTGGACATTTATTGCAAAACAAAGCCACAAAAACCACAAGTTACAGTTAAAAAAATTATAGAGATAGTAGCAATAACTGTAGAAAGAGACTGAAATGTCTGAAATAATGGTATAGTTTAGGAATATACAGCTAACGCAGCACAGACCTACGATGGGACAAAGCATCTCAGAGGGGTGACAGAGACAACAGAGAACTAGCACCTAAAAAATGTAAAATGCATTTATTATAACTGTAATATGGAATTTCAGATCAGTAAAGGAAAAGATGTAAAAGAAAGTCTTACTAAACACAAATAAGTGACTTTAAATGGGTTCTAGGTAAGGGGAAAGTAATCATATTTGGTTAAGACATCAAAATGATATTACCACCCATGAAGTGTACCAGATGTTGCTATCTTGCCATACAGTCCCTAACCTCCACCAGACTGAAGTGTCCAAATTTAGAACCCAGAGAAGCAGTGAAAAGGTGAACATAACACTAGGGAGGGTGGAAACTTTAAGGTGTATGTGGGTGTATCTGTCTCAAATAAGTGATTTCTGAAGTGATGAGAGTGTGCTATTGTATTTCATTGCATAGAACACTGATTACATAAAAGTCTGATTTGGTATGGAAAACTGCTGGGAGGAAAAATCAGCATGAAGGAAACAAGCAAGTCTATTCCTCAAGAAGGCTTCAGCTTGAGTAGGATTCTACATATAGGGGTAAAAATTCCCTTTGGTCTAAATTTTGCAGCTACTATCTTTACAACTGTAAATTTTTCAGTGGTGTAGCTGACTGTTCTTCCACTTTTGAATGTCTGTGTGAAGATCACTGCTTAAATTCACTTTTAGTGTTCTTGAGGGCTGGAATCCTTTTTCAGCACTGTTAAGTGCTCTTAAGGGAGAAAAAATATCTTGAAGCACTTGTAAAAGGCAGCAGTTTCTAACTGCTGCTTACTTCAACACTGTGAAAACAGTTTGATATCTGCACTGTAAAAGCAGCCTTATTTTTTGTGAGGCATCATAAATTTCAAGGGATTACACTAGTGTTGTTATTAAACAGAAGGAAGATTGCAATAATATTTTTTTTAGATTTTAATTTTAAAAATGCTTGCATGTTTCAGATTACAGTCACAAAATTATTTTCTTTACTTATCTTGTTCAGCAAGTGACTTCTAGGAAGAGTCAAACCTCAGCACCAAACAAAAGGCAACGAGAAAAATCGTGGTCACTGTAATGTTAGCACATACTAGTGACAAATTCTGTTGATGTCCCATCTGGAAAAAGTAAATTATGGCATATTCCACTAAATAAAATGTCAATTGATTTTGGCTGGGGTACAGTCAATTTTCTTCAGAGTGGTTAATGTTGGGCTGTGTTTTGGATTTGTTCTGAACACAGTGATGGTAACAGAGATGTTTTTGTTATTGCTGAGCAAGGCTTGCACAGACCCAGGGCCTTTTAGGCTTTCTGTACTGCCCTGCTGGTGAGGGGGGTGGAGGTGGATGGGAGGAAACACAGCCAGGACAGATGATTACAACTGACCAAAGGGATATTCCAGACCATATGATATAATTTTGGAGTGATGGCATTTGTTTTTCCAAGTTACCATTAAATCTGATGGACCTCTGCTCTCCTGGAGATGTCTGAGTACCTGTCTAGTCATGGGAAGCAGTGAATGAATTCCTTGGTTTGCTTTACTTGTTTGCATGGGTTTTGCTTTTCTCATTAATCTGTCTTTATCTCAACTCTTGGCTTTCCTGTCTTATACCCTTTCAATTCTCTTCCTGAGCCTGCTGGTGGGGGAGTGGGGCAGTGGCGGCTGCGTGAGGCTTGGCTGTTAGCTAGGGTGAAACCATGACAATGTTGCACTGATTAAATAGACTTGTACATACATGAAGTCACTGTAACACAGAGTAAGTCAAATTAGGTGAATTAATTCCAAAAATCATATGGGATAATTAGAAAATTTTATGACTCATAAAAGAATAGCTAGGGAAAAGCAAGGATCATCTCCTTTGGAGAGCATGGGGAGCATTTTAATTAAAACAATAAACTTTATAGTATAGATTGGAGATAGCACTTTAACATACTAATACCTAAGTGTGAAGGCTGCGCAGTAATTTAAAGGTGGCAGTTTCGATTTAGTATAACTCTTTGCACAAAGAGATAGTGAAGAAAGTAATCAATTACCTAGTGCTGGGGGTTATCAAACAAGACTGAAGTGACAGCAAAAGGCAATGAATGCACAGAGGAAAAGGCAAGTTTGCAAATTTAAGGGCTTAGATGCAAGAGCAACAAACCAAGTGAATAATGGTGCATGCAGTAAGGAAAATCAGATGCTGCTGACAATGCTTCTTGCTGTTTGTAACACTGAACATTGATAGTGATGCTGAGTGCTTATTTGCAATGATGGCCTCATTTGCCACAAGGAGGAAGGGAAGGTTTGGTATAGTTACATTGCTCTGTATAACAAGTGTGTTACACACTTTTTATAACGTGCATTAAGTTACCATTTACACCACTAATTATTAAATCAAGAGTGAGATAGGGCTTTAAAAAACTGGTGATTATTGCTGTGATTGAGTACTAAATGCAGTGGTTGACTAGGTGCCATTTACGTGAGGCTGAGTGGTCATATTTAAAATAATTGGAAATAGTTACAACCCATTCCTTTCTTAGTACAAGGTGGGTAAAAACATGCAATCTTTCTCATAGACAAATCACAGAAAAATCTTTATTGGAACCACGGCAAAAAGAAAAAGGTTTAATATTGCTTACATTTCTCTGATGCAGAAGAAAGTAAGGAAATGCTGGGAGAAAGACTGAAAAATTGTGTATACTTTAAAGACAGAATGTGAGGAAATAGTCCTTGCAAGTTGACTTTACTCTTCAGTAGCCTAATGGTCTTCCTCACATATTGATGCTTTGATTTCATCAGAGCTGGCCTCTATTTACTTGTATTTTGCAAGATTTTATCTTTTTGCTTTTCAACATCAGTAGATGATGAAGAAACCAATATGACTAAGGTAAAAACAAATGGTTTATATTCTTTTCTAAGACAGACATAGTTGCATGATAAAGATTCTGAAGAAGGGAAGCAAGTGCATTTTGCAAGCTTACTGCATCAAGGAGGACCATTTATATGTGGAGGGTATATACAAATATGCATGGGCGTCACGAGTGGCGCCTTTTTTACCAAAAAATAGGGCAGGGGACTGAATTTCTGATGGTTTATGCTAGGTAGATTTAGAGACAGAGTATGGAGGCCCACATGATTCTGAGAGCTGCACCATTTCTTCAGATGGAGAGAGATATAGTCATCTAAGTTTGGGAAGAGGAACCAACAATGAAGAATGAGCATCTTCATTCAATAGTAATAGAACATACTAAAAAGGAAAAACATGCTATATATTGAAGGAATTACTACATGGCTTTAACAGGCACAGTATTGTCTGCTGAGTCATGTGGAGCTCAATTTCAAGATTCATTAACCTCAGAGCTTACATATATCTAGTTCAACAAGCTAATCTAAGTGGGTGAAATCCCTACATAAGCATTAAGCTCCTGATTTAACATTTATGCTCATAGCACAGGTGCATGTTCACACATCCAGAACACCCAGGCTGCTTTAAATAGCCTATCTTTCAATCAGAAGTAAGGAAAATCTGCCTCTGTCATTTGGTTGTATTGTAGAAGTTAAAGAAAAGTAGTTCTGTCAGTATTATGGGTGTCACACTTTTGAATGTGTTGGAGATTATCCTCTGTATTGCTTCTACACACTGTTGCAGAAGAAAAGCAGCTTTAACTGAGGCTTAAGCAAAATGCTTTCCTTCCCTCAAGTATATGTTTAGCCTTTTAAAAAATGGCATACTGACTCTTTACACATCTCATGTAACACTAAAAATGAGGCATATGCATTTTAAAATGAAACCCAAACATTAGAGTTAACTGGAAAAGAAATGGGCAGTAAAAAATATTTTAAAGTTATGTAGCCAGCAATGAATAGGTAAGGGAAAAGTTCTGCACTTTGCAATATTTCTTACAGTTGTATTAGCTCCTAAGTCTTAATGTTATTTATGAAAATGCTTTTATTCATGTGCACATATGTTTG
Organism: Turdus rufiventris; assembly: GCA_013186435.1. Lineage (NCBI taxonomy): Eukaryota > Metazoa > Chordata > Aves > Passeriformes > Turdidae > Turdus > Turdus rufiventris. Next base: position 12,878,993 of record PYHW01010717.1, on the reverse strand, counting down.
TCTGAGAACATGTGTTCAACACAAAGAGTATGTTGACTGGATAAATGTTATGTTAGAGAGCCAAATCTAGTGAAGCAATTCCAATTTGCTGTTATCTGAATGACCATTGCTTACACCAATGTAGGTCATTTCTGAGGATGAAGAACTTGCTTGAATTTTGTTACCACCACTGATAATGATACCAATAGTGAGGGAAATGTTTAAAATGGCAAAGAAGGAGTATAAACTGAAGCCCTGCAGGAATAGATGGATAATGGCTATTGCTTAATTTTCTGAGGACAAAGTTCAAGAAGTTTGACTTATGATGTGTTAACAGCAAGAATCTTGACTCTTGCCTGGCCTCAAACAGAAGCTGCCTTTCACAGTGTCCAAGTATAGGGTTCTGTGCTGAGATAGCATGAGCTGGCACTGTGATCCGGATATCCAGCTTTTGCATGACAGAAGATCTTGAAACTGTTTTTAAATCACACTTATTGGTGGAGCATTTAAAGTATTTTCAATGGCTCTGTACAGCAAAAAAGTAGCTTATTACCTTACAATTTTTTTCATTCAACTTTACAAAGTTTCTGGGAAATTGGAAGAGCATTAATGAATTGTCAACATTTAAAACATCCCAATGGGTTTATAATCCTGGCTAACAGACCCTGTCATAACCCACCCTGGCAAGTCCCTGGCATTCTTAGTCCCAGGAAATCACAGACTCTGGAACACGTTGGCACTGGGAAGCTTAAGGTAAGTCTGCTAGCATAGGTGAACCTATGACTAGGAAGGCAATGCTGTGGAGTTCCAGCTTCTCACTAGGAGTGCAACTTCTACATCAGGACATCACCTGTTCAGTAGATTTAAGGGTTCAGTAGCTTTAACAGTGTCAAACCCTTTGATTTTGAACTTTGACTTTTTTTTGCCAACATGGACAACTCATTAAGGCAGGTCCCAATCCTCTGCTGAGACTGACCTGCGCTTAATCTGAGGAGGAGAAATCTCAAAATGTGCTTTTGATTGCATACGCATAACTGAGGACACCACCATAATCACATGCAGATATTGGCTAATCACAGATTCAGGGTAACGAATCATAACTTGGTACTACAGTGTTGTGGGCGGTTTTTGTGTATGTGTGTTTTAGACTTCACATTACCTTGTCCTAGGAATTTGCACCTTTTATTAGCATTGTTGGAATCTAACACTATTCAAAAGAAAATGCCTGCAGGTTATGAGTAGCAAGGCTGAGGAAGACTGAACCCATATTATATTCCTCAGAGACTCTGTATCAAGACAGATTTTGCTGAATGTGAAGAAAAGTAATTTCACATAGTAATGCTGGCACCAAGCCCAGTTTCTTTATGGAGGTAAGATAAATGAATATCAAGGGAGAGATATATTTATTTGATCATATAGATTTTTTCCCCCTTCCCCCCCTTCTATATCAGCTTCTAAATAAAGTTATTAAAGATAATTCCAGCACCTTTACTAAACCAGATTTTATTTGAAGGAAAAGTGGTCTGTGCTCCTGGGAGCAATTTGCTATTCTAAAATGGCTTTCTCTGAAGTGTTTATTGAAATGGAGAAATTATTCCCCATATTCTCTCCATTTGGAATGGAAAGCTACTCTAATACAGTGAATGATCCAAGGAAATGAGGAGTGGAAAGCAAAAGAGTTTTTGATGAAAGTGTGGGAGAGACAGGCTCAGGAAGCAGACAGTAAAATCATTTGAAGAAATGGGAACACGAAGTGCAAGTGTGTGAAGAGACGGTGATGACCGCATTTTTCATTGTCAGAGTAATCATGACAATTTGAAACTTATTTGGCCAAGTGCCATGCAACATTTTAGGGCTTTTTTGTTGACCTTTTTATGGATCAATTTATTGGAAAAAGTATCAGGTTCCTCCACTTGTTGAGAAGTGTAAAGGTAGGAAAGTGAGACTTAAATTCTACTGGGTGAGTTGAGGAGAATTTATAAACAACATATTATTAAAGGCATATTTTGAGCTCTCTGACATTTCCAGATCTTCTTCATTAAGGAAAATACTCAATCCTATGTGCGATTCCATTAACTTTCAGTTTTCCAGCTTTGAAATTGGGACTATGACTAGGTGAGCAAGGTCTCCTGGGACTGCTGTTGTGCAGGATAACAGTGGAGGTTGTACCCAAAGACCATACTCTTCCCAGTATCTTTTCTATCCACAGTATTTGTCCTCTTAATTGAATGATAATTTCCTTCTTATGGAGTGCTACTACTGTAGGGTCAGGAGCATTATAACCTTAGGGATTTCTTTGTATTACCTTTCTCCAAGACTTAACTGGGAGCAACGAAGGATAGGTACAGATTTTCGAGGTCTCTATTAATAAACACCATTTTGCACTCCTACTCAGCGTCCCAGGAAAGGTGAAACATTTTGAGACACTGGCAGCATAATCTCCCCTCATCCCCACCTCCAAAAGAAAAATCAAATAACTCAATTGGTGTCTACTCTTTCCATTTTTTTTTCTTTTTTCCAAAATACATTTAGCAGGGTGATAAAGAATCTAGTGTATATTCTGTTTCCAATGTATATCTGAATTTCTTTTCTATGGCTCATCTTCAAGGCAAGCACTCACTCAAACTTAATGTCTGTCATGCCCATGTCCTCTAACTGGCCCTACTTTTTATCCAAGGTATCACTTGCACCAAGAGAGAGCTGCTGAGTCGTGCTCATCTTGCCTCTTGCTCTTTAAGCTCTGTTTGTCACCATCTGGCTGTGGCCAAGCCCAAATACCTGCTTGGACAGCCTTCACAGCCCTGCTGTTCAGTTATCCTGTTTTTATGACACCTACTGTAATGTACAAGATCAAAATAATATGCCTGTACCAAAGAATATCCTACCTGAAAGAAATCCCAGTTCCTCCAAATTATGTCTGTTAAACAGGCTGCATTTCAGTTTGATCTTTTGTCTTCCATGTCTGCAACGTATATTGTAGATTAGGGCCAATATTAATTTTAGGCATATTTGGGCATACTTAATTGGCTCAGATGTTCAGGTAGCTTTACAATTATAAAAGTTAGTGACAATTTTCTTTTAATTTAAGCTATTAGAACTGAAATTCTCCCAAACTCTGTAAACAAAGCTCTAATTGCATGTTTCAGATCTGCTCATTAGTCTTACTCCTTTTCCTTTCATGAGATTATGACCGCCTCAATTGATTTTCTTCCCTGTGACTCTGTATAGGACTTATTTTTCTCTCCTAGGCCTCCGTTAACAGGCTTATAACTGACATTTTGGAATGTTTTTCAGGAAAACAAATAATAGGTTATTTCTGGCTTTTAAGAAGACTAGTGAAGTGGTGATGGGTATTTATAATATCTGATCACCATTTTTAGAACAGGATCATATCCTATTGGTGGAAAATGTTTAAAAAGCAAAACAAATAAGGAGATAGGTAAGGGCTCGCTTTTAGAAGTAGGTTAATGAACATAAAAGATGTTTTAGAAGTAAGGCTGAAAAAAATGACATCAGACACTTACATTTGTCTTTATGGACATAAAATAAATTCTTTGCAATTTTACAGCACAATAATTGCTTATCAATTGCTTTATTTTTTTTCCTAAATTAAAACTTAAGTGTTGCTACCTTGACTGATTTTTTGAGTGGGAAATATTACTGAAATAATTACTGTAAGGGTTACATTAGCTTTATGTTTTGCCTAATGCGAAGCGTAGTGGAAAGAACATGTAAGACAACTTTTAAATATTGTGGTGCTGTTGGCACAATGCTAATGATATTCAAGATATAATAGATCTGGTTTTTTCATGTTGAAGTTCATGGAATTTTTATATCTGGTTAAGATTACTACTTTCCTGATGATTTCATTGATTTAAGCACTATCTGGACAATAAATTGTATTAGGAATTACTTAATGTGTAGAAAAAAAAGCATTATTAAACTTGAATGGCAAAGATGTTTCTGTAGAAATGCAAAATGTATTTACTCTTTTTTAGTTAAAAAACAAAAAAGGAAACAGCTTTCCAGATGTTTAAGAATAGTAAGAAAAAGAGTGTGGAAAACTTTGTTGATCATGAGAAACAAGCCAGAAGTCATAATAGAAGTTGTCATTGTCATACCTCAATGTGTGATTTAGACAGTTTTTAATGACATTTGGACTACATCAATTGTTATGCATGACTGCAGCATCAGTAACATGCAGATGTAAATTTTGCCTAAAACACAAATGGTTAATAAGGTTATTGAGAAAAATCAGGAAAATTTAAGTAACCCCAAGTATGTTTACATGTCTGTGTGTCAAGGCTCAGTGAAGGTTGGCTGAAGACAGCTTTGTCCTCATGCCCTCTCTTTCAGTCAGTATCTTGTTGTTCACTGTCATAGTGACAAATGAAAACATTTCATGGCAGCAACTGTCAAAAGCCCTCCTGTGAGCCCTGCATTTTCTTTCTCTTTCTCAGTTAAGAGCTGCCATGATATATGGCTTCATATCAGTAAGCTACAACTCCATGATCAAATAGGCTAGCTGTTAGTCACTGGCTGGTGGCCATTTAGGTGGTGAATAATAGGTTTTACTTACCCATTTTTCACTGAAAGAGGAAATAAGTCTCTCTTTATAGGGTACCTCATATTACAAACATGGAATATTTATCTGTGACATGAGAGCCTATTCAAACAGTGCACTGTCAAACTTGCTATAAATGGATGTGCTGGCTGATACATAAAAAGGTGCCTGGCCTGTATCCTGCTGGCTATGAAGGTTCCAGCAACTTTGTCTTTTCTGGCATCCATGTTACTTAGAAAAGAATTATATGCACATTTATTACTATGTGTGATACTGCTCTTAATAATTAGCAGCTGCTGGCCATCTGAGTGTTTTTCCTTTATTTCTTTCACCCGATCCTCCATCTTTTCTTACCTGGCTATATAGGACTTTCATTTAATGGAAAATAAGTTAATGCATTTCTGGTCAAAACTGAACAGTGCTGTTGGAAGTTAAAATTTGAAGTGGGGCATAAAATTCTTCAGGGAATGAAAGATGTGTGTCCAACATTAGTGAGAGCATTAGTACTTAAAAGAAATCACTGATGAAACTTCCTGGAAAGTAAATTGGTAGGCTGTCCAGAACAGGAAATAAGAAATTAGTATATAAAAAACATAATGAAAAAAAATGATATCTGGAAATTGTGAAACTAATTTTTTTGTAATATCACTTTTCTCTCCTAAAGAACACCCAGTGAAAATCCCTGTATGTTGTATTTTCTTGATGGTCACCAAAGTGAGTATTCTAATGAATGAAGAGTAATTTGATATCTGCTGGTGTGGTTAGGTCATTATTGACCATCCACTCTCAAGGCTAAGAAGTTTTGAGGCAGGATTTACTCTGTCAGATTTCTTTTTGAGGCAGATTCACTTTGCTCTCCCTTGCTAGTTTCTGGCTCCTAGCCATGCAAAGGTTGAATATTCAGCACAAGGTGAATAAAATGGTCAAGGAACTGGAGCAACTCTTTTAAGAAAAACTGGGAAGGTTTTGCCTGTGAAAACTCAAGAAAGGATGAGAGAGAGTTATGTAAGTATTTGAAGGGATGACGTCAAGAGGATATGGCAGGCTCTTCTTAGTAGTGCTGAATAATAAGAAAAGAGACAGCAGGCAGAAACTGATGCATGGGAAGTTCCACCTGAACATGAGGAAGAACTTCTTTACTGTGCAGGTGACAGTATGGAGTCTCCCTCACTGGAGATATTAAAGAAATGTCTGGATGCGATCCTGTGCTATGTGCTCTAAGATGACCCTGCTCAAGCAGGGAGGCTGGACCATATACAGTAATTTCACGACTATAAGGCGCACCCTTTTGACTAAAATTTTGGCCCGAAGCTGGAAGTGCGCCTTATAGTCCGGTGTGCCTTATATAATGTACAAAGTTGCGACATTTACCAGCCCGGAAGTGAGAGCCGCGAGATGGGGGTAGCACCATGAGAACGCCGAGTAGCGATGCGGGGGGCGGCTGCGGGCAGCCCCAGGCACCCGGTGCAGCGCTAGCAGGGAGGCGGGGGGCAGGAGCAGCACGGGCAGGGAGGCGTTACTACTTCGTTACTTTGTTGCACGCGGCATGGATCCTTGCTGAAAAAAAGTGCGCCTTATAGTCCGGTGCGCCTTATGGCCGTGAAATTACTGAGATGACACACTGTGATCCCTTCCAACCTGACCCATATGGTGATTCTGTGATTCTGTGACTATGACAGTAGTGTCTTTTTAATTTTAGAAATATAATTATAAAAGGGAGAGTGGATCTTTTCATAATAATGCAAAATAAATCTACTAGTAGCTCTAGTAGTTATCTTCCCCTCAAATTAATGATTTTTAAAAAAAAATTAATTTTATTTGCTTGTAGTTTTATTTGCATTATATCTTACTTGCCACTTGATTTCTGGATAATGGATCTAACACAATATCATATCTGACTTTGTTTCAATTTTGACTCAAGTCTTGGGAGTTTCAAATCACTATTTTTATGGCTTTGATGTTTCCTTTCAACAGCAGCATAAGGACATTATTTTTACTTGTGTCCCACACTTTGTCCCACAAAGAGGTTCACCAATTATTTCATATACCAATCTGCCCTGTCAATGGAAAGGAAATATTCTAGCCAAACTATAAAACAAAGTTTTATAGCTGGATAATTTTACTCAATTTTCAAAACTTCTCATATCCCATGTATAAACTTAACATTATCTCCTTTCTTAATATTTTCTATTAACCCCAAGTGAAAAGCTGCTCATGAATCTCATACAGTACAGCAAGCTAGTTTTAGCCACTTCGGGGTAAATTCAAAATCTGAAGGTTTCAGACTCAAATTCCTGTGAAAAATAAACACAGTATAAAATTACCTTTGCCCCGGTCATGCCATGATTTCAACAGTTATAATTTCTACAAACCTTTGCCATTCAGAATATACTAGTCATTGACACTGTGCTAAAGCAACCTCTAATTAACAATACAGACCCCAAACTGATCAGCAAAGCCAGAATGGCAGCAGGCAGGACAGCATCTGCTGGAGCTCTGCTGTACATCCTCAGTCTCTATGATGGGGGTGTCTACTTCAAACCTGACTAAATCATCAGACCTTGGCTGTCAAGAGCCTCAGTGCCTTCATGGACACTCACCACAAACCCTGGAGACAAAAAAGCCTAGCATATTTATGCAAATTCATAAATACAGTGCTTAGTCATGTTGCCAGGTTGAGTCCAGGTAAGTGAGAAAAGAAGTCTGTGGTGGATAAATCATCGTATAAAACCCTTCAGTGTTCATTCAGGCTAGGAATGGGATTTTTGGAATGAAAAATACAATGCTGACCTTGGTGTTAAAGTTAGAAAAGCTTGAAACAGGCCCTGAAGCTGTGTGAACTGCTTCTAAACCCTTTTTTTTCATGTGTCAAAGAGGCAGACAGACTCATAGCACTCGTTGTTTTCCTTCTCAGTGGTCCAAAGAAAGGTATCTTTGCTTCAGTGAAAAAAAAAAAAAAAAAAAAAGACTTGATACCTTTTGCTCACATTTAAAATGTGGAATGGGCACAAAGGAAGAGAAAAAAGGGGGAAGGCATACAAATCAATCTTCACAACTGATAGTCAAAATTACACATTCAGTAACACTCTGACACTTTTTTGCTTCAAGCTGTAGTCCAGTTTGTGTGTCTCAGACGCTGAATGTTTAAATTCATGTACATGACTACATATATACAATTTTCAGAACACATCAAAGTTTTATATGAGACTGTTGTCTGGACTGATGTGGCACAGAACTTTCACAAGGAGCTTTGGAAGCTTTGGAAAATCTTGGGGAGAAGGGAAGAGTCTCACATCTGTCTTATATATGAAGTTTCTCAAACATTTGGATTATTGAGTTTGGTGCCTGTTCTGGTCATGTTCTTAACCAAATCATTATTTAATGGATTAATTGCAAACTACTCCTCACAAGCGCAACTGAAACCTTCTTCAGATGAGTGAGTATGAAGCATATCATTAAGGAGTTACACCTTTGCACCATGGTTAAGTTTGTTATGCTTTTACCTGCCTTGCTGGTGTGCCTCAGGAAGCATCAATCTTGAACTTTTAATCTTTAAAATATTTTTGTCTTTAGGCCTTATTATCACTGAAGATATGTATGATATGAGTATGAATATGAAGTCACTTATTTGCATGATTTGGTGTATGTAGTACTCGGTGATGCAGATTTGGAAATTTCTCTTCTAATTGGTTTTTGCATAAGATATTGAGAGTGCATATCGTACCATGAAGTGCATGAAACAAATTTTGGTCTTCGGGGTAAATACATATGAAGGAGTTTCTCATATTCCCTATGTGTAAAGTTAGGATATGCATTAATTATGAAGCCATTTTAAATCTTTTTAGCATATGCTATTTGCAGCATGGCCTAGTGTTCATTCATAATAATTTATTTTTATTAGCTTGGAAAAACAAACAACAACCTCCTACCTCAAAAATCTTGACAAGTTAAATTAATTCCTTTGATTTTTGGTCAAATTACCAACCTTTAGTTTCAAGGATTGAAATGCCAATTTCTGAAAGCAAATTATTTTAAAAATGCCTTTGCCAGATATTCAACATTTAAAATTTTGTAGAGACAGAGATGAAAGGTATTATTTATCTCTGTAGGTAGTCAACTTTTATGCTATAAACAAAATGCAGAGATGGTATGTTAATCTTGTCAGCTACACTTTAGAAATGCAGTTTTACCAGGTAAGGTAATTTCGAAGTTCAGCTTAACAATCTTGCCATAGAATATTTTACTTAATCTCCAGTGGGATACTTTTCATGATAATTTTGTAATCATTACAGTATTTAACCACGATGATGATGAATTACAAAAGAATCCTTCTAAGGTTACTAAAAGCTTACTACTACTACTACTTAAGGTTACTAGTATTCTGCTGTTTCTGAAATACAGAATGTACTGTTGCATAAAGAAAGAATGATAGGGCTACATTTGGCAGAAAGGCTGTTATGCATACACACTGAAGAGTACCCTGTTTGGAGATATCACGAACATCTTCAGGTTCTACCGTAAAACTCTCTATAACTATCAGCTTTTAAGTTTTTGATTCTCAGCCAGTCCTGTCTCAGCTGAAAAATATCTATACAGACTCTATCACTTAGGTGATGATTTATGCTAGCTTTATCTTCAGGCAGTCAACTTCAAAACTTTGAACACCAGTAACAAATTCTCACCTTCACCTTCCTTAGATGGAAAGGAGATGATCAACAGAAAGAACTATAGTAGCCACATTCACAAAGTAGATTCTACACTCTTAAAGGTATGTGAGGTTGAAGGCACATTTAGTTTGACTTAAACTAATAAAAGCAGTGGGTAGGTAAATACAGTGCTGAAAACAGTTTTATTTTCCATGGTAACAGCAAAATGCAGCTTCTGAGAATATAATTCTGGAGGAAGAACAAAACCTAAAAAAGAGAAAACCTGAGCAGTCACGCTGAAGGTAGTGGTATAGTAGTAACTCCTTGACATTTTTATTAATCTTGTCAGCTTGAATCATGGAATTATAATTGTATCATTCTAAAGTCTTAATTTAAAAATAAGGTCTTTTTGTTTGAACTTTGCTAAGGTTTGTAGGAATGACTGTAATTAAAAAAGTCACAGTGAGTGTTTGAGTGTTCATCTATCACTGCTTCACAACATACAGTGGCAAAATTTATTTTTTTAGAAATACACAGGATCTTTATCTAAGAACCCCTCAAATTCTTAAGTCTGATGATGTAATCACACAGGATCTTGTATTGGGTAAAAAATCAGAAGAATCGAAAAGTGTTTTTTCTTCTCACTTTTTTTTTCTTCTCACTTTGTTCCCCCCCTCGAATACAGATAAAATGTCCTCAGAAATGTTTTAATAAATGCAAATACATGGAGCAGGACAACTGTTAGGTTTCACTAAAGTTTGTTGGCACAAGCAAAGTGCTGTGATTGAAGAGGGGGCTCTGACTCAGGAGGCCCTAGTAAGTTATATCTCCCCTTTTATCTATTTTCTTGTCTCACTAATTTACAGTTGGCTTAAGTGATAATGGAAACACCATTTTCCCTCATCCACATCACCTTGAGATTCACGGATATTCCTCCCATGTTTGTCTTCACCAACCACCCTGAACTTTTCACAGAGGTTAAGCACTTTCTTATAGAAGCTTTGTATGCATTATTTTGGATTCAGCAGTGCATTGTTGAGAGGGCCAGGTAATCTAAAATTTATCTGATGAAGACAAAAATTTTGGACTATGTGTTTTTAAAGTTTATCAGGATGCGCAAATTTGTCAAAACTGTAAGTAACTGAAGACTGACATCTGTCTTAATAATACCATATTTCAGTTTTGGCCAACACATTTTGAGTTTCTGCACTGTGTTTCATCTGTAAAATGTACTGTATTTCATATGCAAAAATATAGTTAACTCTATAGCTCAGGCTCACCAACTGGCATCTCTAAGTTATTCTCAAATGCTTCCTTAAATGCATTATTGTACCTGAGAAGTAGACTTCTATTTTTGAGAATGTTGGAAGGAGACTTTCCTCAGATGAATCAGTCTTTATCACCAAAGAGGAGCTCAGTGATCATATATCAGAGATCAAAGAGCAAACATGTGGTTAGGGTATTTCTGTGATACTGAAATGCTGGGTATTGCTACTGGTTTTAGTTTCACTGTCTGAAGCACATTTTTTCTTCACCTGTGATACAGCAAATGACCAAGTAGCTACTAATAAATTATTAAATCAGTGACCTACAATGAGATAAACCTAACAGCATGTTTGTTAGGAAAGGTCACCTAGTCTGTTATGAGGAACTGACTGGAAATAATAACTTCCTCAGTTATAGCCATTTTGACCTTTCAGTTTTTCTCTCCATAACTATAGTTGCAAACAAATAAAATTTTAGACAAAGGACATTCAGGTGCTAATCCCTCTTACGATGAAGCCAATATTATTAGGAAATGCAACACTGATAGTTTTCTGCAGCTGATTTCATTCTAATGGTGCAGGATTTAGGGGGGTGAAAGAGTAGCCTGAGGCTTCCTAGAGGAGAAGCTACTGTCCTTTTCTAAGAATTATTATCATGTTAACCTTAAGACTGCTTTGTAATACTGTGTCCACCAATAACACATGACTTAGAAATTTTTTCTGGAAAAGTCTCTGAGGCAGTGAGCTACATTTGAAAGAATTGCTTCCTGAATGCCTTCATTCTTTACCAATTATCTGAAAATCAGAGGTGGAGGTGTTTTCCACAGTGCTGTGGTAGCCTAGAGACACAGGTTCTGTTAAGATTGAAGGAAGTGTTCACATTTTCATGCAAAAATACTTTTGGTTCTGGTCCTACATCTGTGTCTCTGTTTTATCTGGATTTTGTTTATTGTTACGCTTACACTATTGTTACTGCTGACTGAAAAAAATAATGTTGCTTCCCTATTTCCTAAATGTAACAGCTCATAAGCCTTTCCCTTTTTATTACTGTAATTATTTGTGTTTTAAATAATTCTGTAATGATCGATGGCTTTATGTCTGATGTGTGATATATTTTAATTAAAGTTAAAAGGTTAACAGATAAAATGAATTGCAATGGCTAGCAGTAGTTTGAAATTAAAAATTATGAGAAATTGTGACAAATGCTTATAGAAATATCTTCTTATAATTGATACATTTATGGATGATGCCTCTGTTATGAGTGCTGACGCGCATTCCAGGTGAATTTATTATCTTTTTCTTGAGCATCCAGTATTATAAGTTAATGTAATTTAATAGAAAAAGATTAAGACATTATAGCTGCTGAAACTAGTTTGATTTTAAAACTTCAAGACCACTTTTAAAAAATTTGTGGTCATTCTTTTCTGGAACCGTTCTTTGAAGAAGTGATTATCTTTTCTTCTTTTTAATTTTCCCCCCCTCGCATATTAACCTCACTTACAAACAGAAACTATATGGTGAACATATTTTTCTGGCTCTGTAATGGCTTTCTCCAGCATGGAAGAAAACTGAATTGCTGTTCCCTTAATTGTATTCCTAACAGTATTTGATCTCAGATGATTCCTTAAGCACTTTGTAAATGAGACTCCTAGGGACAGTGTCCTCAACTGCATTTCAAACAGTGGGGTGTGTAGGGGGAAATAGATAGCTGTTTTGCAAAAAAAAGGAAATGATGAAGAAGATTTCTTACAAGAATTGACAATGAAAGGGATTTATTAGTGATCATAACTGACTGGGCCTGCTGAGATAAAAAGTGTGGAAAAACCTTTCTTATCTGCTAATTGACTCACTTGGTTTTACATTGTAGAAATGTTTTACTTTTACATTGCATAAGATCAAATTCTAGCCATTCAGTTTCAAAATGTCCAGGCACTGTGTACATCAGCACAGAGCTCTTCAACTTCCAATGGAACAACAGGGCTTTATTAAAATTCTCTTCAATATACAGAAATAGCAGAGAAAGGAAAAAAGAAACTAATTTGCCTGGTCAAAAAGAAGGCAAGACTCCCTGAATCAAGAGATTTATGGTTCTCCACATTTACTTACTAACAACATTTTATGACTGTTTGAAGACATATTTCTGAATAATTAGTCTAGCTTAGGGTTGCTATTCAATAGATTAGAGTTATACAAAAAAATAAGAGATTTCCTCTACTGCTCCTTCTCGGACACCTTTTTCCTGTGTGCTGGTGTGAATTCCCCATAGGTTGCAGAGCCCATGGATCTCTGCAGCAGAAGGGAGAGGAGAAGGCATACACATTGTGTGTGGGTGTGGGTGTGTGACTGTGGTGATCACCAGTGAGAATCAGGCTGGAGTAGCTGCTATGTAGGCAACCTAGTGTTGATTTGGCACTCCTAATAATTATGGATGTTTTTAATGTCTTTTTTTGAAACTGTTTTGTGGATCCTCCATGTAACATGGGTAATAGGATCTCAGCCAGTGGTTTCAGCACGTTCAGGTTACAGTAAAGAAGGTATATTTGTAACAGATTCTACATGGTATTAACACTTAATTTTTAGAGGTTAAATTTTTTTAAATCAAAGTTTATCTCGCAAATATATCCTCTAAGATACTTGTGCTTTCCTGAGATGTTTATTTCTTTTTACAAGGGAAGTTTAATACATGGACCATCCTTTCACAATACTTGTTAAACTTTTCCATGGGCATTTACTCATCTCTGCCCTGATCAGATTTCTGCTTCAAACATTAAATGTTAAACTTCTTGTATTTTCATTTCACAAATTTAGAAATGCACTAAGCCAATTTTAAGTGTCTGTGCAATATCTGCCAAATGTTTAAGCCATCTAATCACTAGCTGATGAGGAAAGTGGTTCTCCTCTTAAGTGAAAAAGAGAAAGGAATTACTTTGCTCTTTTAAGGTTCAGATAAACAGCCAGGGTGTCATGATTTAAACTTAGTTAGCAACTAAGTACTGTACAGATATTTGCTCACTCCCCTGCCCCCTGGAGATTGGTATGTGGAGTAGAATCAAGTCAGAACCAGGTCATATCCATGGGTTGAGATAAAAATAGTTTAATACTTGCAATAAGGTAAATACTACTACTAATAACAGCAGTAGCAGGAATGTAATTGCAATGAAAAAGGAGATAACAAAAAGAGGGAGTAATAAAACCCCAAAAAGACTAGTGCTACAAAAAACCATTTCTCACCACCCACTGACTGATGCCCAGCCTGTCCCTAAGTAGTGATTGAACCCTCTTGGCCCTCACCCCAATTTGTATACTAGGAATGATGCTCTATGGTGTGGAATATCCCTTTGGCCAGTTTGGGTCATCTGTCCTGGCTGTGCTCCCTCCTGGCATCTTGTGCACCTGCTCACTGGCAGAGCATGGAAAACTGAAAATCCTTGATTTACGGTGAGCACTGCCCAGCAACAACTGAAACATCAGTTTGTTATCAACTTTGTTCTCATATAAAATCCAAAACACAGCACTGTACCAGCTACTTGGAAGAAAATTAACTCTATCCCAGCTGAAACCAGGGCACAAGGAAAGAAGTAACTGGTTTAGATTGATTTTTTGTGTGTAGTTCTTGGTGAGATACAATTGTGATGGACATAACCAATGCATGACTGAACTTTACACATAGAACTCTAACAATTAATATTGGGCAAAAGAGTTCCTTAATAACACAAATACTTTTCATGGAATTGCTGCCTTTTGGACTCTTTTTTTTCCTGAGGTTGCTGAATAATTGAGTGGCTAAAACAAAGTTTTGCTGTGTGGTGGTGGCTGAGTGAGACCTAGAAGTTATGGCATTGTTCTTTAATTACTAGGGACCATGCAAAGTCAGCAGAATTGAACTCTGCTGATGGTGTGGCTTAATTCTCGTTGCCTCTGAGAAACAATACTATAATGATCATTACCGAATAGAAAAACATTATCTGAGTGAGTTTAATGGGTTGTCCTACAGCTACAAACTATTGATCATTTATGTGCTTGGAACGATAATGACAACTGGATTTTACCCTTTATCCTTTTATATTTTGTAGCTGTTTCAGTCTTTCAAATTACAAACAATATCGGGGGGGGGGGGGGGTTGTTTTTTTTTTTTTTTTTTTTTTTTTTTTTTTTTTTTTTTTTTTTTTTTTTTTTTTTTTTTTTTTTTTTTTTTTTTTTTTTTT
>PYHW01010717.1:12811345-12852176 GCA_013186435.1 Turdus rufiventris | reverse complement strand
CACCTGTCCTCCAAACTGAAACAGCAACTTTTCATTCTTTGTCCATATATAAGCCGCATCTGATTATAAACCGCACTTTGGGTTCAGATCAAAATTTTAGTCAAAATGGTGCGGCTTATATTCGTGAAAGTACTGTACATACAAGGCTTTATGATACCCATTAAAAGTTATGAGATTTTGTACTTTATATTTGCGACTTCAGTAATTCTCTTTACATTAAACTTGATTGCTGCATTTCTTGTTGCATAATATAAAGTCCAGGAAACCAATGTAGGGTATTTCTTTGTTTTGTATTGGGTTTTTTTGATGTAGATGAAAGTAAAAATGTATCTAGACATTTTCTTTTTAAAAGGTTGGATTAAATTAAAATGGCGGAATAAAATTTCCTTATGAGAATACATCAAAACACCAAGTTTAAAAAATTGCAATTGATTTCAACACCATATTTGCATATTTAAGTGCCAGAAAAAGAAGTATAAATTTTAAGCCTCATTCAATTCTAGCCAATATTTTTTGTAATGATGCACTTTAATTTATAATTTTCCCCTGCAACGAGTTTTTATATTATTATTTTGTATGGTTTTGAAACTATCTGAAAGTGAGAAAATGGAGTTTCTCATTCCCTTGGCACTAGGGTATTGAATAGTATATTTTTCTGAAATATGATTGCACAGTTTGGTTGGTTTTCTAGAAAACCTGAGGAAATTTGTTATGTAAGTTCTTTGTGCATATGTGTGGGTATGAACATATTATTACATATAATATACAGTAATTTCACGATTATAAGCCACACCAATTTGACTAAAATTTTTGCTCCCAACCCGGGAAGTGCGGCTTACACTCAGGAGTGGCCAATATATGAACAAATTTCGGAAATATCCCAACATGGAAGTGCAAGCTCACAATAGACCCGAGCCGAGCCGAAGCCTGCCTGGCCCTGGGCAGCGGGGCAGCGGGGCAGCGGGGCAGCGGCAGTGCAGTGGCAGCACTGCCCAGCCCCGGGGAGCACGGCAGCGGCCGGGGATGCCGCTCTCCCACTTTCCAGCGGCAGCGGCTGTGGACCCTGCACCCCTGCTTCCCAGCAGCAGTGGCAAATGGGGTCAGGGCTGCTCCCTGGCGGCTGCCCCGAGCGGGACCAGGGCCACCCGGCGGAGAGCAGGGCTGAGCCAGTAAACCCCGTGATCACACGATTCTGTTACTAATTGGCAACATTGTGAAAGTTGCACGTGGATCCTTGCTGCGAACGAAAGTGCAGCTTATAATCTGATGATCTTATGTATGGACAAAGACCCAAACATTGCCAACACCCAGAGCTGCAGTTTATAATCAGGTGCGGCTTGTAATTGTGAAATTACTGTAATATGTTATTAAATGCAACTCCCTGTGTTTTGCATAAAGTACTACTTACAGACTGTACTGCTTGTGTCAGGCTCAAATGATAATAAATTTGAACACCCAAATAAAATATACTGAAGATCACTTGCTAGTCACCCATTTGTTGGTTTGGGTTTCCATGTTAGCTTTTTTGTGTTTTGATGCTAATAAAATACGTATGATGCCTTCAAGTGAGAGGTCATCCATGTGAGACATGATAAAAAACTCAGCTGTACTGCAGTGTGAATATAATTAAACATTGTTAGTACTTCCAAATATTTCTGTATACATGTTTCTAATCTTTTGGAAAAATATAACAGCTTCTTCAATGCTTTTTACTACTACATTGAAGCAATCCCTCTTCAATTATGTGTAAATATTTGACTACACATTTATATTTAATTTAAAATTAGACAAAAATAACAGCTGATGTTTATCCTTTAAAGTATTACAGGCCTAGATGCTTTTCTTAACACCTTAAATATTTGAAACATATTTAATTTTATCTATTAGGTGAAAAACCATATAGCATTTAGATAACATTTATTTTTATATTTTTGGTAATGTAAATTTTACTACCTGTTGAGGGAAGATAGCAGAAATAAAAAAAAAATTACATTAAGTGTTTGAAGTGGAATACACACTATGCAGACTTTAAATAGGAATATCTGAGAAGGTGTGTGTGCTCAGTTAACAGAAGTTTATGAATGAAAAGGAGTAAGCTTTATTTCAAGATCAAAATGTCTTGGAAGTCTGATCTACCATTATGAAATGTAATGCACTACTTAGAAGTTAGGCACTCACAATGCAGTGCCATAAACTAGAAAAGCTGATTACATGATACTATGGCACATATTCTGAGATGGCAGGTAATCACTTATCTCACAGTAAAGCAGATTGGTTTTGACAATATTCTGCTGTAAACTTGCTCTATTCCATGTTGTAATGAGTCCCTAGGAATGCTGGGTCTTGAGTGGCAAGTTACTCCTTGGAGAGCTGTTTTCCAAGGTCTTTGAGAAAGAAGTACCAGCTGTCAAGCAGCTCATTTGCCACTGTAGTAGGTACAAGTGCCAAGGTTTTGGTAGCACTGGGAGCCTGTAGGAGTAGTGCATTGTTTCCCTCCATTGAACCAGAAGGGATTATGTTCTCTAACCTTTTGAGGTCTTCTGAATGGCTACAAAAACATTTGATGTGTTGGCAACTTCTCCAAGTTCTGTGTCACCTGCAAAGGTGCTGCAGGAGAACTCTCTTTGCATCTGTGAGTCACTGGTGAGGAGGCCAAACCACGCTGGCTCCGATGACTCCTGAAGCACACAGCCAGTATCTGGCCTCCAGCTGGAATTTGTGCCACTGATCATCACCTTCTGGGCCTGGCAATTCTGTCAGTTCCCAGCCCATCTCACCATTCACTAAACTAATTTCATAATTTTTTCAGTGAGCATTTTATAAGAGAGACTGCTGCATGCCTTGCTGAAATCAGGATAAACAGTAGAAATTACTCTTCCCTCTCTCAGCAGGCCAGGACACCACTTGTTACATTGAAGAAGGCTTTGAAATATCCCCTTCAGTTTTATTATTAACCTGTTGTTTCTGCTGGTGCAATTTCCTTCAGTTTCTTTCTTCAGTTTTTATTTTTTCTTTTGGTGGCAGTAAGAAGCCTTGGCTGAAACAGGTTTCATCTTAAAAATAAAAATATTGAAAATATAAAGGTTAACATAATTTCACTTTCCTAAATCTAATGGAAATCAATGAAATGATGTAAATACCACTATACAGAGTCGTAGATACCATCTAGTACAAGCACGAATTAATAGATTTAATGGTGAAAGGATGGCAGCTTTAGTACTCTCCTGATAAAGGAAGGGATGGAGACAGAAATGCTTTGAAATCAAGTTTTCTAGCTATTTTGGTGGAATGTGGAGGTTGTACAGCAGTTGCTTTATTTACTCTCTTTTCCAATATATGGCTTCTTTAAAATAAAGCAAAATCACTAGAATTGTAAATGAGTGAATAGCAAAATAGGAGACAATATTGGTCTCTTCAGACTAAGACTTATCTGAACTTTGCTTTAACAAGGAAATTGTTCAGAAAGACATGAAAAAATATTATGCTAATCTAGTGATCCAGTCATAGATTTAAATTAAAAAAAAGTTTGATAAGTAAATGTTGCATGCTGTATAAATATAGAAATGTTTCATCATACTGAAATATTTGTTATGAAAGTCAGCTTTCCTGCCTCAAAATTTCTGCCTCTATGAGAACAAAATGGACAGGAATTGAATATAATAAATCTTTCTCCTTCATTGTGTGTGGAAAATAACAAAAACAGGGAATAAAGAGTTACTCTTTTAATATTATCATGATACTGGATTTCGTGGTTGCTATGTGTCTGATAGAAATATAGAAAAGCAAACAATTATCAATTCCTGCATTTTCTGTGGTGAACTGTAAGGCTTTTTGTTTTGAAATGTTTTATAATAACATATACAAGGTAAAATTACTTTGAGTGTTCTTTCTTTCAAAATGGTGATGGATCATTTGAAATAATCACATATTAAAAAATGCATAGATGTACATTATCTTATTAAGATGACTGCAGACTGGATCAAAAATTTAGACTGAGAATAAACAGAATCATCTGCTCCAGCAGTGAAATCACCTTACAATCAGTGAGCTACTTCTATGTCAGCTTGAAACTAATCTTAAAATGTAATAGAGTTTTTCTTACTATGTACTTGAGTGCCAAAATTATTTTCTAAAACTTTTTCATTATCTTAGTTTTGTTTTGTTTTGTTTTTTTTCTTTCTTTTTTTTTTTTTTTTTTTTTTTTTTTTTTTTTTTTTTTTTTTTGGTGCAGTGTATGTAGGATTTAGTAAATATATTTGAAAACAAATTCTTCAGATTTAAATTTGTCATTTTGTCACCTTCCCAATGGTGATGGGCTCTGTTACTTGCTGCTCCCTCAAAAGTGTTTATTCACTGTTATCAGCACAATAACTAGAGTTCACTCAACTGATCATGAGTATATTGTGAAGCTCTTTAAAGGAGATGCATCCATCCAATAATGCTTCCTTTTATTTATTTATTTTTAATACAGAACACAGAAAAACCATATGGCATACATGAAATCAATACATTGCAGTAAAATATGGTAATCTAGGTACAATTAAATTTTAGGGCTGTCTTTCAACATTTCAATGAGTGTTATAAAATCAAAGGGTCCCATATGTAGCTCTGAAACTTTTGGAAATCATTTACTCTCTTGGAAGAAAAAGAGACTTTATTAATAAAATAGGATTTTATAGAAAAGGAAGTAGATTTTATGAAGTACTGGAATAATAGAAGGAATGGAAATTGACAGTATAGAAAGTAAAGTTTGAGCTCTTATGGTGCATATTGCCAAGTGTGGAAGCTCATCAATTTTTAATAAGATAAATGAGTTGAACTATAGGTGTAATATTAAATCCTGTGGTGGTGTCTGATTAGTTTTTGATGGCGATTCTTTGATTTGCTCACCTGGAATCACAGGGGACTAAGATAGAAGTACTTAGAGTGTTACTTATCTGCTTTTTCAAAAATGAGGGATCATTTGATGATTTTGGTGATAGTCTTCCTACTATGTCCTAACACTTTAAATTGGTCACCTTAGGAGCACTGAGCTTTTTAAAAATCCAGATAAAATGATTGTGTAGGTTTTTGGTTTTTTTTCTTTTAAAATTTATTTATTTTTATATTTAGATGATTCTGGAGTCACAATATAATCTCTGAGGGGAACTGAAAGATCAATTGACTATGAAAGTGAAAACCACATAAAAGAGTTTCTTGTTCTTTCAAGCAGCTTAATACCTCTACCCAATAGGATGTTAAAGACATGTCAGCTACATCTACACTCATGGCAGAATTATCTATTATGTTCAAAAAGTCATAGCATTTGGAGACATTGCTATCTGATACTTGGGAATATCTTTAAGTGTTTCATATACTTTAGAGTTGTTAGCGTGTATATATGTATCTATACATATAATTTATGCAAAATCCTGAAGAACTAACATCTAATCTTGATGCTCCTTTGTCTTCTTCAGTAAAGAAGACACTTAAGTAACTTTTGGCTTTTTCTGATGGTTTAAAAATTCTGAATTTTTTCTTACATGCCTATCTTTTTTATATAATGCACAGAGCTGAACACAGTACTTCAGCTGGAAACTTACCAATAGTATGCAGTATGGAAGATTATGAAAGAATCTAGGCATTCATATTCTTATCTGTAGATTTTTCTCATTGATGGAAAAGTATGGTACTCTGTGCTGTTGTCAAACATGTTGGTTTAAGGGAAAACCACCTTTAAATAGCCATGAATGAAAATGTTATTTTTAAAAATGAGACAGTTCAGTGTTAAAAAGAAAACCATTTTCAAAAGTTCCTGTTCTATGTGCTTTAAGAATTGGGGATTTTTTAGTTGCTGGGAAAAAAATTAAAAGAGTTCTAATTATTGAGTAATGCAAATATATTTTGCTGGTCTATCTGAAGACTGTAGTCTTTAAGTAAGAATAGGCATGCAGACTTCGGTAGCTTCAGCAGTAATGCTTTTTCATGATACCTTAGTATAAGAATAGAGAGTTAAACCATCCAGATTCTTATGTCATTCATACCTGTCATGAAATTGAAAGCCTAGGAAATCCTTAACCTGTGGTTGGAAAGTAATTTTTCTGAATGAATGCACAAGACCTTTGTATGGCAATGAAGTACAAAAAAGTTAGTATGATTAGAGCGCACATTTCTGAGATGGAAGCCACAGGCCTGTGCAGGTACACCTTTCAGTTGGTTCAAAGTATTTATGGTATGACAATAGTTCTTCTGAGCTACCAGGTAAAAGAATTACTCCTGTCAATTGTACTTGAGTTCCAACCCCACAGCAGGGTATTTGGAACTTGACAATATTTAAGGTTCTTTCCAACTCAATTTATTCTATAATCAATGGAGGAATTTGTTTCAATGTAGTTTAAAGGGTGGTGATACAAAGATGTACCTTCTTATGTGTTGTGATCATGTGTAGATTGTGGTAGAACAAATGTGGTGGAAAGAATGGCAGTTCGCGTGATGGCATATAGAAAATAAAGCTCATTTCTCTTCCGGAAAACCCAAAGTAAGTCCCTTTTTCCAAAGTTTCTTAAAATGGAATACATTTATCCCATTAAATAGTATAGAGGAATATCTTTAAGAAATGTAGATATTTTTCCTTTTTTTTATTTTTGGAGAGGGTATTTTGGAGAGAAGAAACTTAGATGTGGAAGGGGATCTTGTTGCAGTCATTTGGCAGAAAAAAGCACACTTTAAATTTGAGTCTGGTTCAGACTAGCTATCCATTTCCTTCTGCATTTGAAAAGTTGAATTAGAAGTACTTATTTGAATAGTGTCATTTTTATATCTGATTGCTAGAAAATTTAGCAGACTATTGCTGATGAGTCATGTAAATGGTGGCAATTACATTAAATATGTGTGCTAAAATTAGTAAAGCAACTGTTTGTATCATTATTGTTTAAATTTGTAAACATTGTTATCATTGCAATTGAATTTTTAATAGTAATTTCTGTTATCTTTCGGATTTCCCAGTGCAATTTTGAGTCTCTGCTAAAGGTAAAATATGTAAATTTAAATGTCTAACACTTGTCAGACTAGCAATTCATAGAAGGTGTTTTATTCTTGACTGATCACTACTTAAGTGATCAGAGGTCACTGCTTCAGTAATCTACATGGTAGGATGTACCTAATTTCATTTCTCTTCTTCAGAAGGAGCTGTAGCATACAGCTCTTTACCGGAGACTTCTTTTTACCAACAAACAATGAGACTTTCCTATTCCCCCTCTACTCTTTCACTTAGACTTTTATTTACTTCCTTATCTTTAGAAAGAATTAATATTTGAAAGGTCTTTTTCAACTCTGGGCCATTTTTTCCCCTCAAGCCATTTTATCATATCATACTTGTTTTGATTGTCATTCTTCATCCCTCTGCTCCTCTTAAACCGCTTTTTCTTCTTCTTTCTCTGCCAGTTTGTTCACAGGAGCAACACGTAGCATCACTGTGACTGAAATGCCAAAGACTTGTTCAGTGAAACTATATGTTTAAATACTTAGAGAAGTGATTAGGAAAATAAACTAACTTCTTGATTTCTTAAAAAAAATTCCACCCCAAACTATCACATTTTGACATGTAGAACTTTCCTCTTAAATGAGTATAAACCTGGAAGATAAAGGTTATGCAGTGATACATTTTAATATGTTTTAGTAGGTAAAGTGTACAAAATCTTCTGAAATGCAATATTTTCCTGCTTTCCTAAACTTCCAGAATCTATTTTGCAAAGTTTTCTTTCAGTGTTAGGAATTTCTTTGGTCAAAAATGTTCTCAGGATTTCTCTCCTTTGCTAACCAAGAAAAAAAATCTGTAATTCTTAAAATTATTCAGGAAAAATATTAGCAAAAAAAAATCCAAGTATCTTTCATAAGGCCTTCACCTATCCAAGTGTTACAAAATCTCCTTCTGATGCTCAGTGTGCTGCTGCTCTGCCACTGTTTCCACTGTTGTACGTGTTGACCTGGTTGCCCTTGCCATATAGTCACTTGAACTCACTGTGATTATCCCTGAAGATTTAGAGATTTTAACTCTGATAAAGGTTTGATGTATGATTGTTATCTTCCACATCTACTCACAGTGTGGTGAATCTGTTGTTATTCTGTAATGAGAAAAATGTATCTTTTATTTCAATAGTTTTGTTTTCCTGTAGAAAAGGTGGGTATTAGTTCTGCATTAATGTAGTCTTCCTGCACTACAGTCCTTTGTTCTATTATTTTTTACTTTACTTCATATTTCTGTTCTGAAAGAACAGAACCCTTATTTCAAAGTGATCACCCCAAATTTTGCCCAATCCTATCACTTACTGGACATTAACTCCTCTTTGAGGTGCCAGAGAGTTATAGCAAAGGCTTGTAGAGAAGTGTGCACACAACCAGCATAGATAAGTTATTGGTAAAATAACTCATAACTGCAGTTATGAGGGAGATTGCCTTGTTCTCTGATATAATCCTGGCCATATGCAGTCTCACTTGTGAAGCACTGCAAAGAAATGAAGATGCTTCAGGTGAAATCAGGTGAAATGCTTTACTGTGAAATCAGAGTAAAATTTCTGGAATGGTCTATGGAGCTGCATAAGCGAGTGAGTTTTGTCTTCATAGTTGGGAAGCTTAGTAAAGTTGTACTTGAACACCTGCTTTTTAATTGTTGCTCATAAACTTCACTGCTGTAGGAGAAATGGTAGCCTTACCAGGTAAACCACCTAGTTTAAGATGGAGATGAATATGAATGCAATCATATGTCACAACTTGATATGGGACTGGCAGTTAAGGCATTTGAAAAAATTTCCTTACATACGGCTGTATGTGTGAAACTAGGTTTTAAAAGAGTTTTAGGTTGAAAAGAATAATTTGAGCTTATAATTAATGCTAGCAGTAAATGGTTCTGATACTAAGCTGAGTGATGGAGTTAGCATGAGTAAGTGCCTGTGTTAGCAAATGCTCTTCTTTCTCCTAACTGAGCTATGAGTCATTAGAATTATGGTGTGCCATAAAACTTAATTAGCATTAAAGTATTCTCTCAGGTGATATACATTTAAACAATCCTGTATTAATAGTCACATCCCACAAGTCCATTACACATTTCATGATTTAATTATCTCTTCTCAGTGCTTGGAACCTGTCTGGATTTGTCCATTCTTTGGTAATGAGTGGCAAATTGGTCCAAGTTTTAGTAAGTTTCTGCATGAAGTAATTTTGCATCCTGTTAATATCTGTCTAAATTTTGGCTGTCTGGGCAAACAGATAGTAAGAAATAGCCAGCATGGACTTATGAAAGCTAAATCATGCTTGACGTAATTACTTTCTACATTGAAATGAGGAAGAGGAAGCAGAAAGAGTGGTGCATGTAATATACCTTAATTTTAGTTAAATTTTTTATGCCATCTGCCACAGTATTTTCACTTGGAAGCTCATGAAGTATGTACTGGAAATAAGGACAATTAAGTGGACTGAACATTGGCTGGATTTTTATATATAAAATGTAACAATCATTGGTTAAACATCTATTTGGTTCCTGGTAAGAAGCAGAGTGCTCTTGGGATCGGTACTGAAGTCCAGGTAATTTAATATCTTTATCACTGGCCTGTGCCATGACACAGACTGCACTTTTATCAGATCTGTTGATGGCAGCAAATGGTGTCAAATGACTGACATACTAAATACTGAACTCTAAAACTTCAATCAAGAAAGAACTTGGGAAACTTGAGGCTTGAAGGAGCAGAAACATTAATTTCAGCACAAAAGAAAGGCAAAGGTACCTGCAGTAGAATAATCCATGTATTAGAGGCTTATTACTGACTGTTGGAGAAACAGGGCTGATGGAAAGGGACTGGATATTCTTGCAGGTGTCCAGCAGAATATCAGCAAACCTTTCTCATCCTAAAGAAGGCAAACCATGCACTCCAGCTCCTTAGGGTGAGTGTGGCTAGTGCCTTTGGAGGAAGTTGCCCTCTGCTTGACGCTGAAGAAAACACATGGGGACTGCTGTGTCCAGATGCTGCTCTCTACTTGAAGCACAGCGCTGAGTAGCTAGAGCGGGTCTGTTGGAGGGCTACTACTGTAATTTGAGGTACAAATGTCCCTTGAGGAGAGGGTAAGGAAAATGGGCTTGTTGGTTCTACTGAGGAGGAGCCTACAAGTGTGGCCTATAGCTACTTGGAAGTGTGACAAAGGTGATGGACATAAACTCTTCTCTTCAGTGGCAAATGATAATCAAGAGACAATACTCTTAGATTGCATCTTGGAAGGTTCATGTTGGACATCAGGAGAAAACATTTGCATAGTAGATTAGTGCTGCAGTGGAACAAGTAGTAGCATCTTGAGTCTAGAACTTTTCAAGGCTTTGATAGATAAAGCAACAGTTGATTTGAATTTTTGTTGACTGACTAACTGAGCAGAATGGACTAAAGGCACCTTCAAAATGTCACTTTTATGACTACAGGAATTTTATTTCCATTACTACTAATTCACCCAATGGCAAAAAATGTTTTTAAGTTTTATGATCAGTGATAATTCTGCCCATGGTATTGCTAGGCAAAACTGTGTCTATTAATGTGCTGTTGATTTAACAAATTAAGAAGTCTGGAAACATTGGTCATGGTTATGTTTTGAGATCTCCTACATCAGTTGTATTTTTAAAGACTTTCTCAAAACCAGAGTTGTTATTGGTAGAACGTAGTTCTGAAATCAGTGGAATCCCTTCCCATTTTACCTTTTTTCCCCCTCCTTCTATCTCTGACTCTTTTAGATCACATTAAATCCGAAATAATTACTAATGCCAAAATTTTGTCAGAAGCTCCTCAACATAATGAAAAAAAAAAGTAAAAAGTAAGCATTTGAAAGGTTATATTTATTTTTAACTGAAAGTGTGATGCAGAGAATGAAATATTAAAAACTGAGATAAAATACATAATCATTATACATTAATAGAGATTATTTTACCGTACATGTCCAGTTTAGAAAAAAAAAAAAGGAGAAAAGGAAGTGAAAAAAAAAATTCCTGCAGAATGCTTTAGGCAAGTTTCAATGCATGAGGGAGAAAGGTGGATAGCTAGGTGATAGGGTTAGATCCTAGGGCAATGTAGAAATTCTTGTATTTAGCTCTACTGATGCTAGTCAGAGTACAGCACATGTTTTGCCCAGTTCCCCAATCATAGAATTTACTGAGATAAGACTGTAGCTGGACTACAACTGCTTCTTAGGACATTTCTTGAGAGTAGAACACAGCCTCTGCTTGTCCAAATAAACAGCTGCTAAATTTCATTGCTTCTATGCTATTTTGTCTGTATCAAAGTTTTCCAATCAACCTCCTTCTGGTCAGTCAGCAGAAGAATGGAGTGACTCCTTTTGAACCTGGTATTCATTTTCTCACTCTAATAAGCAGAGCATGTGAAAGTGCTGTTTGCTCCTGGACAGTTTGGAAAGACTGTGCTGAAGAAACAACTTCTTTACTATTTGTATCAATCATAACACCTATGAATGAGCTGCTGTATTGATCAGTTCACACCACTTCCATCAATACAATATTAAAATGTATGGCAGGCACTCAATGTAATATTAATGACAATCAGTTGTAAACAGGTTTCAGAATGCATTTGAAAAGACTTTCTGAGCTGTAATCACTGCTTTTGTGTGGCCATCCACTGGAGGATATAGAAGAAATGTTTGGAAGGCCTTAAGGTATGTTTTTGCAATTGTCAAGTAGTATGAGATACATGTTACAACTATTGTATGCTTGCTAATTAATTTCCACTACAAAATACAGTTATAAAACATGTTATAATTTTCCCATAAATATCATATTTACTTGTAATTTTTGTTTTTCTTCAGCCTTGGCAGCTTCTACAATTCAGGTAATGATTCTTATGACATCATTTTCAGCTTCAGAAATCTTAGTTTTGCATTCACAGAGACAATTCATTCATATATTAACCTTATTTCAGAATGAGTATGGGCAGAATGCAGTAAAAGATACATTAAATAGTGATGGTCAAATATCCCTATTTAACACACACTTCCAAAACCAAAAAATCTAGTTTTCTTCAGAACCATTATTTCCACTTTAAATACATTCTCATCACTAAACACAGATAACTAGAATTAACTGCTTTGATGGAAATAAAATATGCTTTTTGTTCTAGTCATGTTTTGTACACTGCTGTTTAGAGGTGGAGGTGGTGAGAGGTAGGGAATAGGGATAATACATTTCTTCAAAATCTCAGTAATCCAAATACTTTTTGTTTTCTTAGAATAAGTTGTCTTGATTTTTTTTTCCCATAGTTCTTCATTATGTTAATTCTATCAGTTATACAGTGTTATGGTGGTTATTCAGATGAGAAAAAGAGGTGAAAATGCAGATTTGCAATAAGAATAGTTGTTTCATTAATACTGTGGTTCATTTTGCTTATTTTTCTGATTGACTTAAATCTGTTGAAACCTCTGAAAAATTATGGATTGAGTTTCCTTCAACATAAGATGAAATGAAACTTAAAAAGTGATTTTTTGAATTTGGTATATTACTACTGTGTTCTGATTGACTTTAACGATAAACTTTGCATATTTGTGCGTAATAAAGCAGAGAAAGCAAGTGTTTTTTCCTTCAAGTATTTTAATTGCCATTGTAGAAGGCATCTTGGTAGATGTTAATGGCTGGAAACAGTCATGTGAGTTTGAAATGTTGCTTAGAACATGTCCTGTTAAAGATGTTGAATGACAGCTGTCCTAGTGCTCTGCTATACAGTCATCACTACTACAAGTGATGACATGATTGGTCGTGACCAACCACACTGACCATAGTGTAATGTGGTACAAAGTAAATGACAGTGCTGCTAGGACAAAAGTTTTCTGTCAACCTGAAACTAAACGTACGCTAAGACTGAATTTTCCAAAGAATATGAGCTTTTGGAGATATTGTGCTACTTCTCACTTAAATTCTCAGAATTTTTAGCATAAATTCCAGGATATGGGAATTTTTATTTCAATATAATTCTCTTTCTTTAGGTAGCATACCTCACATTAGAGGAGTATCCTAGTTTTTCTTGACTTTGGATTTATTGGTTGTGCAATGGAATTCTCTCAACCTGTGTCATTAGGTTTCTGTCTCTCTCACAAAATGTTTCTGTCTGAACAGTAAAAATGAATGTGATCTAGTTTCACGTCTAGGGGATGATGCAGGGAAGTGTGAGATTTGGATATCAGTTACTTATTTATTAGACACTCATAGAAAATTGAACCATGCTAAAAGGAAAGATGAGATGAGCAGTTTCCTGAGAGGGAGAAAATGAAGATTCTAATAATTTTTGGCAGTGGAAGAAACCAGTGTGAACCATACATGTGTTTTATTGACCCTGCGCAATTAAGCTTTTATGTAAATCAAACCTTTTTGATCACTACCTTTTTTTTTTGGTTAATGTTGAAAACTCAAAAAAACCCCCAAAAATGTAGACTTTTTCTTTGGTTTCAACCTATCTTCTAGAGAACTGAAAAAAAAATTAAATCCATCAGGAAAGTTAAGGGTGTGCATGCTATAGGGAGAATTCTGCTTAATCCTGATTTGCGTGCCTTTTGAATCTAAATCTAACTTTCTGTAAAACTGATATTTGTTAGTACAAGTAAAACTGGCCAGACTCCATTCTCCTTCTTTCCTGCAAATCCTTGTTATGTGTAGAAGTTAACCATGCTTGTGCAGACATACAAAATCTGTATCAAGTATATCTTTTCTGCATACCATGTATTCCCACCTGGGTAGTTGTAGCTTCTTTTGCCATGCCTGCAGAGCAGAGGAAAACAACAAACCAAGATCCCTGTCCCATGGAGGGTTGGCTAATGTTTGTTCTGCTTAATAACTTAGAGCTGTTTTCAGAAACCATTCTATCAAAGTGTTGTCAAACAAATCTTCTCAAAAGAGCAATTATCCAGATGTAGTGCTGCAGATTCTCTCTAGGCAACTTCAACCTTGTTTCCAGTCTAATAATTTGACATCAATATGTCCCACTCTTCATTTAGTGTAATACTGCCACTAAACTAGTTACTAACCTGAGGAAACAAACTGTATGTTATGCATGATGTACTTAAAAGATTTGTGAAAAAATGGGGAGCATATAAGAAATACTGTTGTAAAACATATAAAATATTTATAGAACCAAAAAATAGATTTTAATGCTATGAAAATCCTGTCAGGAAAAAATTAAATTTAAATAAAAATTACTGGCATTCATACAGATGTAAAAATAAGTCTAATATCTGGGATGACAAAAACTTTGGCTCATAGTTTAAGACAGAGAGACTATGAATAAAACGAATAAATGTTTGAACAGCTTTGCTTATATAGTACTCATGTATTCATTTGCTCATTCCTCCAATTCAGTTGAATATTTAGATTTCAGATTTTCTTACTATATCAGTGACACTAAAAAATCAAATTTAAATTCATTAAAATTCTTTTGCTGGAAAGAATGAATAGGCAAATCCTTGTAAAAGTGACATGGGAGAGAAGGTCTAGTTTATTTGTCATGAGTTAAAGCGGTTGAAGTGTCAGAGTTTATTGTCCCACTCATCTTTTTTACTAAATAAAAACCTGCTCTTCCTAGAGAGATTTGTTAATGCGGTAAATGATTTAGATCTGGGGTATATGTATATATGTAATATACCTATTTATAAAATATTTATGGAAGACATGATTTTATTTCTGTACCAGACTTTTGGACTATGTTATCATTGAAATAATTCTGACTGAAATAGAGGTTAATAAATAAAATATTTTGGTGTACTAGAATGCAATACAGGATTAATATCTTTAATAGCAAAAAAAATTTTGACCAGTTGATATAGACATTTGGATAACTATGCAAATAAATCTCCTAGTTTATTTGGAAAATGGTCTGTATTTTATTTCTGCAATTTTTTTAGACTGCTTTTTATCTAGTCTAGAAGGTGAAAATACACATGTTTATATTAGAATAGGTAAATAGGCAGGTTTAGTATTTCACAAAGGAAAAGAATGAAAAGCTTCTTTTTGTGACTTTTAATTTTGAGAAGAAAAATCAGTTGGATATCAGTAGGGGACCAGATACCACTTTCTCAAGTAAACTTCAAAGAATTTTAGATACAACAAGGTTCTTTGAATTCCTCCACTAACTTCTTGCTTTCAGTTTATCATGATCTTAGTGTTGGTTCTTTCAAGTTATTATTTGTTACTGAAGCCCATTTTAGAACATAAGCATGCAGGAATTCACAGTTTGATCATGAAAGTAGCAAAATCCATTTTTATTTTTTTCTCTTTTTTTCTGTTTTTGTTTCCATGCATATTTTATTTTTTTCCTTCTAGTTTTACTGCCTCTCTTTTTGGGAAGGAAGACTATAGGACTGCTTCAAACTAGGTACCTGAGATGGTATGGTTCCAGATGTTATTTTATGTTATGCTTCTGCCAGGGTAGGTGGTATTCTTGTCCCTTTAGAAATGATCTCTGTAACTGTTGAAGCTAGTGTACAGATGGAGCTTTATTAAAATGATGAGAGAAAGGCATACTCTTGGCTTTCTAATATAGTTCCTGCCTTTTTTCAGAGTTGTGTGCAGCTGGATTGAAGCTTGTAGTCCCTTTCCTCCCTCATCAGATGGCACTTACAGCCCATTGTTCTCTGAAAAATGTCTTCTGTTTATTTCAATGAAAAACCACCCTGTTTCACTGGAATTTGCATTTTTTTTTATAAGGATGCAATGAAATCAGCATGTACAGTGATGAACAACAAAATAAATCAGTTGGTCATCTAATTCCCTTCCCTAGGGATCGGATGCTACTGAGTCCCTAAAATTGCTTAATTAGACAGTGATACACATTGTGTGTTGTCATTTGCAGTATTTGAAGCAAAAATAATGGCAGAGAAAAAGAATTCACCTTTACCGACCCTTGAGTAATTGTACAGTGTAGTTCTTTCTATGTTGATTAACAACCTTGACAGCAACAATTTGACCAGATAGTAAAAACTAGTCATTATGGAAAATTTTTTAAATTTACCATCTGCATTCTTAAAAAAAGATGACATTTCAGGCTTTATAGGATGGAAGTATGTAGGTTCTTTTGAAATATTCTATTAATTATATTCAACATCTAAAATGTCCACTCCAGGCTGGTTTGTCTCTACAAGATTTGGGAAATGCTGATCAACAGAGCAGATGAAATAACATGACTCTCTTCTGTGGTGGCAGAATAATAGTATGTGCAAAATAATACAAACACTAGATTTCATGCAATGTATGAAGCAATGTCAGAGGCCATATTTTTGGGAATGATGTGGTGAGGTAGCTCAGAAATGAGCTGGTATCCATAACCAGCAATCCCTGGTTAAAGATCTTCACTGTACTGTAAACAATGTCATTTTGAACTAGAAGACACAAGTATTTATAGAAGTTGGTAGTAACCAGACATTATTCCATGCCTTTTTCTGAAGCTATAAAGCAGAACTCCACCCACAATGATGAATCTTCCAAAAGCCTTAAGAAGCTTTTTATGCAGAGCTCAAAGGTAAAAATTTTAAAAGGTAGGAGAAAACAGGAGAAAACTCTACAGACAGTATGAGTGATTGTCTGAGTGCTCAGGATGATGTTGTCGGCTTCGTTTTAGGTACTCATCAGCTCTGATAGAAATTTCCAGAATTAATCTAGGCCTTTCTCAAGGACTAGGCATATTGCTAAGTCAAAGACTCTGCATCATTAGATTGGAAAAATGCAGAAGTTGCCTAGTCAGTCGCTCTAGCACCTTTGGAATCACTTTCTGTGGAAATTGGAAGGATGTCGTCACAAACTTGTACACAAAAGTAATATGGAAAGAAAGTTACAGCAACAGAACAAACAAGTCTATATAAAGTATTTAAACCTCTGCTAGTGTTACGTAGCCTTCCTTACTTGGGCTAACACCATCTGTCTGCTGTTCTCTCCCTGCTTCCTCAATCTGTTCTCTCAAGACACATTGTAATTGCCGGTGCTCAGCCATCTCAAGCAAGTTACCATCTTCTCCTTTTTCAGAAGTTTAAACCCAATTCAGAGCACAGCAGCTAGAGCAAAGATAACAGGCAGTTTACCTCCTGCTGCCAAGCTATAATCTTCTAACATCAGATAAACAGTTTTACAGTGCACTAAAACAAAGCAAATATTTGAGTAATTCATATTATCACATTAGCAAAATTAAAAGTATCTATCAAGGTAAGAATAGGTAGCAGAAATGTGTGTATGATGTGTGATCAACTGAATCCTAGGGGTGTATCTAAAAAAACCTAAATATCTAAAAGAACCTGATCAGAGAAAACTGGACTATGATGGTAGGTGAGGGTAGAGGGAAAGGCATCTAATAAAATATCCAACAAAAAAAAAAGAGCCTATTAGAAGAGTCATTTGGCAGCCTGAGCTGCACTTTTCCAATATGAATAAATAGGTATTTCCCCCCTTTTATGCACGTGTATTTTGAAAAATTGTGTCCAGTAATGTGAATGTTTTAGATTTGATATTTTTGGTGACTAAGATGTCAGATACTGTCCCTTTGAGAATTCAAGAACTTACAGATGTCTTTAACATCAATATTCTTTCTGGGCATATCTTTGGTAGATTTCACTTGCTTCACCTTCTGTCTACCTGTATATGAAAAACTAGAGTGATTTGCCAAAGTCAAGGACCTTGTGTTATCCCCTGTCTCAGACCTTGAAACTTAAGCAAAATGTATATTGAAGGAACTAAAAATATACTTGAAGAAATTCACCTATTCAGTCTCTCTGCAACAATAATAGCTGTTAGGACAGCTTGCATAGGATTTGACAGGTATGGTGCATGTATGCAGATAATTCTTCTTCTTCTGGCCCAGGGTGACAACAGCAGTTGACTGATACCTCCTGCCATGTCCATTACTTTTATTTTGGTTGTTTGTTACCAGATTTGTTGACTGTGCTAATTCTAACTTCAGGTTGAGGTTTTTGTCCACATGTTGGTAGAGAGTGAGGATAGATGATTAAAGTGATTAAAAAGCAGCTATGAAAATCAAAACTGTCATTAAACTCTGCTCTGTAAATAATGAGAAGATTTTCTCAGCATGTAATAAAAAAATTTATTTACAGTTCAATGAAATGGGTTGAAGAAATTCTAAATTTCTGCAGATTGACGTCATCAAAACATTAGAAACCACTCCTAAATTTAAATCCAAAGGCTGAAAAACAGCACTGCTTGTTTGGCATGTTCCATACTGAGCATGATGTGAACAGATCTTTGCATTAGATAGGACTTTGCACTTGGCATAACTAAAGGAAGTTGTGTTTAAGCAGAAATTTGGAAAGCAATTTTTTTGCAAGACCAATTAAAAAAAATCTGCTGGAAGACAAACCGTTGTAGGAATGGCTACACTGAGGTGTTGTATTTTTTTATATTACATGCATAAGGCTACTAATTATCAGAAAAGTTATCAAAAAGTAAACATTTGTCACTAGCACTTCATCCATTGCTAGCCCTGAAGTCCCAAATTTCAGGAGACACATGCAAAGCTTGACTTTATTTGCTTCTAAAATTCAGGAACTTGTTTGAGTTATGAATTAGGGTTTGCATGCAAATGGTTAACCCTGACCTGTGGCACCACTAACAAGGTAATAACATGAGGAGTTTCAGGTAGCTGCATAATATAAAGGCAGATTCTTGTTTGGGCAGATGACCCACCTTGACCTGTGGCATCACTAACAAGATGGTGATATGAAACTAGAGCAGAATTAATAACCAGCATAGAAATTCATATGGTATCCATATCATAAATAGCAGATCATGCTAGAAAATCAACATAAACAGGAAAAAGGAGAAATGGGCACATTCTGTATTTGGGAAGGGATGGAGGTGATGCAGTGAAATTATTTGACAGCTGAGAAGAAAATTGCTGTACAGTTAAACAAACCTTTTGATTAAGGTGTTTTAAGAGTCCCTTTTTGAAAGTCCTATATCCGATAAATGCATTCTGGAGCACTATATCTCGTTTTTTTCCAGCCACACTCGTGCATGACTTACTTCCAGTGTTGGAGGGGCCTGGGATGCTTTCCCCAGTGCTGGCAAGGAAACACCTAGAGGGTACTTCTTGCCATACTTATTCACTTAACACTTACTCATTTTATAATACCTTGTAGTTTTCCCAAACTTCAGCTTCAGTGTTCCCCAGGCAAATATGTACCCATCTGTCTAATGTGCCAAAAATCTTATATGTTCCCTTACTAGTACTTCTCTTCCTCTTTCCTGCTGGTACAAATAATATTTTCTCTCAGCTTAATTAATATAATCAAATTAAGCTCTGAGCAGTTATGTATAATGTATATATTGGTATATATTTTTATATATATGAAAAAATATTACATTACATCAATATAGAAATAAATGCTATGATAACATTTTGCTTTTTATAGTATAAATATCCAATAACATATAAATATAATATACAATATAATAGATGTGTAAATATATATTAATATATTTAGTGTTAAATGGCCATGGTTTTATTGAGACTTTCTAAAGGATTTGTGCATTGAAAAGCAACCTTTAAAATTTTTTTTTATTCTTAAAACAGTATGTATTTTCATGAGTTTTGAGACACATATCCTGATTTGGACATAATATTTGATCTATTCATATACTCAGCCCAAGCTGATAGAACTTCTTGTGCAGATCCTGGTTGGCAGAGCATGAGAAACAGAAAAGTCCTTGACTTAAGGTGTGCACTACTCAGCAACAACTAAAATATCAGTTTGTTATCACCACTGTGATCATACTACATCCAAAACACAGCACTGTACCAGTTGGTAGGAAAAAAAATTAACTTTATCCCAGCTGAAATGAGGACAGTGAACTATTTTCTTCCTCTTAAATTGTTTAATATGTTAAGACAACATAACAGTCTTCCTGTTCCTTAAGGGGATTCCAATTAATAATTTTTATTTCCTCCTTTCAAGTTTGCCAACGCTTTTGGGCAGTGTAGCTGAGAACTGGGATTTACAAAGATGGGAAATAAGGAATAGAGGTATTAAGTTTTTGCTGTTGATTGAATTTTTGTTTTCATAGCTTATGAAGTTTTATGTAAATGTCACGCAGATAAGAGGGCTCAGTGTGAGAGGCTACAAACTTTTGGGGTCAGGCTTGCCTAGAAATTTTGGATTTAGATGTTTTTCCTCACATGTTGATATGAGTTACACTAGTCTGTGAAACTAATTCTGGAGATTCAAGTCTTGAGATTGTACAGCAAAGTTAGGTGAATAATGTGAAGAACTTGAATTTTCAAAATATTTGTTCTGTTGTAAAAAAAAAAGACATTTTTATTTGGTTCTATTAGCACTAATGTGTAGTCTGTATAATGGGAAGCTATATTTCTCATTGTAAGTCTTAATTTGTATTTATGGCCACAGAAATAAAAGCAACTTCATATTCACCTTCAGGTGGATAAACTTTGGGCTTTGTGTGCAAGGTTCCACTTGTATTTGCTGCATTAAAAGAAGCTCAGTGTTCAGTTTTAATGTGTTCCATCAAGGAGAGTGGTAAGTGGTATTTACTTGATACTGATGGTTATAGTTTGAATGCATTTATTAATCTGAAAGTAAGAAATTTTCAGTCAGTCTGGAATTTTCAGTAAGTGAAAACTGGAGGGTATGCTATTACTTGAGTCAATATCAAAGTAATGTTAAATCAGGCTGTGAATATATGAGGATTTTTGGGGGATGGGGTGGGTGGTCTTTGTCTTTTTGTTTTAGTAGAGTGTGTTGAAGACTGTGTGTGTTAGAAAACTTGCTGCTGAAATTGCACAGGTGCAATGATGAATATTTTTTGCCTCTGTTTTCAATTATTCTTAGTAAAATTGAACTAAAAGAAGCAAAAGAAATTAAAAAGCAAACCTTGATGGTTTCTAGGTTTCTAGTCTTCACAAGACAATTTCTTTGGATAATTCTGGTTATACATACAAAAACTTACTGTGCATTTCTAAGCATTAGAAATCTACAACAAAAAGGTATCAAGACAGAAGGACAACACAGTAGGAAAAGGACTAATACTGAAGTAATTTTTCATTCATTTTGCCTCATGAAAGAATATGAAATTATCTTGGAAGCAACCAACCAACTCACAACTCCTTCGAAAATTGTTTTCTTCACAAAAGTCATTAATTATAATAAACTTAATTACGAATTAAAAAATCCAATAACTTCAGCTGATTTAATGTAGGACTGTCTGAGTGAGTCAATAATGTTGAATACCAGTGCTGAAAATTCATTTACTCCTCAGACATACTAGTCACAGCCTAGCTGAGGTAGTTTACCTGTAGATGTTGGGCTGAACAAAGTAACCCTG
The DNA here is from genome assembly GCA_013186435.1 of Turdus rufiventris. Lineage (NCBI taxonomy): Eukaryota > Metazoa > Chordata > Aves > Passeriformes > Turdidae > Turdus > Turdus rufiventris. Next base: position 12,830,833 of record PYHW01010717.1, on the reverse strand, counting down.
CTGGTGTGACAGCATCTGTAAAAGTAAGTTGCATACAGCAAACACTGACTATTTGCAGAGAAGACATTAGGGAATAAAAGTATCCTGTTGCAGTAAGTCCCTCCATCTATGCCAGCTCAGTTGTAGCTTTGAAGATGTTGAAAGTTAAATAAAATTTTGCACGAAATGAGGTTTTTTTGCTTCTGTTGTTCTTGGAAATAGCCAACAGAAGTGCCTGCTCTCCTGATCACCATCTAATGTGCAATATGTCCTGCTTTCTCTGGATTATATGCTGTTTTAACATAAAGGAATGCTTGCAATCTCCTTAACAAAATAGTTCATTAACCCATGTTAGTACAAAGCTGGAGAGCATCTGCACCGGTTTTCTTGCAGGTGTTGCTCCTGTCAAGGTAAGTAGGGAAAAGGCTGGATGCTTAATCAGGGTATGAATTTTGGTGTCCTCAGATATTCTGGGTGGTCCATGACAATGAACAACAGAAGACTCATTTTCATGACTGCACAAAATTAGCTATGTAATGTCTATTGTTCTCTAATTTCTCACTCATCACTCTAGAAATGTAATCCCAGGTGTCTCATTCCTATGCAAGCAGATGCGGAAGCTCATAATCAGAATTGCAACCTGAAGGAATGAGTTCTCAGATCTTTTGGTTGCCAGGGAAACTACATTCTCAGTCTGTGTATGTTTACGATAGCTTCCTTTGCAAAGCTGTCTAAATTTCATGTTGTGGCACTTGGAACCAGACTACGATAGAGAAATAGTAATATATGTCTACTAAATGTTATCATTGATTCTTAAAATAATATTTACAAAAATAGGTCTTACGTTCTGTCCCCAAGTATGTAAGATTTTAGGAGATATGTGACAAATCTAGGAAATATTTAATATATATTTTGATCTTTCTGGTTACTTTTCTGTGCTTCTCTTATAAATCAGTCTCCATTAGAGTGCAGTTAAGTATGGTCCGCGTGTCTAAAGAGGTACTTCTCAACAAAATGTTCTTTCAGCAGAATTTTATTTTTTTTCTTTTTCTGATTACTTTGTGGGCTCAAAAGCAGGATAGAGGCTATTGAATCGTGCTATACTAATAGGGACTCTTTAGATCTAGGAAACTGTCTTTTATATGAGAGAATTTGGCAATTTCCTTATAATAATCAAAATCCCGGTAGCATTCCTGAATTCACCTACTCTGACTAGCATTTAGAGCTTTCTTTAATGTACTTGTCCTAATGCCCTATTTTTCTGTTCAGGATCACAAAGTTGGATTCCAGACAGTGCGAATGTTCAATTTCCAGACAAAAGTATCAAATACATTTTTTTGTTTTAATTAGTCAATAAATTAATTTTCAAAATCTTATCTCTAAAATGTACATAGATAGTGACATAATATTAAATTTGTGCTTGTTCTCCATGGAGGCAGCTTGTGTGACCCACTGTCTGTCTTCTGCACCTTTTGTGAATCAATGCAGTTCTCCAGGTTCAGTACAGGAAAAGCACCTGTCCTGTGCTGGTGCATGGTGTGCATGCAGCCTGTTTCTAACTAATTTTCTTCACAGCAGCAGCAATCTCACATTATTTCCTCCTGGGCAATGAAATACGGAAGCATTTGCTTTTTGATCTGCTGTGAAGGTCTATCATCACTAACAATTATTATTTTTTTAGGTTTGGTAGTTTAAAAAAACCATAATAATTGGGCATTTTATCTATAAAGGCAGCTTGTAGGAAGCTATCTGGGAGATAGTGCAGAGGCTCACAATGACCAGTCAAATCCAGACAGCATTGAAGATCTATCAGATTTCTTGGCCCTGAATTATTTCTCAACAGAATGTACTACCAATAATAACATAAATGAAGCAAATAGCTGAAGCAAAAGAACAGAATTTTTAAAAGTCCCACAGGAATATTAATTCTCTTTAAATGTGAATCACAACTGGTGTATGGTTTAAAACCAACAGGTGCCAGTGGGAAGGAAATGTAATCATGTGAATTAGTGACAAGAGCTAGAGTTTGGAGCATTTCAGTCTGAATAATGTTCATGTAGCTCAGCAAGAGAAACGATTACTGAACTGAGTGTAATTGCTATGGGTATTGCAAAAATGTAACACTTATTCCATATTTGTAAAATTAATAAAAAAAAAATCATCTATAAAAAAAGACTGGAAAGTGAAGGGTTTTAACAGCCTAGGTGCCAACTGAAGTTCAAGTTATTTTAGCCTCTTGTATTAAATTCTGAGGATATTAAAAAGACTATAATTAATCAGTGACAAAATAGATGAAATTGCTAATAGCTAGTTCTTCCATTAGTAAAATAAATCCAAAAGGTTTCAATAAAATATTATGAAATGAGAGATTCAAAGCAAAGTACAGCAGTTCAGAATATGTATGAAAAGGTAGTATGTGGAGATATATGTGGTGTTTGTCATGTTTTATGTTTCCTGGTATTTGATGGGAGAATAAAAAAAAATTAATTATTCTTCAAGTGCTTGTTTTATTGCATGAGTTGGTACAACTGTGGCACTGTTCTGTTAGCACAGAGGAAGATTTTGGGTGGGTAAATCAGTAGGCCTGTGCATCAGGAAATGAATAAATTATGAACTTACCAAGTGATCTGGATCTACCATTTGTTAATTTGAATTTGGATCTCAGTATCCAGTAAACTGAAAATTATTGATAAAAAATTAGATGAATAATTATTATGAGATTAATATCTAGATCATAATAAATTTGATTAATTCCTATTTTTTACCTGACAACATATAGATATTTATATATATTTATATATTATAATATAATATAATATAATTATACATAATATATTATTATATAAATGTGGTTTTATATACATACATATATTTATTTATTTATTTATATTTATATTTATATTTAAATTTAAATTTGGTGTAGTGTTCTCAGAATTTGCAATATATGCCCAAGTCAGTGACCCTGGAGGACTATTAAACAAGTACATCTTACTAAAATGTTCTGCTAATGTCTTTTGAGACATTTGAGAAACTGAAACAGCTTATGGAGGAGTTCTGTAGTGTGGGAAGCTTGTTAATACATATTTAAAGCTTTACATTACGTGAATATTGACTTGAATGGGTGAAGAGTCTCACACAGGAGCTGAGAACAGCAGCTGGGATGCTGTGCAGGAGCTGCTGACAGATCTGTGCCACTAGGCTGGCTCTGTGCTGGCTAGGACGAATCTTGCAGTGAGTCATAGATGAATGAAACATTATTGTACATTTTAGCTCATATTTAAAGGGAATTAACCAGATGATTAACAAGGTGATTTGAGAGAAGACAAATATAGGTCTGTTGATCTATGTAATATATCAGTATTATAAACCTGCTCTTGTGGCTTGTGGTGATGAAGGGCCAGGGTATTTATATTTCTGTTATCTAAGTTAATAGTGAGAAAGAATATCTTCATGCACCAAATGCTTGATACTGAGCAATATTCATTCAGTACTCTGGCTGTTGAGTGGTTGAGTCCATGTCACTCCCTACTTTTGTGCCCTGTGTTGCAGCCTGTGTGTCCAGATAAGAGACATCATCTTCTGAATTTCAACTTGATTAACTCCCTGAATATCTGGCCTGTTTGAAGTAAAAAAAAAAAACCTAAATCCCAATTTTACATTATATTTATCCATCTTTTAAAGACTCATTTTCAGAATTCTGTTTCACTTCTTAATAGGTATCTCCCTACAACACCCCTCAATTAGAAAAGGTGTAGTGCACCAATAAATTTGCTGCCCTATGTTGAAAGCAATCTTTTCAAATCAATTGTTGTACTGCTTTTCCCTCATCACCTTTCTCACTTTCAAAGTGATCATGATGCAATTATTTGAGATAAGTAAAGTTCTTTACTAAAGGGTGCATTTATTTCAAGTCCCATCCTATAAATAACATGATGCATTAACAGCTTAAAGTCTGTCATAGCTTTCTTCAATTTGTAGGTTCATATTTGCCATACTGTTTTCAATCACCATATAAGTTTTCTTGAACTGCTTCATGTATTCTACACAGGAGATGAGTGATAAGAGCTTGAAAGAGGAAAGAGAGGCAAATACCTTTGGGAATACTGATTTAGTAAAAAAAAAAAAATTAAAAAAATTAAAGGTTTCAAGATTATACCACTTAAGTGCACCTAGTTCTTAGCCAAAATACACATTTTTTATTTGGAGAGGAATTGTACAGAGCAGTTGTTGGTTTGTCTCAGCACCTCTTCTGCTTAAATGAAAAATATTCCCTGTATGCACCCTGCCGCTGGCAACATAGATATCAGTGACTCTACCATATTCAATGGTGAATCTCCTCAGGCTTCTTCTTTAGTGTCTTCAACTGAGGCTAGAGGGATATTTTTGTTGTTTGAGACTTTCAAAAAGCAAATCATTGTTATTTTAGAGTGAACTACCTCCTTGCAGTAAGAAAATTACTGTACACAGGTCTGTGCCATTGAGGTCTCTTGAGACAGAATTTCATATGGCTTCCATTATTTGGCAAACAAGTCTCATTTATTTCAGATTAGTCAACTAATTAGCCATCTTCTCAAGTCATGTTTTGTTAGAAACAATCCAAGTTTGTTACCAGAGTGAGATGTTCCCCCATTAATTCAATGTTCCCCCACTTGAAATTCAGCAGGATTTTGAGTCATATTCATTCTTAAATGAATTCCTGGGTATGAACTTTGGAAAGGAAAATATTTTTTCCAGAGAAAATTAGAATGAAAAGGACAATGAACAAAGTTTCTCATAAACTTTATTTCAATGGAACATTAGAAACAAGGTGAGGTATCAATATTGTGTTCTGCCCCTTAGCTATAGTGTAGCACTGTCCTTGTAGTTTTTTTTTACCATTCAGTAACTGCAAGGCCATTTGGCTTTCAAACTAATGACAGATAAGCTTCTGCACACTTTCAGCAGGACAAGTGTGCTCTGATGCTAAATCAGCACTTAAAGGTTAAAACCATTAACTATCACACCAATCTTTCCCTTCAGAACTGCAGTTGGCAGTAAGAGTGAAATTATTGAGAAACTTGTTTCTCATGTTTCTGAGAACTCCAACTTCTGGTCCCTTATTTTCTGCTGTTTCAATAGCAGATGTTGCAGTGTTTGCCATTATTAGCAGAGTCAGTCTTAGATATCTTGGTTTCGATTTGATCATACAAATAGAAGTAGGGCTTTAAATCAAAATCTTGCTTTAAGTAGATAAGAAGCAAAAAAGAAAAAAAAAGCTCTATCTGTTATCTGGTTACAAAGGTTTTAAACTTCTTTAAAAGCATGAGAAGTTATTCGTTGTTCTTAGCACTGCAGAATATTCTTTTGTGGAAAGGCTACAGATATATGTGGGTATTTTAAAACCGATTTCAGTGGGATGTCAAACGATGTTTTACTGTTGAGTCAGACAGAAAAATGTTGACATAGTGAAAATGCCCTTTACAATGCAAGGACTCCTTTTACTAATGCTTCATTCTTTATGGAAACTGCATTGCAAGGTCATGGGTTTGAAAAGGAAAACAGAGTAAGATATTGCCTTGTTGCAGTTGTATTGTAATCATAAAGTACACTTTATAGTGATTTTTTTCTGTCTCACATTGCTACATTTGAGTGAAAGGTAACTATGGAGATACTGAAATAGAAAGTTTTTGTAGCAGTGAAACTCAAAGATGCATGGAGAGCTCCAAAATTTTATTGGTTCAGGGTGATTCTAAAGCTAAACCTAAAATTATGGTGGCAGTTTTTCTGCTTGACGTGGTTTCTTCTGTAAAGTTTTTTTTGTTTTTGTTTTTTTTTTTTTTACATTAATTTCTACTTCTTTTGGCATATTGTGAAGACTAAAGAGAATACTTCCAACTTAGCTAACAATTCTACTGGTCAGCTTATAGAAAAAGAATTCAGCCCTAGTGAGACTTGAAAGAATGAAATTGGAGCTCAATCCAGAGCTCAATCCCTGAAATTCTTGTAGGTTAAGATGGCCTAAGTAACCTGACAGTTTCAATCTTCACACTGCATTCAATATATTAAAAAAATGAATAAAAATCATGACCATTGTTTCTATAAGATAGAACTGTATTTTTCTCAGATCCCAAATTCCAAGAAAATTAAATTAACAGTTCTCACGTTCAGAATAATACTGAACAATGTTTGCCTTCTTACCTTTTGTGTAGGTCGGCTTAAATACAAAAAGATGTCCAGGGCAAATAGGCTTTTTTTTCCCCATTTTTTTTAATTCCCTGAACCTGCGGGATTAGTGGATAGGTATTAAGTATCCCACAAGTGATGGAACTAGAACTGTCATCATAAAATGATGTTGGTAGTGCATTTGTTTTCTATTGTATCTTGTGGCAATAAGATGGAAAAATTACACTTCTATTGCAGGGTGTTTTCTTTTCCAGGGTACATTTTAAAGCCCAACATCAGCATTGTCTGGGAATGGTGGGATTTTGAAATAGACCAGCAGTGGGTAGTTTTGAGAGTCAGTTTGAATTCAGCTAAATATTAAAACTCCTTGATATGTTTGGGTCATAAAAGTCATGGAAGCTAAGGTGCTAGAAGCAAAAGTCTTTGCAGCTGCTGACATAAGCACATTTACATTGAGAACTAATTATTCCAAAATTTATCTGCTTAATTCCAATTTATTCTCTGAATAATAAGAAGTACTGTATGCAAAATGCAAGTAGTCCTTGCATGCTATATCCAAGTTGTTATATTTGCAAATACATACAACTTCTGTAGTCAGAAGAAACCATTAAAAATGTTCTATCCTTAGGTCATCCCTATTCTATCATCCTATTCTAAGGTCAGATTAGTAGCTTGTGAACTTGAATTAACTGATTTGAGTTCAGATAACCTGGTTTGCACTGACTGCATTTGTATTCTCACCATGTATCAGATTTTAACAGATGAAAAAGGATTTTATAAGATAACTGCAATGCTGAAATTGCTGGAAGATAATTTTTAGTTATTAAATTTGGAAAACTAACAAGCAAACAAACCAATTATGTAAGTGTGAACCTTTCCCTTAGTATCTCTTCCTTTCTTTGGAAAATGATGTAAGACATAGGAGTCAGATTTAAGCTTTGAAAATGTAGCTTAGGAAGGAAAAAATGGAGTCTGATCTCTGTGGAAATGCAAACTATGAGGGTAGATAACATGTGCTGTTGCAGAGCAACTGGATTTTAAGCCTGAATGCTTGAGTGTTGTCTGTTTACAGTAGCATAAAAAAGCTGCCAGTTGTCCTGTTATTTTTTTTTCCCTTAAAATCATCCATGCATTTCTTTCTTTCTCTTTGCTGCTGTATTTTTTTTTATTTTAGTTGGATTTTTTTCCCCCTTTCTGCCATATATCCTAATATCATATCTTCTTCATCCTTCCCTGCCTTACAGTATTTTCTATCAGAAAACAATGGCATTGTAAATCTTGGGTGGATATTTCTTCCAGAAATACATTTTACTTTCTGGTCTAGAAATTAATGTCATGCCATGTATAAATAGAAGAGTTTCCTAAGTTGATCTTTGTTTACTACTGAGACAAACTGTAGAAACAGACCTCTCTCAGGATGACTGATGTGCCACGCTCTTTCTTTAGCTGTGCCTCATAGCATGCATTCTCTGCAAATTAATTTCCCAATGCAAACAGGGTTTTGAGTGCAGCAATGTAAATGAGCATAGTTTTCTATGTACAGTAGCAAAATAGATGTCTCCTCTATAGGACTGCAGTATTTTTCTGAGGATGAGGAGAGTGAGTATTTGCTAACTGTAGCTGTGGCCTGGCTTGATGGATCAGAATTTGAGAATAGTCTTTAATGAGCTCTTGTGGCTTAGCTCTTTCCCTTTACTACTGAAGATTTATAAAATAGCACTATTAATAAAGTAAATGAAAATAGAATATTGTATTTCTTCCTCTGCTTTCTTTTATAGGCTTTCTGATACTGTTTTTCTTTTCTGGAATAATGGTGTTTCTTCTGATTGACTGCATAGAAAGGGGTCTATATCCACAGTTTAATAGTTTTTCTAACCAAAATGTGTGGTAGACCCTGCCAAATACCCTTTTGGTATTTTCTCAACTATTGGATATTATTGCATTTTCATGATCATCTATTTAAAAATTTTGGTTCTCTGAGCAAAAAACCACATCTTGGTATTAAGGGATAATTTTTCCTGGTATAAGTTTTCATGCTGTATTAAAAAACTGCAAAGACAACACATTTTGATATTTTTTTATTATTGCTACAATATTTATGAAAATTAATTTTAATTTTAGCAACTTAATGTAATAAAATAATTTAATTTCTCATAAAACAGATCCTTTTCTAACCAGTCATTAACTGTGTTCTCCTTCCCCAAGTATTTCCTCTGATTAATATTTATGAATCATTTTATACAGGTGTTCAAGATCCAGGAAAGGCGGGTATAAGCAGAAGGAGAGAAGGGAATAACTACATTAAAGGTTTTTGGAATTTTTTTTTTTTTTAAACAGTAAGGGGACATATGACAAATTTAATGGCCTAGCACTGTGGGAAGAACCACTGAAAACCTTCCATAAGAAAAACACTTTCTGATTCTGAGGAAATGTTTTGATGGGAACATATTGATTTTTTCTCTGCTCTCGGAAGACACTGGCCAGCCTGCTTGTTTGTCAGTTTTCATGCCATGCTGCTCCCTTGTGCTGTCAGGGGAGCAGGAGGGTCCTGCCAATGCTGTCTGTTTCTGTTTGAACCTAACTACACAGTGATCCAGTTCCTGGCTTCTAGGCAGCTTTCTCTTCAGCCTGCTCAGTTTCCCAAAGAAATGTCTATTTAATGAGCTGGAGAGTCCTGAGCAGTTATGTCCATCATCCAGTCACCCCATAAATAACTTGTACCCCATTATATCTAGTCTCACTATGAAACTAGCAGTTAACTGAGTTTCGTATCACTGATGGGCTTGCATAAGTATTTCTAGAGTTTTGTGACATGAAAATTGTATGCACTGAGATTCATAAACTCAGAGGTGATTAATGCCTCCTTTTCTCACCAGATTGTCCAGAAGGAATATATCTGCCCCATAAGTGCCCCGAAAAGCTAACTCATAATCGAGGCCAGCTACCAAGGCAGTTAGCACTTCAAAAACGTTTCTGCGTGTCACCACTATTTTGTCAGGTGGCCTTACACAAGCAGGGGTCTCATGAGTTGATATCCTATCACATTGATTGAGAGTGTTCTGGTTTATAGGAAGTGTGGAAGTATGTATGCACATTAAGTACAATTCCAACAAAGATTCTTCAAGTTAGATGTTGCAATCTGGGAAGCAGTTCCAGAGGGATGCATGCTTTCTGATGAATGAGACTTCAGATCTAAGAAACACAGAATCCCTCTCCTTAGCTCATAGCAAAATGAAGCACAGAAAAAATTTTAGAAATGAGCCCCAAAGTGGCTAATGATGTGTGTTCTTTTTTGACTACTTAACGGCCAGTTTTTCAAATTAAGGAAGTTTTTTAAAATTTTGTTTTGGAGAATAAAATATCTTTGTGATTTTATTCTGCATTTTCTCTGATATGACAGCAATTTCTAGAAATTTGTAAAATAACACAAAATTCTTCTACTGAGAAAATAACGAGAAGCACAGGCCTACCCTTGGTGCAGCAAAGATCTCTTGTGCTTTCAATGTGTAGCTGCAAGGAGATCCTGACTGTCCTCTTGTGCACTTCCCAAGGTAGCTGAAGAAAGCAGGTAGCTGAGAAAGCCTCCTTGGTGTTTCTTCTCCAGATTGATCAAAACCAACTCTGTGAGTGTCTCCCCATGGGTTCTGTGCTCCACCTGCCCACAGAGCTGGGCACTCATTGCAGCTTTGCAATGACCTTGCTGCCATGGGGAGCCCCAGAGGGAACCTATGCCAAAGACTCAAGCTGTCTCTGTGCTGTGGTGCTGGGGATTAAGGAGTTCATCTCCACAGGGCTTCTGTGTTGGTCCTGAGCCCTTCATCCTCCCTGATGATCCACAGCCTGCTCACTTACTCCTACAGTTTCATCTTGAGTATTTTGCCTGTTGAGCAGGAGCTGCTGGCCTGGTTCTGTCTTCCACTGCCCCTCTTTTGTTCTTCATTTACTGGGACTCCCTGCCTCTTCTTCATCCATTTTTTTCCAGGTGAGGGGTGAGCTTTTGACAAACAGCAGCAATTATTTCTAACAGGTCCTTTTAGGTGTTTCACCAGGAGGTTTTAATGTTTACTATCAAATTGACTAATGTGATATATTTTGCATGACATGGAATTTTTATTTAGCAGAGGCATACAGCAATGCACACCATACTATAGCAATTGCAATAAATAATTTAATGACGATAGGAATGTGATTCCTATTATCAATCTCTGTGTCCTGATACTGGATATCTCCAGTCACAGGCAAGGAATATCTGGTTGAAGTCAGCACAATTTTGGGTTTTTTTCAAAGATTGTTTTATTAGTTGTTCAGTTTTATATTTTATGCTGGGCTGAGCCATATACACATTTTCCCCTGCACATACCAGGTTGGTCACCCACCAAAATGACCTTGCTCTCTACTCATTATTTCAGGAGAGGCTGTTTATAGAAACTGAGGACTCATTGGAGAATCCAAATATCCAACAAAAGAGGTGACCCTCTAGTTCCCCCTGGTTTTTGAGACAAACTCACCTTGCTTTATAATTGGTGGCCATTCTTGACTTTCTTCTTTTTGCCCATAAAAAAGATTTTGAGCCTATCACTCAGCAAAAGCAATAACTTTTAGGTAGCAGTGTAAGTATTTAAGTGTTTTGTGTGTGTTTATCTTCTACCCAGTCCCACCCACAAAAGAAAAAAAAAATTCATTTCCTTGTTATAGATTTGGCAGATCCTTAATAAATGGCAGTGAAGAATACATTCTTCCTTTCTCTTTCTCTTCTTCTTTATGTGACTTGGAATTTTTTTCCATTTTATGTTTGGATTATGTGTGCAATATTCAATGTGCACTTTTTACTGTTGCAGCAGTTATAGTCAGTGAAGTAGTGAAGACTTCATGCATTATAGATGACTGTTACTTCCAAGAATCTTAGAAGAATAACAGTATTGTTGGAGAAAATTCAAGTCAGAAATGTTTTTTAATAAATGAATTTAAGTCTTGTATCTGCCAAAAATGTGAAATACCATCCAAATACAAGCTAAAATAACCTAACATTAAGAAATCAGTCTACAAGAAAGTTTGCTAAAACTAAGGTGCACTTACTAAAGGGAAGATATTTTACAGCTGCTATTTTTCTATTACTCTTGGCAGTGTTGGCAGTGCAGTTGAAATGACTGTAATTAGTATAGTTATATAATTGTTACTCCTGTGTGTCTCCATATGAGATGAGGCTGTTCTATGCCCTGGAAGTATACAGTACCCACAGATCCAGTGCAAGGTCTATTCTCACACATATTCTCACATACTAATAGCTCTTTTGAGACATATATTACAGAGCTCACTGAGTTTAGGGTTGTTTGTGTTTGTTTTAGTCAAATTCTAGCCATGAAAAGTCAATAATTAGATGCAGATTACTACTGTGATTTTTAGCTGCACAGTTTATGCAGAATTAAAAAATGTGCAAGTTGTGATGGACTGTTGATTGTGTGGGATCATAGGAAGGGGGAAGTGTTTGAATGAATCTGTGGCTCAAATGATGAGACGTAATAGGTGTGACTTATTATTAGTGATTTCTGAGTAAAACTGCAAACAATAATATACTAACATGAAAACAAAGACACAGTTACTAAATTATTTCTTTTCCACTGAATTTTTTTAGGAAAAGCTATAATCAAAGGTGGAAATTTCTTTTATTTATTAGTTTTTAAAAATTTAGTTATGAGTTTGAAAGAAGCAGAACAGAACTAAAACATTAAAACCAAAAATACTTACAGGGAAATTAGAAAAATCTCCAAACCATATGTATTATACATGTAGGACAGTTACTAGGGAACTAGGTAGACTGAAATGAATGAATGAAGGAAAGCTTTTCTGGATTATGTTACTGCTGGTCTGATCCCATATTTAATGCTTTCATGAATTTTTAATATTTTCTATGGGAGGATTTGCCTTAAGGCTTGTTCACTCACTGAAGTGGAAACATGGTGTGTAAAATGACCTCTTGCCCATGGCTGGTTGCAGGAGCAACAGCACTTTGAAATTATGTCCCTTGGGAAGTTATAATGGTTTTTCAGAGGATTTGTAGAAGCAACTTGTACTCTGCTTCTTGGCCTGACCATCCTCAGGTGGTATCACCCACTTCATTTTAAACTGTCTTGCTAGAAGCCCACACGTCATTTACTCAATTTTTGTTCTACTATCCGGTTTATCTGGGAGCTTTTTGCAGAAGGTTAAACTGGGTGAATTTTTGCATGTTATACCCTGTGTTTGTGTAGCAGAGAAATGACTCACACCTCTCAGCTGCACCAGCTGTTAGCTGGTTGTAAAAGCTCAAATGGATCTTGCTGCACTGGAATCTTAACGTGCAGATTCATTATTGCAATTGCCAACAGAGTACTGTGCAATAATGGCAGCATAGGCAGCTTGTTCCAAAATTCCCTCTTGACTGTAGCCTTCCTTCTAACACAGAGCTGCCTTTTAAGCTTCTCCCATTCTTGGGCATCTTTAAAATTGGTCAAATACTGCATGTGAACTGCCCTCTGTGAGCATTTTGCAGCTTCCTGGTGGTTGAGGTCTCGAAATCCTGGTGCATTTTCATGTCATTATCATAAAATAACTGGCAGACCCTAGATGGAACTATGTATGTCTGCTTGGTGCATGAAGCATAACCTTGTGTAAACAGTCTGGCTGCATGCACATTTTAATGTTATCAGTAATTTTTGCATTGTTTTTGGAAGAGAGGCAAGTTACCTCAGTGGAAGATCGAATACCATGATAATCTAACTACAGCTGAATTTATTGAAGTTTCTGCAGTCAGAATAGTCTGATTGACATTTTCCCAAATCACATCTCAGAAATTTTTTCATTTTTATATTTAAAACATTGTAATAGTCTAAACATTGAAAAAAGGATAACAAAAACTTTTGGTTGGTTGATTAATTAAATGTTGGATGTAATATTTATTTTGAATGTTCATTTTTAAACTGTGGTACTGCTTCTGGTTTTTACAGTTTTGCAAGTGTGTCTTCAACAGCATTAATGAAAACTATACTGGAAAGCAAGATCTCTCTCTTTTTTATATGCAAGCATTTTATTTTTGGTGATGAAATTGCTACAGATGTACAAGAAAAAGGACTGTCAATAAAACCATTTGAAAAGAGTAAGTACAAAGATTAATTTTAAATTCTTAATTACATGCAAATTCGAACAACTTTTTCTGAAAAGTGTAGTTGTATATGCCAACTCAAGTATTATTCCCATTCAGAATTACATTTTATACTGTTATTATTTTATAGTCAAAATAACTGTGAACAAAAGGTGGTGGCTGGTTTGTTTGGAAAAAGAGGTTTTGAGCTACCTGTATTTATAACACAGATCTCAATAAAAAACTAGACCCTGACATCAGTCTTTTAGGGCTTTACTATTTTTTTTCTTTCTTCCCTTCCCCTCCCCCCCAGCCTAGCTAAATTGGGAACTTGTATGATCTTAATATTATTATTAAGCTACTATTGTATTTTTGAAATATTTTCTGAATGTCTGTACAATCCTATATCAAGTGATCACACTGGATTTTACTTGAATGAATCATAAGTTTTATATGTAATTTTAACCATGGTTATTTAATTTTCTTTGTTGAGATAATAAATACTGAAACCTTAATTTATAGCATTTAATCTAATTTTTATAACACTAATTTTTAAAAATCCACCATGAAATAAAACTATGTAAAATAAGTAGTTAATTTACTTTTGCAGATTCATTTTGATAAACTATTTTCAAGCTAGAATCCCTTTCTCTACTAGATAGATATAGCAGTAATTTATTGCAGGATGTGTTAATGAAAAGAAATGTAAAAGACCTTCTCACAATGTCTTTTTCAACCTTGGAATAAGTTAAATAAAATCCCTTAGTTGATCATAAACCATAAACTTGTGTAGCTTTGGTGATATATGTTCTGTCAATAAGTCAGACTCCTCAACAATGAAATAATTACCCTGATCAATAAAGTCAATTAGGAATAAAAGACAGAGTGTAAGAGGAAGATGCTGGGTAGGACAGTAATTTTGTGTTGGCATTTCACTTGTTTGATCTTGTTTTTATACAAAACCTCAAAATACTAAAAGTAAAAATGCCAAGATTAGCTTCTGTTGAACAAATTTTATTTCTAATCTTAAATAAATAGTCATGGTCAGTCAAACCAGAAAGGTTGCACTCAGAAGACCTCCTGAAGTTTAATGGGACTTAATGTTCTGATTCTGAAATGCTGCAGCCAGCACTTACAGCCTTTGTAAGCTCCTCCCAAACTTGAAGATAAAGTGCTGTGGTTTGTCAGGTATTGCAAAGGTGAGAAGCCTGTGCTAAAGGAGTCATATGGATTGGTGTGGAGATTTTTGCTGCTCAATATCTGATCATTAGAATTAAGGAGGCTGGGAAAGAAAAAAATCTATTGACAATTTTTACCCACTGTAACACCAGCACATGAAGAAGGAAGAACTGCATCTAGGTTCACAGCAAGAGGGTTCACCAAGTGCAAGGTTGACATAATTGTATGTAAAGCTGGTGATTGTGTGGAAAAAGCTGTGCAGTTTAGTGGCAATAGGATATTTTAAGTTATTTGACCATTTACCAAGTAAATTAAATGCAAATATCAAGGGCACAGTATCACCTTCCTAGAGAGAATAATAAATGCTCAGTTGGCTCCTCCTATAGCCAGCCAAAGAGAGCAAAAAGTGTGAAATCCCCCAGGATGGTATAAGGTCAGGAATGCTCTCCCTAAAGAACCATTTAAACTGACAGCTTAGAGACAAATAGGATTCGCTATGGGATGCAATTTGCAAAGAAATTTGCAATGAATCAGTCATACATTCGGGGATTTTATGGAAGGGGATTTTGGTGTGTGTAGTGTATTATGGCAGTCTTAAAGGAAAGAGCAAAGGTCTGGAAAAGGAAGGATTCAGGTGGGTTGGGATTAACTGGCATGGGGAAAGAGTGGGACAAGGGCTAAATAGGTCTGGTCATGTTTGAATAGCTTGCTGCTTGGTAAACTACTGTGACAGCTCTTGTGCTTGAGCTGCCATTTGTCCCGTGTTCTCATTACATCCTAATTCTATGTTCTGTGACGTTCTCAAGGGGAGCAGTAAAGAAGGAAGGGTTGATCTCTGCTTTCTGGTGATAAGCATCATGACACAAAGAAATGAAACAAAGTTGTGTCAGACTGGACATTAAGAAAACATTCCTCACTGAAAGGGTGGTTGGTCACTTGAACAGGCTTGCCAGGGAAGTGGTCATGGCACCAAAGTTGCCAGAATTCAAGGAGTGTCTGGATGGTGTTCTTGGTCATATGGTTTATTGTTAGGTGGTCCTGCAAAGAACAGGGACTTGTACCCAATGATCTGTATGTGTCCCTTCCAACTTGTGCTATTTTATAAATTTATTACTCCAATTAATAACTAATTCAAATTAATTTAAGAAAAGAGCAAAGACTACCTTGCAAGTTAATCTTAAATGATTATAATAAGGAAGGATTTCAAAACTGGCTCTGACGACTTATTGTGAAAATGTTTTCATCATGACCTACCCTTCTAAATCTAGAAATCTTCAGGTTTAGGCTCCCACTCTATCCTGCAGAGATACTTTCACACTTTCAGAGTGATCCATTCCATCCTAAAATTAATCTCCATCTCGAGATGTGTTTCTCTTTAGCAGACAGTGGAGTCTGGATAACTGATATTAGGAAATTAATCTAATTTAACTAAAAGTCGATAAAATTGATCCCATCTAAATGACAACTTATAATTTAGGACAGGACATGACAGGAAATGTTATCATTTCAGTGGAAAACAGGCTGGTTGTCCACAGCATAGAGAAAAAAATCTTAATGGAACATTGACACTAGATGAAGAATTTCAGTTCACAATTGTGCAGTTGAAACAATCTTTTGATTGTCCTTGCTTTCTGTGCCTTGGAGCACTTTCTGTGCCTTGGAGCACTTTCTGTGCTTTACTTTGGAGCAGCATTTCTTCCTCATGGGGCTGAAGCAGAAGATTCAGTCAAATTTGTACTGCAGCCCAGACTGGAGTTAGTCTAGAGTAAGTCCCCTTAATGCATATAAGTCTGGCTTCCCAGTCCTCAGCTTCAGCTACTTTGTTTTACTAAGTGCCATTTGGTTTACTTTATAAATGTAGTCCAGTAAAGATGCATTAATGCTAAATAATGTCTCTTCAACTCAGCCTGAGGGCAGGGGGTGGTCACAAGTTGCAGAGATACAAAAAAGTCCACATGGCTGCCTTCACTTTTTGCATAGCAGAATTATATTAATATCAAAAGTGACAAGACACAGTAACAGTACAAAAGGAAAATCCATCAAAACTTACTTCATCTGTCTCATACATTACTCATGCCTAAGAAATAGGCATGCCATAGAAATAGAAATGCTTCCATCTGCTCTTACCTCTTTTTTTGTGCTAATAACAACTTTTCTATATGGCAAGAAAGCTTTAAGTCATTATGAATGAGCTGGTTTTGTTCAAAAGAGATTTTAAAGACCTAAAATTTTCACTCTAGAACACTATACTTCGGCAGTTAATTTACATCTCACACTGTTAAATATCGTTCAAGGTGGCAAATCTGTACTCCATACTTAATATTTAATTCCAGTTTATAATATATTCCTCATCAACATTCAGAAATTTTGGAAAAAGTATTAATTATTCATATTTCTGAATACAATAGAAATGATTAGATGGCATGAAATATACACACATTTTAAAGTGACTGTAAAAACCCCATATATTTACAAACAGAGGTTGTTTTTCTACATATTTACCCAAGTACTTGAGCATTCATTTTCTACATGTTAATATGTGCCTCAGGGCGACTCCCAGTGCACACACCCAGCCCAATCTCTCTCTGACTTCTGCTCCTAACCACATTTCAGAAGCTTTTCCAAGTGCAAGTTGCTAATATCCTGTAAGGAAGAAGTGAATGACATTGTTATGCAGCAGTTTTGGGTAAATGAAAATTTTTTTCACTGCTAGTGGTATGCAGGATGAAGCTGCTTGTCTGCAATATCCATTTCCAAATTTTAACAGTGCTGTCATAGAACTACTCTGGCTGTTCTATAGCATATATTTGATCATGACTGCATTAATCTCTATATTCTGCCTTTTTTCTCATGTGTCTTATATTCTGTTAGAGGTAACTATGCCCATGGGGGTCTGGGCTTGGGGGATTCCTCCTGTGTCAATGAGGCTGATGCAGTTCTGTCTGTCCAGGCTGTAGTGAGTCTGAGCACATGTTCCCAGCAGGTGCAAACACCTCCTCCCCTTGTCTAAACTGTACCTATGACCAGGCACACAGACTGAAACAGGCAGAGAACAGTGCCTTTACGTGCACCCTGATAAACATGGGACTCAAATAAACATGCATCCACGTTAGATGACTTTGTTGGAGGAGCTTTCCAATTCCATCTGAGCAAGACTGGGGTTTGCCAGCTGAAACATGCACACACATACACATCATGAGTCTCAGGTGGCTGGTATTGTGCTCAGCTGAACCAGTGGTTGGCACCAACACCCTGATGTCCTGGAGCTCTTCTCCCCTCGACCCTCAGATCTCTCAGAACCATGATCCAGCTTTTGAAAGCATTTTGGTGGCACTCAAAACTCTCACTGTACTTCTCTGCTGTCCAGCTGGGCATTAACTAGTGTTCACACAGACATACAGAGAGGAAAGAGTAGAGTGCCACTGTATGAGGATGCTGTCAGCCTTCTTTTCTCTAGGCTGAGCAAGACAAGAGACCTCAAACACTTCTAAGTCTTGTCCTTCAGACTTTTCTCCACCTTGTCTCTCTTGATGTCCTTTTTGTCTCTCTTTGTCCTTTTCATATTGATGTACCCAAAACTGCAGATATCCTTCATGGGTTTGGGAGTGGGTTTAAGGTCCAGCTGCGATTCCTTGCATCACAAACAGACCTTGCCGAATAGTGAAGATGCTTCCTAGTCTTCCATCCCCACTCTAACCCCAGAACTACTGGGTTGCTGGAAGGTTTTCTTGCATGTTGCTGAAATCAGCCTCTTCAGAATAGTGCATTGTATTACATTAATTTTCTTCCATAGCAGCTTTGTCTCATTTGGAATGTGATTGTTTAGTGAGGGAATTAGAAGTGCATTTCCCACATATGCTCATAGACTGTATCTTATTCATACTATGCTTCTCTGAAATATATAGCCACATTAAATACAACCTATCTTAAAAGATGGATTATCTCAAAGGCAGAACTTCTGTTCTGTTACTCAATGATACACCACCTGTCCTCCTTTGTTATCTGCAGCTCTTAAATGCAAAACTGCTACTACTGTCCACAAAAAAAGGAAAACTATGACTTTGCAAAATGCAGAGGAATGCTGTGGGAGTGACTATTAGATGATTTCCATGATAGGAGAAAAGTCACATATTTACTATTTGTCTGTGTAGTTAGGCAGGGAACTATTGTGGGACTGCAATGTTCTAGTTGTATGGGTGACTGTACAGGAGGAGGAAGGCTGTGCAAAAAAATAGCTGGGAAATCTAAACCATCTGTAGAATCCATTATTTACAAATCACATAACTTGAAGGGACATCCCAGAGGAATTGGTACACTTGGCACATATCAGAATATTTTAAAAATTAGTTTAGTTAGTGATTACAGCTTTAATAAGGTTTTACATTATAAATACACATTATATCTTTGAATATTTCATCTACCTCCTTCTTTTCTTTTTTTATTTAAAAAAAAAAAAGTTTATTAACCATTTGGATCTTTATTTTCCTTCTCATGTTGAAGCGTTTCTGAGAATTCCTCACTTCAGAAATCTAATAGTGATGCTGGTTACTTTCTTTCCAGAGACACAACACACAGAACATACAAGATATAAGCACTTTTCTGAGCTATATGCAATCTTAGCAAAATGACTAGATTTTTCATCTGTGATCAAAATGACCTAATTAAACGTGTTAGCAGTCACAGGGAATTTGAATGGCTAGTAAAACAGTTTTATGCTTGCTTTCAGTAATTTTGCGGAATAATTATTTGTCTGATCAGTAGAATGGACCCATGGAGGGAAAGTAAATGTCAAGTGTTCTACTTTTCCCATGTATTTCCATAGTCAAAGTATGATGCATTTTTAAAAACATCTTTGGATCTATCACAACAAGCAGGCAGATGGCAGCTGGTCCATGTTAACTTGAGAGGGGAGCAGCAGAGGTCAGATTTCAATGACTAAAATCTTCCTTTCTAAGTAGAAAGGGAAAAAAGAAGGAAGGAAGGAAGGAAGGAAGGAAGGAAGGAAGGAAGGAAGGAAGGAAGGAAGGAAGGAAGGAAGGAAGGAAGGAAGG